>CM031234.1:534102080-534702080 GCA_018340775.1 Taxus wallichiana var. yunnanensis
ATGATCAGATCGGAAGTCGAGACGGGTGAATAAAGTGATTGGGATAGGTCGAGTTGAGCTTTAGGTGATTTGGGTTGTTTGGGTGAAAGGTCCGAGGTTTGTTATAGGCGTGTTTATCGGATATAGAGACCGACGTCGGTCTTGTATGCCCGATGTCGGTTGAGAGAAAATGATGATGGTTTAGGTTAACCGGCATCGGTAGGGTCAGGCTGATAAAAACTTAGTGAAGGTAGGTTTTGGTGATTCTCTGGGATTTCTAGGGAATGGACAGATAACTGGGGAGGTAGGCGACAATGTTGGGGTAGTCCGAGGTGCCTAGAGTCATGTGTGGGAGGTCGGGAGGTTATAGGTGGTTGGGTAAAAAGATTGACAGGAGGTGAGAGGTGATGGGATGTAAGAGAAACTAGAACTCTCAATATATATGAAGAAACTAATCTAAATAAACATGGGAAGTCTGTAGATCCGGAGGAAGAATAGGCATGTGATTTTAGGTTTAAACTAAGTATTAGTTAATTAAGGTAGCTAGGAATAAGTCTTAGTTAGTTATGGTGAGTGGATATTGAGTCCTAGTAAAAGGGAAACATGCTAAGAATAGGTTTATGATGAGGTGTCTAGGTGAGGTCTTTGGGGTGAGGTGTCTAGGTGAGATGGAAATTAGTTTAATTAAGGTATTTAAATTATGACTATTGTGAGCATGGGCATTATTTAATTGTGGGTAATTAAATTAATATACATGTGGGGTAAAGGGGGAGTGTGACCCAAATTTGATGTCTGCAACAATTGATAGAATGAATTTTGTTCTTGGAGGCAAGTACATGCTACTGGAGAGACAATCTAAAAATTGTTGTGAACTATGTTGGAGTGAGAAAATGATTATTTTTTTCCCCGGGACATTAGCATCTAGAGGGGACATAAGCTCCCATTACTACCACCTAGTTTTGGGTGCTAGTGTCCACTCGTGTTTTGAGCCTAAGTCTTATTCTCGAGCCAATCAGTAACTATGTTGATTTTTGTTGAAGCTTTGAGCTGATGTAGGGGTGATTTTTTCACCCAATAGATTCCCCCTCGTTTGGGGTGCATGAAAAGATTGTAAGAGAATACGGTCCAAAGGAGAGGACAAAAAATTGATATGTATATCGAAAGTGGATACCTGTATGGGGTAAGGGATGTGCATGGTAGAAACCAAGGAACCGGAAAATAAAATAGGTTAGTAAAACTGTTAGTTTAAAATAGATAACATGTAATAAAAGACAATGTAACAAGAAAGTGAGAAAACAAGATGGACCATGAAAAGTGGTTTTCATACATGGGACATTGCTCACATTGTCACAAGACAATCAGAGCCGAAGTGGCCAAAATCATATAATGATCAAGAAAGACATAGGGAATAGCCCGCAAACAATAGAAAACAATAGGAAACAAGAAGTGACATATAGTCATGGTTGTATTGATCTTGTAAGAAAAATTCTACACATGAAGCACCTGTTAGCATGTTAAAAGTATTGTCAAACTGTGTATGTATCAACAAAAAGTAAGCACTAGTAAGAAAGAGTAGTAAATGATGAAAAATAGAACATGTAATGTGTGAGAGTAGTAAAGGTAGATACCCCTAAGAGCCTCGGTGGGACTGGCAAAGGGATTCAATGTCGAGCATCATGCATCATGTAAGGAGATGTGCATTCACTTTTAGATACCAAGTGAACGCATGTGTAGATGATAAAAATAATGACATACTAAGAATCCATCTAACATAGTAATAAAAGTGGAACATGTAAGTAGTATAGGATAACAACAGTAAATGTAGCCAAGATATGAAAATGATGTGTGAGTGTGATGCAAGGTTTGAGATGGTAGGAGCAGCGTTTCCCCCCAGTAGATGTGTATGAGATGAGGCTAATTTATAAATTCCCCTCAATAGTCAAGAATGAACCATAGAACAAGAGTGCATCATTGGGAAATGAGTGTATTATGTGAGAGTAGATGCTAGAAAATATATATTATGAAGCATAGAGTGTGAAGTGTGTATGATGTGAGGTTCATGGATGAAGTATGCCCTTAATAGTCAAGTGTGAACTATAGCATAGGATTGCATCGGGAAATGAAATTTTGTGAACCAAGGATGTGGTGATGCTCGAAATGATAGTCATGAAGTGCAGAGCGAGAGAGAGTAGCAGATGCTAGGAAATATGTATTGTGTGAAGTGTATAAAAATTAGATGATGTGAAGTTCATAGAGGAATTGGTTCCTCAACGGTCAAATGTGAATCGTAGCACTATAGTGTGTCATTAGATAATGCTTGATACAATGTGTGTACCAATAAATTGAATATGCTTAGAAATTTTAGACATGAAGCATGAAGCGTGAAGTGTAGTAGTAAACACTAGAGACAACCGATAGTGATGGAAGGGGAGGAAAAGTGTGATGCCCCAAGTGTGCCAATGATGGAGATCTATGTGATAATGCAAGAGAGATATTGTGATGGCGACTGGTTTGAAATGTATCGTAAGAAAGTATATTGTCGTAGGAATAGGGTTAGAGTTTGAGTTGACATGAGCCAATTTACATATTTAAGATATCACATGGTGAATTGGTTGGAATTTCTTGGTTGGTAGTTTCTTATTTGGAATTGGTAACATTGTAGAGGACTTAATAGGAGGAGGTGATGGGGTACGGATTTTAAAGGTGGTTATTTAATTAGATTTGGTAATGTTGTAGAGGGCTTGATAGGAGGAGGTGATGGGGTATAGTTTTTGAAATGTGGTATGACATTGGATTGGATAGGCAGCTCTTGATTTAGGTGATAATGGAAAGATGCTTTATAAACATAGAGGGATCATATTTAGGAGCCCAATGGGATTTAACAATTAGAGATGAGCACGTATCAGGATGTTGTGTAGTAATGAAAAATGAAACCATGATGTTTAAGGTGGCAAATTCTTTGTTTTAAAACACGAAATCATTTTCATGATGTCCATTAATTCTTTGATAATTGCAAAATGAGAGACCTTCATATTTGGAAAGCCGATAAGGAGGGTAGTAATGAGTAGGTGGCAAGTTAATCAACTAGTGATTTAGGAGATCAGGAATAATATCATGTTGCTTAACATTTAGATCAAACTTGAGAGGTGTTGGTATTGGTAAGACTTGGGTTTCACTTATATGAACACATGCATAGGCATGATTAGGATGAGGTGTAGGAGAAGAACTATCCGGGGCCTAAGAAATATCATTGAGATGTTGGATTTAAACTATTAGAGATGTAATCATGGTTTCCATAACTTACATTTTATCTTGAAATAAACAATGCAAATATTGAATTGACTTGCAAAGGGATTGATTGGATATGGTATCATGAAAAATATGATCATTGGAGAGACAATCGAAGATGGAACTTACTTGTGCATGAGGCATATTGTTAGGGAGGTACATAGTGTCTAGGGATTTTTGGAGAACATATTTGCAAGGTGGGTGCATTTGAAGTAACTAATGCAAGGAGACTTGAGAAACCTTAGGATCCATGAAAGAAAAGGTAATGTGAAAAATAAGGATCTGAAGGACCGATCACGAGTGGGGTTCACTAAATGATTTGATATAAATGGAATAAAATATAATAGAAGAGAAATTTATGTAATGAATGATATACAAGTAATATAATACAATAAATGGAAAAGCAACAAAGCATGCAATAATATGAAACCCTAAGAAAGATAGAGAGAGGGTGATTTAGCTAATTTCACACAATATCAAGATGATTTGGGAAAGTGAGTAGTTGTAACAGACTGGAAGTAATATACTCAAGGTTCACTAGAGGTTATGAGACCTAAAACTTTGCACAGAAAGAGTTCCCATAGGAGGATGGGAGCTCCTGGACGCTAGTGACTAGATCTGGGCATTAGTGTCCACCCAGATGCTCAGGTTCTAATCTCTTCGTAGATGAGGAGCTTCACTGTTGATCTCTGTTTGTCTCTCTAGATTTATTCCAATGTCATCGTTCGCACCTATAACCTACAAAATATATACCTAGCTACACATTTCCATAAACCACATCAAATCTAAAAATAAAGATGCAAAATGTGGAGTCGATGACCCCTCTGGTCACTTGAAGAATGAATTTAATATCGATTAATGCACAACATTTTAGAATCCATGTAGTTATGTGTGTAATTTTGTGTAATGATGCCCTGGGATGCCCTTGTGCAAGTTACACAATGATAGCGGGCTAGATCTAGAATGTAGCAAATGTATAGAATGTGTGAGATGGAATAAAATAGACTTCCCCATATGTGTTGTGTATACAAAGTGATGCAACCCTTATCCTTTGTGTGTATGTGATAGATAAATGTTTTCTAATGTTATTTTTCCCTTTGGATGCAAGATTTTGTGATAATATGTAATGATTAGTTCTTGGCCCCTTATTTGAGAGCTATAACTATGTATATATATGATTCCCTTGTTTGAATTTTGTAATTGACAACTAGAAGGATGAACCAAAAGTATAAAAGATGCCCAAGAAGTAAAAGAGACTCAAAAGAGTGAGAAAAGGGGAGAAAGGGTTAGGAGTGCCCAGGAGGGACAAGAGCACCTGGGCACTAGTGTCCTAACTAAGCACTAGTGTCCAAGGTCATAAAAGATAAATCATTCAAATACCGACAGGGTTGTAGGGTGTGTAAGGTCAATAAAAGTATAAGAGACAAAATAAAGGACCCAAAAGACATTGTCAATTACTAGTTTTCTTTCTTAGGAATCATGTATATATTAGTATGCTTTAGGACCTAGAAATCTACCAAATTGCATGGATTTTGTGTCTACAATTTCGTGCATTTCATATTTTTATAGTCCTTTCCATAGTCACTCAATGACCATGACATAATATTTTGCATGGCCATGTTCCCTTCTATGCCACTTGTTCTATTCCTCTCCTCCACTCACCCCTTATCTCTTTCCATTCACCTTTTGTTTTTTTATGTCTTTTATGAATGTATAATAGGGTAAAATAAAATTAGAAAGTGGATTGGCCCATTCTATTTTAAATTTTTAAGTTAGGGATGATGGTGGTGCAAAAGTGACACAAATTTGATGTTATTTATGTCATTTTTGTGCCACCACCATCACATCAAGAATTGCGTTGAAATTTCCATATAAAAAAATAGAATTGGGGATCATTCACAAATCGACGCAAAATTGACACCATTTTCGATGTTTTAAACACTATATGTAGTAGTGGTTGCAATTTATAAATAGATAATTACAAGTGTTTCTACAATGTAATTTTCAAAAAGTAAAAATACAAATCAATAAGAGAAAGAATCTAATATGGTATCATAGCACTATAGAGTGTGAAAAAATATGTAATTTCAAAAAAATGACACCTCACTTCAATGAACAAATGAAAAACTACAACAATTTAAAGGTTTACAAAGATATAATTGTAAATCAAATAAAAGAAAATTATAATTTTAAACAAAAATGGATTGTTGATGGAGAAATTTGAATGCACCAACACATAAAGCTCAAACAAATAATGAGGGTGAAATTTGTAATTCTGTAGCATTTAAGGAACGAAATTTATGAGAGCTAAAGTTTTCTAGTCAAATCAAAAATCCCAATAGGAAGGGGGGTAGAGCATAAAAGAAGAAGAAGAAGAATTTTAAAGTCAAGCATATTAGACAAAAGATCTTTATGGAATTCAGATCTCTTGTTGGTGAGTTTGATAATCAAATCCCGTGTTTTTCAACCATATTCTCGTTGAAAATATCTTGAAATGATGCAGTAGCCACCGTGCTAGCTATTGAGTTGTGGAGCTTAACTGCTTCACATTAGCATACATTTTTAACTTGCTCGAATACACAATAACCGGCTTTGGTCACCTGGGACCGGTATCGGTCAAAGCAAGGAGGTATCAACATCGAGTTAAGGTAACCGACATCAGTTACTGTGTGTGATTTTTTTATTTAACTCACAGGAATTAGATATAATTTTGATATAAATTTGATCTAATGGTTTTAATAACATAGCTAAATATCTTTCAAACCAAAACAAGATTTCCTTCATATATGATCAGTCTCTTCCGAGTGGTTCTATTTTCTGGAACAACCTTCTACGCAGCAGACACATTCTCTCTCAGGGGTGTAGCTGGAAGCTTGGAGATGGACAAAACATAAACTTCTGGACTGATAAGTGGATGGATTCTAACTGGATTTCTGCTTTTGATCATATTAAAGACAACTTAATTACTAAGTATGGACACAAAATCCAAGGGTACATTGAGAGGGATGGAAACAAAAGAAAATGGAAACAGCTAAAAGTGGAGAATGATAGTATACAGGCTGAGATTGCATATCTCCGAATCAACTTTCCCTAATCCATATAAGTAATCAAAACCTTAAGGATGAGCTCATCTGGAAAGATTCTTTCGATGGGGAATACACTGTTAAATCAGGATATAATTCTTTCTTTGTATCCATGGAAAGCGAAATTAAGTGGCACAAGCTGTGGATGCCGGAGTTAACCCCTAGAGTGAACTTATTTTGGTGGCTAATTATTAATGGCAAGATCCTAACTAATGACAATCTCATCAAGAGGGGATTCATCATGCCAAATAGATGTTGCATGTGTCAGAAAGAGGCTGAAGATATAAAACATTTATTCCTCCATTGTGAGATTGCCTCCAAAATTTGGCAGCTTGTTTTTGATAAATTTAATCTGAGATGGACTTTTCCCCTTACCTGTCTTTAGGCTTGGGAGCAATGGGGCTCTCCGTTTAAACATTGCATGGTGAAAAGACTGTGGCAACTTGTTCTGCCCCACACTATGTGGAGAATCTGGAAGGCTCGTAATGATAGTATTTTCAGAAACAAAAGATAGGCTTGTAACAAAGTATATAAGGAAATTATCATTGCTGTGCAAGATAATATTGCTAAATTTAAACCCCCTAAAAATGGTCTTTACCCGGAGAATGAAGCAAGCATCCTGACTGAATGGAATATTGCCACTGTCAATAGAAATAACAATGGTACTGACAGAACCACAATCAGATGGATTAAACCTCCCACTGATTGGCACAAGTTAAATTTTGATGGGGCCTCAAAAGGCAATCCGGGTGACTCTGGAGGAGGGGGAATCATCAGGGATCAAAGAGGTTGTTTTGTTGCTGCTTTTTCTGGGAGAATGGGCAGGCAGACTAATCATTATTCCGAAGCCATGGCGGCTCTTTGGGGTATAAAACTTGCCAGGGATTGCAATATTCCAAATATTATAATTGAAGGTGATTCTCTAAATATTATCAATCTTTTGAATAAAAAGCAACACCCCAGCTGGTCTATCAGGGATTATATTGAGGAAGCTATTGATATATGCAAAAGCTTTGAAAATGTCCAAATCACCCACACCTATCGGGAAGGTAATAGGGTAGCTGACAGCTTGGCTAACTTCGGTGTTAATAATTCCTTTCAAACTTGGTTTAGGGGGGATGCTCTACCCGCTCATGTCAATAAAGCCATTATCATTGATCTACATGGCAGTGAAAATCATTACTAACGGCTGTAATTTGGACGCTAATGTGCGGATCCTCAAGTACATGATGATGACATCACAAAAGATATGGATGGCTGATGCGATCTGTGCGGGATGGACTGTCATCATTTCTTGGCATAGGAGGAAAGCCGAGGAGCGGGGCAATAATAACAAGTGTAGCATAATCATTAAATCAGCTTTCATGGTAAGGAAAGATTCAAATATCAAAATCAAAGCTTGGCCTGTCCCGCACATTGGTAGCTTTTTTACCATTGAGAACAGAAAAAGAAGCAGAGGAAACATGGGGGGTCCGCCTTGCAAAACTGAACCGACCCACAATCCTAAGTGGAAAGAGAACACGGAGCTTTGGGATTACCTGCAAATCGGGGGCCTGTCTAATTTCATTGAAAGGATCCAAGGCTTCGACCAAGACATTTCTATCAAATTTGCCTGGGTTGGAAGAATAGGATTGTCAAGTATAGTAACATGGAGATGGAAATCACGGAAGAGCTCATCGCTCAGATCACGGGCCTCAGCCTGGAAGGCACCAAATTCTTCAATAAGAAGGTGGACAGGGAGGTGGAGACCAAGAAATTTCTGGAAGAGGGGGAAAATCTTGAGTTCATGGCCGCTGGCATCAAGGTGGCGTCGATTCCTGAACCTTTTGCTGAGCTGGCCAAAATGGTGGTTAGGTACGTTACCCTGGAAGGAAGATTTGTGACTATACCTCAAAAGCATCTGATTTTTCTGAATCACTTTCGTAGAAATAACATTATCAGCTTTCCTCACTATTTGATTAACTCTCTAGAGAAATCTATAAGGGAAGTTCAGAGCCACTCTAGGGTTGTCCCTTTGCACCAGGGACTTATCCTCTTGATCCACCGCCACTGCTCCAGCTGCCCTCCCGTGAATCCTACCCCACCTCCCTCCTCCATACCTCCACCTGCCTACACTGCTTCCACTCCCCCCTGCTTAAAAGAAAGAATGAAGATATTGTTTCCAGCAAGAAAAGCAAGAGCCTTAAAGCTAAAATCCCTACTTCCCAACGGGTCCTAAGGAGCCACAAAGACTTGGAACTTGCTGAAAACCTCCTGCATATTAGCAAGCCGGTGGAGGAGCCCAAGGAGGAGGAATTGCTGGACAGGGTGGAAAGATTAGAAAAGGAGATACAAGAACTCAAAGGGGCTATAAAAAACATGGAAAGAGCTAAGGGTAAAAGAATCCTTCAAACTGAGGAGGAAGAGGGAGTTATTGCTGAAGTCTACAAGAAGCTACAGTCCTTAGATGACAGATTGGGGAATGCTAAAAGCCGCAATGATTGCATATTGTCTACCCTCAAAAGCATTTATAATTTCATTGAACAACATGTCCATAGTGTCTGCAGTTTAAGTGGGGTTAATGAGGACATTTGGGGTCCTAAAGAGAAAAGGGATATTGCAATTGCCCAAGCAGATATGCAAGACTCCTCTCAGGCCACTGCCATTGCCTTCTTCATGTCGCTGCAGGCTATCAAGACCAAGATTGACAGAGCCATCAAGTAATGGGTTGTTGTGATGCTATTTTTTGGCTGCGATGTGGCTGTCATCTGGCGGTTCTGGAGCTGTTTTTTTGGCGGAGCTCTATATGTTGTTTCTCTTTTGGTTTCTTTTTTATCTTTCCTTCTTTCTTTTGGATCTTTGTACGTTTAGATCCTTTTTTCACTTATATTGTAATATTTGGCTGTTGAGCCCTTCTTGGTTGACTGTTTTGCCCTTCTCTGGGCTGTTTCTCTCATCTTCACTATCTGGCTTTTGAGCCCTTTTGTATATAGGGTATAGTCCCTTCAAAACTATTTTCCCTTAATAAAAAAATGCATAGCTAAGTTTCCCTAAGTTTTTATATGGTTATATAACCTAGAAAACTAGGGTTAGATGATAAGAAGGAATTCTTGGAGAGAGAAAAAGAGAAGCTTGTGAGGAAGAAATTATTGTACATCCAAGAGGTGTGGAAGATTAAGATCTTCATTGTATATTCTCTACAAATATTTGAATAATAAGATTGGTTGTTTCTTGGTGGATGTAGCCCACATTGGGTGAACCACGTTATATCTTGTGTATTGTTCTTCTAGTTTATTTCCGTATTTATTGTTTGTATGCTTAGATATGAATAATATATTTGTACAACTAGTGTGATTAACCCCAACAACTGGTATTAGAGATTTTTTGTTTGAGGGTTTTGTGTGTTGATGATTTACTCACAGAGGGATTTCTGATTGAGTGGGAGCTACAACAATGGTAGAAGATGGAAAATATAGAGTTGAAAAATTTGACGGCTGTAATTATCAATTATGGAAGATGCAGGTGGAATATTATCTGTATCAGAAAGATCTATACTTACCGTTGGATGAGAAGGCAAGACCTACAAAGATGATGAGATGGAGAATGGAAAATTCTTGTGAGAAAAACTTTGGGATCTATAAGATTGAGTCAGCAACATCGTGGCTTCAAATATTACCAAAGAAACAACCACAGTAGATTTGATGAAATCTTTAACTAATTTATATGAAAAACCTAGTGCTTCAAATAAAGTTTATTTGATGAAGAAATTATTTAATTCTAAGATGCAAGAAGGTGAATCTGCATCAAGTCATTTGAATGATTTCCGGTCTATAGTAAATCAATTAAAATTGGTTAATATCCCTTTTGAGGATGAAGTAAAAGCATTGTTATTCTTGTGCTCTTTGTCCAGATAGTTAGGATAACTTGGTAATGGTTGTTAGTAATACAATGTCTGCTTATAATATTTTAAAGTTTGATGATGTGGTTAATATAATCCTGAATGAAGAAATATGTAGGAAAAGTATAGGAGAATTATCATCTGGTAATGCTTTGAATGTAGAAAGTAGAGGAAGGTAGAAGGAGAGATCCAAGAGTAAGAATAATGGGAAATCAAAGTCTAAGAATGATAGATTTAAATCCAGAGGTAAAGGAATAACTTGCTAGAATTATGGAAAGAAAGGACATGCAAAGAAGGATTGTTGGTTCAAGGAAAACAAAGAGAATGTACAGAGAAAGGTAAAGAGGAAAATGTTGCATCTTTAGAGGTAATGCAAGATGCCCTTATTCTCTCATTGGATAATAAAATTGAATCATGGGTTTTAGATTTAGGAGCTTCTTTCCATGCTACCCTAATAAGGGTTATTTTAGAAATTATGTCCAGAGGTAATTTTAGACATGTTTATTTAGGAGATGATGAACCATGCAATATTATTGGTAAAGGAGAAGTTCATCTAAATTTGCAAAATGGAAATACATGGATATTGAAAGATGTGAGGCATGTGCCAAGCCTTAGGAGAAATCTAATTTCTGTAGGACAACTAGGTGAATCTAGTTGCATGGTTACATTCACAACCAACTCTTGGAAAGTTACCAAGGGATCTCTTGTTGTAGCAAGAGGTAAGAAGGTAGGAACATTGTATTTTTCTACATGTATTATTGATTCCTTTTCTATGCTATCTACTTTAGATTTAGATGCAAGCATGTGGCATAATCGGCTAGGCCATATGAGTCAAAAATGAATGCAAATCTTAAAGGCTAAGGGTAAGTTATCATATTTGAAAGATGTAGATCTTGATTTTTGTGAGCATTGTATCTTTGGAAAAAAAAGAGTGAGATTTATCAAAGTTGGGGCAATAAAGAAGGAGCAAAAATTGGAGCTTGTGCACTCAGATGCGTGGGGACCATCCCATGTAGCTTCTTATGGAGGATCCCAATATTATGTGACTTTAATTGATGATGCCACAAGAAAGGTATGGGTTTATTATATTAAATGTAAATTTGATTTTTTTGAGACTTTTAAAATATGAAAATCCCTTGTGGAAAATGAATCAAATTTAAAGTTAAAATGCCTTAGATCTGATAATGGTGGTGAGTACTGCAACAAGGCTTTCAATGATTATTGTTCAGTGAATGGAATACATAGAGAAATAATGGTTCCTAGAACACCATAAGAGAATGGTGTTGCAAAAATAATGAACAAGACAATCATGGAATGTGCAAGAAGCATGCATATACATGCTAGATTACCCTTACGATTTGGGCGAATAATAGATATGGTGGTTTATTTAATTAACCGTGGGCCTTCAAGTATATTGGATGGTGGAATACCAAAATAAGCTTAGACTGAAAAAGAGGTAGATCTTTCTTTTCTTAGAGTATTTGGTTCAAAAGATTTTGTGCATGTTGATAAAGAAAATATAAAGAAGTTGGATGCTAAATCCAAGAGATGTACTTTCATTGGTTATGGCTATGGTGATTTCGGATTCTATTTTTGGGATTTAGAAGATTCTAAGATTGTTAGGAGTCATGACATTGAATGGAATGAAAAGATAATGTACATGGATCAAGTTTTGGTACCCAAAGACAAACCGATTGAAAATTTTGTGGATGAAAATGTATTCTTGGATTTAAAATTAACACCTACAGTCTACACAAGATGTCGGTGTTGGTTGACACTAGAAAAATGTCAATCACCCGAATAGGCGTCGGTTATAGAGGATTCCGATCGATGTCATTTAGTGAACCGGCATCTGTTATAGGAGACCAAAGATCGATAGGAGGTGACCAGCGCTGGTCACTATCTGAGATTGATACAAATTTTTAGGATGAGCCTTCGACACCCCAAATCTCAATGAGAAGGTCACAAAGGGTAAGTAGACCTCCAGAAAGATTTTCACCTTCCTTATCTTATTTATTATTGACTGATAGTGGTGAACTAGAGAGTTTTGAAGAAGCAATGCAGGATGAGACCCACATGAAGTGGGAACATGGCATGGATGAGGAGATGGACTCTTGAAACAGAACCAAACATGGGATTTGGTTAAGTTGTCCAGTAGGTAAAATAACATTGTAGAACAAATGGGTTTATAGGATCAAGGAAGAAGAGGGTGGACAGAAAATATATAAGGCAAGGCTTGTTGTAAAAGGATTTGCACAAAAATCAGGTATTGATTTTGGTGAGATATTTTCTCCTGTAGTTAAAATGACTTCCATTCATATTGTTCTAAGTTTAGTTGCAGTAGAAGATTTGCATTTAGAATAGCTTGATGTTAAGATGACTTTCCTTCACGGTGATTTGGAGGAAGATATTTATATGCAACAACCACTTGGTTATGAAGTCAAGGGTAAGGAGAAACTTGTGTGCAGGTTGAAAAAGAGCTTGTATGGGCTCAAGCAAGCTCCAAGGAAATGGTATATGAGGTTTGATAGCTTTATGCATGAGCATGGTTATATGAGATGTGAATCTAACCATTGTGTTTATTTCAAGAAGCTTGGAAATGGAAGCTATATTATTTTGTTACTATATGTGGATGATATGTTTATTACAGGATCTAGTATGTAGGACATTGGTGAGCTTAAAGAAAAATTAGCTCATACATTTGTAATGAAGGATTTGGGAGCTACAAAGAAAATCCTTGGCATGCAAATACACAGAGACAAAGAATAATATGAAATTGTATTTGTCTCAGGAGAACTACATCAATAAGGTGTTGGAAAGGTTTAATATGTAGAATTCAAAACCTGTAAGTACACCTATGGTTGGACACTTTAAATTGAGCAAAGATCAGTGTCCTACATCACATGAGGAGGTCAATTACATTGCTCGAGTTCCATATACTTCAACAATTGGAAGTCTCATGTATGTTATGGTTTGTACCAGACCATACATTGCACATGCGATGGGAGTTGTGAGTAGATTTATGGTAAATCCGGGTAAAGAGCATTAGAAATCAGTCAATGGATGCTCAAATATTTGAGAGGGACATCTAGCATGTAGTTATGCTATGGAAGGTCGAGATATTTTTTATGCGGCTATTTTGATCCGAGATATGGTTGGTGATTTGGATGGTAGGAGAAGCACTCTTTGGATATGTTTTCATAGTAAGTGGGACAACAATTAGTGGATTTCGAGATTCGAGAAGGTTGTGGCCTTTTACTACTAGAGATCAAGTATGTTGCAACTACAAAGGCTAACAAAGAGATGATATGGATGAGCAGGTTCATGGAAGAGTTGGGAAAGGAGCAAGAGGATTGCAAATTGTATAGTGATAGTCAAAGTGTGATTCATCTAGAAAAGAACTCAGCGTTTCATTCAAGAATGAAACACATTCAGTTGAGATATCACTTCATACAACATGTGTTGGAGGGTGGGCAAGCAAGGCGGAGAAAATTCATACAAATAAGAACCCTGTGGATATGTTAACGAAGTTGTTGGCAAAGGAGAAGTTGAAGCTACACTCCACTTCGTTGGTCTTTGAGTTTGAGACTTGAAGAGGAAGAAACAAAGCCAAGGAAAGGATCTAAGAATGGAGTTGTATGGTACAATGCAACAATTTATCTCCAAGTGGGAGATTGTTGAGTTGTGGAGCTTAATTGCTTCACATTAGCATGCTTTATTAACTTGCTTTGGAAGACACGAATGGCGGCATCGATCAACTGGTCGACGTCGGTCACACGGGACTAGTATCGGTCAAGGCAAGGAGGAATCAACATCGGTTAGGATAATCGACATTGGTTACTTGTGCGTGATTATTTTATTTAACTCATGGGAATTAGATATAACCTTTTATATAAATTTGATCTAATGGTTGTAATAACATAGCTAAGCTGCCCTAAGTTTGTATATGGTTATATAAGCTAGAAAACTAGGGTTAGATGATAAGAAGGGAGAATTGTAAGAAGAAATTATTAGAGAGAGAAAAAGAGAAGCTTGTGAGGAAGAAAGTATTGTACATCCAGGAGGTGTGGAAGATTGCAGATCTTCATTTTATATTCTCTACAAAGCTTTGAATAATAAGATTGGTTGTTTCTTGGTGGATGTAGCCCACACTGGGTGAACCACGTTATATCTTGTGTATTGTTCTTCTGGTTTATTTTTGTATTTATTGCTTGTATGCTTAGATCTATACAAATTTGGTGTGATTAACCCCAAAACTAGCAAATTGGGCCCTAATGTCATTATAAGCATTACACTCCAATGTTTTCTCGACTCCCTTTGTACTAGACATGCAAAAGAAACGAATTCTCTTTTCCCGTGACTCTTTAGGTCTTTTCCATCTTTCGGTTTCACTGCCCCGAAGACGATGTGAATTTGTTCTCAATTGAGGTATGAAGATCTTTGTTTTCCATGGGATACGAGACCCAATAAAAGCCTTTTGTTGATGATCACATGTAGAGTTAACTTCCTCCAAATAATACCTCTCCTTTCTCCCTAACGAATTTCCCGTATAACTTTTCGGAATTTATCTATAACAAAAGTTTTCATCTCTTGGCTATTATTAGGAGACACATTCAAGTAAATGTTCCATTTTTAAGCCATATGGGCTATAATATATTTGTAAGATCATGTGGGCATTTTGATGCTAAATTGAAGGGGACTAAGGCCCTCCAAGTGGCTTTATTCATTGATATGACAAAATCCAAAGAAAATGGGTATAAGGAACAATGTCCTACCAAAAAAGAGGCCAAAATAGAGCCCAATTTTCAAATAGAAACCACATGGGTCTTAGTGCTCTAATTTGGGATAACAAATGCTCACTAAAAAGATATTGATGAGGTGAAGGAAATGAGCTATGTTTTTCTCGCATTATTTTGGAAAACAAATACAAAAAACTATAGTTTTCCTTTTGCTCGTCCCTTTTCCTCTAAATGTGTTATAGGTGCCTCGATGTTCCAATAAGAGAAAACCAATACTCTCTCGAAATCTCTCGATGATCCAGAGACATAGTGGTATGTATTTCTCTCGGTATTTTTGTAAAAAATAATTAAAAAAACCAAACATTCAACAAAATTCATTTTTTAAATACATATTTTTCAAGCAATATTCAATAAAAATAGTGGCTAGTCTCGAAAAATGTAGAATTTGTTTTTTAAAATATCTATAATAATGTTTTGGCCCAATTGGAAATATCTAGAAAGGGTTTTTATGCCCAGAGAGTACATTGTTCCAAAAAAACAATTAAGGGGTTTAGGAAAAGTGTAGTAATTCAGTTTTGATAAAAAAAAAAAAAAACAAGAAACCCACAAATCAAAATTAAAAATTCTAAGACTATAACACACTATATCAAAATAGTAAATGTCACAATATTATAATTTTCATAGTATGACTCACACCAAGTTGAAACACTATGAATATAATAAAGAATAATATATATCACAAAGGTGAATACCACAATGATCATCTTAGAGGCCATTAATATTCAAAGAGACGATAAGGGGGCAGAGATAACTCGTGCAAGAGCAAACTTTTGTTCCCTATTGACCTAAGTACATGTGGAAATGTTTAATATTGGTAGTACTCAATGCTTGGTATATTAATTGTACATGTGTCTTATTATAAGCTTAGAGATGTATACAAAATACTCTAAATATAGTTAAACCAACATAAATCAACTTAATATTAATACATATAGAATAATCATTAACAAAGAACATGTCCGTCTTATATGAAAAAAATATAACTAGAACACAACTAAAATTAAATAATACTTCATTATACCATCTCAAACGATAATGGTTTGTGCAGCTAATTACTAGTAGAATGGTTGTCAAAAGAAAATAAATGCATGCTTGGTTTATTGAGTGACGTTGCCATATAGTAGAGGGTTATGTTTAAGAATTTAAAAATACAATGCCATTGGAAATTGTTTTAGTGTTGGTGATCTTTGTTAGTTTGATTTTTTTATAATTATTAATTTATATTGTAAAAAATATTACTGCAATAAATAGTAGTCTCTTATTCACCATTCACATGTATATTAAGTGCTAATGCTAGTATTATACACGGATACATGTATACAATTTCATGTATACAATTTTTTTCTTTATTGCAGTCGCTCCCATATGTCGTGTTATTCTTCTTAAATGCAAGTATAGAAAATAATAAATACAGTCCAGATGCAAATTCTTGAACATGATCATCAATGTATCTTACTTGTCAGTTATAGCATTCTCTTCATCACCCACTGTGGATTTTAACACTACTTGTGCTGCTGCTGCATCTCTTTGAAGAAATTCTTTGTACCAGGAAGCAGACTTCTTTGGATACCTCTTGAAATTATCACTGAAATCAACGTAATACAAACCAGTTTCCCAACTATAACCTGTCCCAAGTTCAAAATCATCAAGCAGAGTCCACAGGAAATATCCTCTGGTGTCTGAGCCATTCATTATAGCCGCATGCACATATTTCAGGTATCCTACCACGTAATCTATTCGTCCCCCATCATCTAACTTATCTTCCAGAGATAAAGAAAGGTTCTTTTGGGAAGCATACCCTGCTTAAATAAACAAATTGATTAATATTCAAAAATGACCAAAGAGTTCCGTGGAGAAGCATACCCTGATTAGTTGCAGAAGTAATAGTTAACAGAAAAGATTACAACCCATTGTTGAACATGGCGCACTATGTCGACATTTCTATAAAAAAAAATCTAATTTCTAACAATACTGACCGTTTTCTAGTATTGAGACAGGAGGATTATGATAATGGGTTTTCATGTATTCCAGTAGCCCCTGAATACCCCATGGAACAATGGGCATTCCATAGAAAGCAGTCTGTCAAAGAGAAACAGCCTAATCAGCCACAACCCTTTCATACATTAACACAAAACAGTTTGTTATAGATCTAGTGTTATAGAATTGTACCTTGTTGGAAATGGGTTCTCCATTTTTCTCCACTGTTTATTCCAATCCAAGACAAGCAGGGATGTGAGAAAACATGAAGAAATCTATCAATGTACAAGTATTCGAAACATTCACAATGCTAGTAAGTTGGAGTGCTTGTGATTTAGTCTGGTATCGAGGTGAGACACTAATGTTTTCCACATAATTAGAAAGAAAACTCATGTAAAATGTGTTTATTACCTGAAAAAATTGAACACATATCAGTACCATAATTTTCCAGGATGGTGTTTTCCTTGGGAACATCAGCAACATGATATGTACTATAATGGTTGAGTCCAATCATGTCATAGGATCCATGTAGCTTTTGGGACTGCTCCTTGGTGAATTAAGGCAAACGAGAGCCAACTCTGTTTTTCATGGAGGCAGGATAGTCCCCAAATATAATAGGGTCAAGAAACCTGCATCCAGAACCTAACCATTAAATGCCGGAGAGGGTTTTAGGACTCAAAATTGAAGTATAAAAAGCTTTATACAGGACTCTATACCACCCAATTTGGAAATCACGGGTCCTTTGAGTTGCCAGGAGATCCTCGGATTTGTTTGTCAGGGTTTCAAACCACAGGGAAACAATTGCCAAACCAATAGAACCGCCCTGCTTAGGCTGCATAGATATATATAACTCAGACATTGTTGAGCAGCAGTCAGAGAGTATTACTATACAAATAATAATTATGCAACGTTGATATTTAGATAGAGCATAGACAAACCTGGTACTTTTGTCTGTAGAGCTCAACTGCTGCTGAATGGGCCAGCAGAACATTATGCCCAACAATGTAGGGCTCCACTGATGAATTTCCAGCGCTACAGTTTCCTAGCAGAGGGGAAGAGGTGCATCTTTGAGGGGGAAAATGTTAGAAGTGTAACCAAACACAGCAAAAAAATTAGGCTCGTTGAAAGTCATCCAATTCTTGACTCGGTCTCCAAATTCAGCAAAACAAACATTTGCAAATCCTGTGAAATCATCACCGCATTCATAACATATTGAAATTCAGAATGATATTTGCAGTAAGTCTCAAGGAAATGCCCTTTCAAAGACGGAAAGTATCATGAACACATTACATTATTTGGGGACTTAGCCATGCTCCATATTCATCCTCCAAGGACTGGGGAAGATCAAAGTGGTAAAGTGTAACATATGGTTCAATACCTGTCTCCACAGCCCAATTATAATGTCAACCATTAATCCAATTTATTAATCATCTATGTAGTTTTCACAGGGAGAAAAAACATACCATGCGAGATGAGTTCATTGATGAGGTTGTTGTAGTATTCAAGTCCCTTTGGATTAACAGACCCTCTGCCGTCTGGAAATTTTGGAATATCTCTAATCATTAGGTATTTCTACTAATTATCCTCAATGTACATGATTATTTTATATCATATTTAATTGTGGAAGCCAGTAGATTGAATAAGTAGGGAAAAAGAGAATGGGTTTACCAGGAAGAAGGCGTGACAAGGATATGGAAAACCGGTAAACGTCCATTCCAATTCGGTGAATTAGTTCTACATCGTCCTTGCAAGACAAATACACACATTTAACAACACTGAAAAAAAGAGAGCAGCATTTATTCAACCTGAAACTGTTGGTTGTGGAAAAGGTTGAGCCTAAACATCACATATAACTTGAAATTCCTAACTGTGGCGTGAAAGGCCCATAGCCTATCACTATACTTTTTACATCTAGCGATATTGATCCCGTCCAAAATGGTTAGTCTCCAGGGAATGCTCCTGGTGAAAACCATTGTTCTCCACCCAGCCATAAGGAGGCCTCACGGCAAGCTCCCATGTTCCTGAGAATAGGGGATGAGTGGAAGAGAAACTCTTCCAGTAGCATGCCCGACGAGAAGGCTTTTCCCTATAATGAATAAGCAGAAAGTTGAATAACAAAAACAACGGTTTATAGAGAGAGATAAAAGAGATATACAAAATACTAAACATGTAAGAGATGAACACCATATTTACGTGGTAAAACCCCAACTGAGTGCTTAGGGAAACATCCATGGTGCAAGATATCAAGCTTTTATTAACTCAAGATGAATAGATTACATGCAAACTTGTTATGAGCTACTTTGGATCTCTACAAAAATAAATAGACTTAATTGGAAAAGTACAATTAGAATTCCTCCTAAAATAGACTGGAAAAACGTCATTACGATTTTCCTTCCTAAAAATAGAATTAAGTGGAATTTGTTTTTCCGAAACAAAGGATTGACTACTTATTTTTTTGCTTCAAAAGCTCCGCCCCGAACCCCTACCGAGGGGGTTCGATAACATGTAGCCACCCACTAGAACCCTTGTGACAAGAGTGGGGGTAAGCCCCCACACCCACCTTTAGGAAGTGAGCTACATACTATACCGCAAAGGGATTCAAAATTTAACTTTGTTGTCACATATCTAACATTGGAGGCCCCGACTAATGGTGCATGATGTACTCCCCGGTGATTGATAAGCTACTCTAAATATTGGTATCCCGATGCCACTTTTTTCGCACTGGACTCGAATATGAAAATGCACAAAATAAATCACAAACACTTTATCATTGGTAGAAAATTGCTTGAAATATCTTCATTTTGAAATGTAGCAACATTTCTAACTTTATCGAGTAACAATTATAACATTAAAACCATTATAAGTCCATAGGTTAGAGTGGTGTCTTTGACTAATAATATAAGATTGACCACTTATTTTAAAACAATACTCACTAACTCTATAATACATATAACTTTTGCTATATCACTAACATAATAAACCTATACATGGATCGGCCAAACTTTTAAAAAGAAATATATAAACCCAAATTTAGAGAGTAAACATGTAGGATGATCTTAGCGCTCGGTCTAAATATCACATATGGTTGTAAGGTTGATCGTCAACCAACCAATGATGAATTCACCCTAAAAGCGGTAAACAACCCATTGGTTGTTGACCAATCAGCATATGTAAACACATGTGATGGATAGGCTCTTCCAATATTAGTATGGAAAAATTGTATGGTGATTTTGACATTGGACTGGTTTGAGCACACAAGTTTGTATAGATGCTAAAAACATGTAGATACAATCAATGGGGTCTTAGCTGATTGGTAAAGGTCAGGCGTTCACTAAGAGGAGGTCCAAGGTTTAAATCCCATTGACAAGCCCAAGCATGAGGAGTAATCTACTAAAATGTAAAATGTAATGATTTCTCATAATAAAAAAAAAAATGCAGATATTAGGAGAAGATTGCTCTCGGTTTCCATAACAAGAGCAAGAGCAAATCCATGAGCCCCCGATCTCCATTCGATTCACATGTTAATCAAAGCAAAAGCTGCGTGCCGCCAAGATTAAAACGATGCATGATCCAAATGCAAAACCGCAATGTAGAATATATAAAAGCAAAGCGACCTAGCTTAACCGACATAACACAACCGGAAAAATATGCACGGATCGGAAGACCTTATGGATGGTTGACCATTAAGGGATGATTTAAAGAAACAACAAAATATTATTTTCTCATCCTAGGGTAGTGTCCATTTCTTCTATAAACCCCAACCCAGTTATCGAATCACACACAAATGATGTTGCGTAAATAGATGCCTCAAAAGAGATCATAACAAATTTAAATGAGTGCAATATACTAATATATCGCCTTGATATCCAAAGGTGTCTCGATCGTAGTTTTGCATTGTCACACTCGGGATTTAAATCTTATAGGAAGACAAAAGCCTGTCCTCCTCTCGAAGGCAATAGATTCACGCCGATTACCCTAAAGATCACGCACGTTTGCAGTCAATAATAAAACTAAGTTTTTGACTTTGATATACTAAATTTAGCTGTGGCGCATTGGTGGGTGGCAGGAGTTGTTTGGAGGAGGTCAGAGGTTCGATTTTGCTCCCCACCATCACGAACGTGCGTGATGGATAGGGCCACCGATTCACGCATGCAAATGCAATCGATGAAGGTAGATTGCAAAACTAGCTGATGCACAATATGACAACCTTCGCATGTTTTCACAGATCCATTCCCGTATATCGTGATCCATCGATACCAAATAATATATATGGTTGATTGCACAAACTCGGAACTATAAATCGAACACAAAGAAAAACACACAATTGCTCAATGATAGGATACAAATAAATAGGCATACATCTCCTATAAATCCGGAGGCCTAACAATGTTCCTGCAACTACTCATCAAATATAGATGAATTGTTGTAACACACATGTAACACACACACCAACTACGTATCACTAACAATTATATATCACAATATTCAAATTTATTAATGGAGCACTAACCATATCATTTCTAACAAGGCCACAAATGATACACATGAAAAAACAAATAGAAGGAACCCACATCAATAGAAGAACGTCAAAAATTCAATATAAAATAGTCTAGATTACATATGACTCGATTAAGGGAGGTTAAGAACACACAACAACAACAAGAGGGGGTGGTGGATTGTCTTGAGGGTAAGGCACCCCACCCGAAGGCTCCTCTACGGGTAGATCAATAGAGGTCCACCCATTAGGTTTCGCACATTATCTTGTATAGTGAGAGGAACCATGATACTTCAACTTGACGGTGGAGAGTCAACCACAAAGTGACCTCACCCTTAGCGAGGTGTCCAATGCGATGAACCAGAATTGCCTTGCCTTGAGGAGGTGGCAAACGGGGAAGAGTGACAATTATGCAAGCGACTCCATCTACACCTAGTAGCTTGATAGGCGGTGGACTCAATCTTGGAGGATTTGAAGGGACATGACCAATTGTGCATGGTTTTAATGCCATTAATAGCTGACCCAAAATGTCCATACGATTAGACCAATATCCCCGTAAAAAAATTATGGATTTTTTTTATTTGGTCAAGAGTGTAAAACGATAACAAGCCATTATTACTCGAGCACACTAGTATGTGACCGTAACTAGATTATCAAACTCAATATCAAGTTGAAAAGTAATTGTGATTGCCTACATGGGACCCCATATTAACATAAAGCACAAAGCCAAACAAGAAGTATAAATTATCCATTTCATCATTTGCACTAAGGGCGATTATTAAAGTTTAATAGGTACTTCTATGAAAACGTATAAATTTAACACAAGGTAGAAATCACAATTGGGTATCCCATTAGAGCTCGGTAAGTTCACTCTTTTCTTTCGTTCGTCTCTGGTTAATTTCATATTGTATTACATAACGATGTTAGTGGTTTACACTCACCAACAAGGCTATTCCATTTTACCTCCAAATCTAGGGTCAATAATGATGAAGATTATAGGTTCCAAGGTATGAGACAACGCTAATGATCTCATTCAAAACCTTTTAAGGATGTAGTACATTTAAAATTTACACATATACATGTTCTCATTTACGCACAACTCTTACTAACATCATCACATACGTAATATGAGCGGATCAAATATGTTCTCAATTCCTATTCAAGGTTACTTGTTAACTACACATATTTTAATTCTTATGACAAAGTTCATGTCTCATTTGCACCCTCATAATGAAATGGGTGGGTTTTCCATGACGGAAAGACATAGGGTTTCCTTTTAATTTCCTTATAATCTCAATAAACTTCATTGATTTTCATATTGATCCAGGTAAGTCTGCGGTCATGAAGAGAGTTTTAGTACAACACACAAAGTTAACTATATCTTATTAGGTTTGTTAACTAATAGAACAATATTCTTTAAAATAATGAACCAAAATGTTTGATCGGTTGTTCCAAAAGCAATATTCAACCTATATAGGCTTCACCATTAAAATATAATCATTTTGTACCTCAAGGACTTCATATAGTTAAGATAATGAAAAAGTTATATTTGCATCATACCTTAACCATATTAATCCATGAAAGATTTGTTACTCGAACCAAGAATTATTTATCGTCCTCTGTTCCATAATACCCAAAATTATGAGTCCAATTAAGGGATTGTAATAGTTGTAGACTTTAAGAACACTATTTTATTTATAATAAAATTTTGACTGGTAAAGCCTTGAAATAATGAGAGCATCCAAAAGCAGCAAAGGGGGTTACCCATTTTCCAGTCTCACTTAAGAATTCCTTTTAGGATGAGGTAGGTGATTATTATCGCCTCACTCTTTGATGATGCTCTCATGTTCTTATAGTTCTTACATGACTGTTGAGGGATCTATTACAATAAGAACCTCTCTTCACGCGCTCTATCAATTCATCTAGCGCATTCTATCGAATCATTTCCCGATGACGCACTCTTGCATTACATGGTTCATTCTTGACTATTGAGGGGTCTTATCTAAATGAACCTCATCATCTATACGTTGGGGGCATCACTAATCTTCCCCTATCTTCATCTTACTAACATACACTTCATTACACTATAACAACTATATCATAATTTTACATGACAATTGATCATTCATCACTATAACATATTACAACATCATCTATTATCATATACACTATATTATCATCACATTACGCATCACTCAAAAACTATGCATTACAAATCAATTCAACAAATACGAGTAACACTTAACACATCAATCATAATCCATATCAACATCATCATCACATTATAACACAACAAATATAATCATCATGTAAATTTTTCTATATATATCATCAAATTTACAAGACATCTCATCATTGGGGGCCAACTCCCCTACATTGAATACATCAATACAAATCATATCTCATCATCATTTTCACTATCTGGTAATACAAGTTCTCTAGAACTAGAAACATCACCACTAACTCAAGGCCATTGATCACGACCCCTATACCTCTCCACTGCCTATGTAATAGTGTGTTCTCTGTAGATTTCTCCACAAAGTGACTCTGTAACACAAGGAATTGTGCACACATATCCTCTCGTTAAAGGACCTCCACCTTCCGCCTCTCCAGCTCATTGTGTCTCCTCGCATGCCTCATCCCTATTACCCAGTAGCACGATACATGCCACTACCTCTATGGCCACCAGCTCAAAGAAATGGGCATGCTCACCCACAATGTCATCCACACACTCTAAAGCATCCCTCCATTCGCATGAGCATGTTGGTGATCGCAGATGCGATATATATCATCTCACCTGTAGGTAGCCAAAACGTACAAATGTATGCACACCATCTCTCACACAAAGATGTCAAAATCAACATATTATGGACCACATCCCCATCCTCGCTATGTTCCATAGGCCGAAATGGTCCATAACCTCCCAATCATCATCTGACAAACCCAACCCGAGCAACGTACTCAAGTGGCGACCACCACGAAACTCCCTCGAATGGATATCCCTCTACACACCACAACACAACAACAAACAACATGTTAGAATACTATACATATGTAAACATAACCACTTACGACATCACTACACATCAAATTTCATGTTTACATCACTTAGGACAAAAATCAAACTCTCTGGACATGGGCGCCTAGAAGCGTAACCAGGGCACCAAGAGCTAAACACTAGCGCCCATGTCTGGGCGCTCCTATCTCGAAGGCCATTAATGCCTTCACATCTCTTGTCAGTCCCAAACACCGAGTAAAAAAAAATAAGAATTTTGTAAAAATTACCAAAAACGACTACTACGCACATTTTTCGAAAAAAATTGTACTTACCAACTCCATCATTGTATGTGATGCCATGACGGTCGCTACCATCTTGAATCGGCTAGGTCACAATTCTCTAACTTGCAACATCCTTACACACTCAGAGCTCACTCTCACACTTGTGCAAAATACAAATGAGTTGGCTAATCACTCTTTCACTTTACTATTTATAGTCACTTTTCATTATTCACTCTACTATGGTCTCTGTTGGGGTTAGACCATACAGGTTGTATAAATATAAATAAGATCTAAGCATACAAACAATGAACACGGAAATAAAACCTAGAAGAAAAAATACAAGGATATAACGTGGTTCACCCAATGTGGGCTACGTCCACCAAGAAACAACCAATATATTATTCCAGAGGATATACAATTGAAGATCTGCAATCTTCCACACCTCACACAATGTACAATACTTTTCCTCTTACAAGCTTCTCTGAGCTCTCTCCAAGAATTCTTTCTTACAATTCATTTAATCTTCTTAATTCTATATTCTAACCCTAGTTTTCTAGCTTATATAAGCATATACAAACTTAGGGCACTTTAGCTATGCAATTACAACCCTTAGATCACCTTTTAATCAAAGGTTAGATCTAATCGTGTTCTAAATAAAAACATTTCATGCACAGGTAACCGATGCTGATTACCCCAACCAATGTCGGTTTGTCCCAACTAATGCCGGTTTATCTGCCAGGTGACCGACGCGCCATCGTATAAACCTACAAGTTGTAAATAAGTTATTTGTGAAGCAATTCAGCTCCACATCTCAACAATCTCCCACTTGGAGATAAATTGCTGCACTATAACGTACAACTCCATCCTTGGATCCTCTTCCTTGGCTTTGTTTCTCCCTCTTCAAGTCTCAAACTCGAAGACCAACAAAAGTGGAGTGTAGCTCCAACTTCTCCTTTGCCAACGACTTCATTAGCATATCCGCAGGGTTCTCATTTGTATGAATTTTCTCCAACTTTAGCTTCCCATCCTCCAACACCTGCCATATGAAGTGATATCTCAATTGAATGTGTTTTGTTCTTGAATGAAATGTTGAGTTCTTTTCCAAATGAATCACACTTTGACTATCACTGTACAAACTACAATCCTCTTTATCCTTTCCAAACTCTTCCATGAACTTTCTCATCCATATAATCTCTTTCGCAACTTTTGTAGTTGCAACATACTCAACCTTTGTAGTAGACAAGGCCACAACCTTCTACAATCTCGAAATCTAGCTAATTGTCGTCCCACCTATTGTGAATACATATCCAATGGTGCTCCTCCTACCATCCAAATCTCCAGCCATATTTGAATCAACATAGCCACATAAAAAGTATCTCGATCCTCCATAAAGATAAGCCGCATGTTGGAAGTCCCTCTCAAATATTTGAGTATCCATTAGACTACTTTCCAATACTCTTTTCCTGGATTGGCCATAAATTTGCTCATAACTCCCCCTCGCTTGTGCGAATGTCTGGTCTAGTACAAACCATAACATACATAAGACTTCCAACCGTCGAAGCATATGGAGCCCGTTCCATGTACTCAACCTCCTCATGTGATGTAAGACACTGATCTTTGCTCAATTTAAAGTTTCCAGCCATAGGTGTACTTACAGGTTTTTCATCTTGTATTTTAAATATTTTCAACACCTTATTTATATAATCTTCCTAAAACAAATACAATTTCATGTTCTTCTGTCTAAGTCAATTTGCATGTCAAGGATTTTCTTTACGGCTGCTAAATCCTTCATTGCAAATGTGTGAGCTAACTTTTCTTTAAGCTCACCAATGTCCTACATACTAGATCCTACAATAAACATATCATCCACATACAGGAACAAAATAATATAGCTCCCATTTTCAAGCTTCTTGAAATAAACACAATGGTCAGATTCACATCTTATATAACCATGCTCATGCATAAAACTATCAAACCTCATATACCATTTCCTTGGAGCTTTCTTGAGCCCATACAAGCTCTTTTTCAACATACACACAAATTTCTCCTTACCCCTAACTTCATACCCAAACAGCTGTTGCATATAAATCTCTTCCTCCAAATCACCGTGAAGGAAAGCCATCTTAACATCAAGTTGTTCTAAATGCAAATCTTCTGTTGTAACTAAACTTAGAACAATACAAATGGAAGTCATCTTAACTACAAGAGAAAATATCTCACCAAATTCAATACCGCTTCAGTGCAAACCCTTTTACCACAATCCTTTCTTTGTATCTTTTTCCACCCTCCTCCTTGATCCTCGTAAACCCATTTGTTTCGCAATGATCTCTTACATTTGGAAACTTGACTAAATCCCATGTCTGATTCTTTTCCAAGGAGTCCATCTCATTCATGTCATGCTCCCACTCCACCTGGGTATCCTATTGCCTTACTTCTTCAAAACTCTCGAGTTCACCACTATCACCGATAATAAATAAAAGAATGGAGTAAATATTTCTAGAGTTTTAGTTACCCTTTGGGACCTTTTCACGAAATGCAGGGTGTTTGGGGCTTAATCGTCTCTGTTGCACATTTGTATCAATTTATGGAATTGATCGATGTCGGTCACTTGTAGCTAATGCCATTTTCGCTATAGCTGAGGTCACTTCACCCAACCGATGCCGATCTACTCCTACTAACACTTGGTTACCCTAACCAACACCGGTTCTTGTAAGATGACGCCGATACCTATGTGTGATTGTTTTAAATCTGAGAATTCATTTTCTTCAACAAAATTTTCACTCGGTTCATTTTTGGGTATCAAAACCTGATCCTGTACATTCTATTTTCATTCCAATCAATGTTACGACTCCTAACAATCTTAGCATCCTCTAAATCCCAAAACGGAATCCGAAATCACCATAACCATAACCAATGAAAGTGCATCTCTTAGATTTAGCATCTAATTTATTCCTATTTTCTTTATCAATATGCACAAAAGCTTCTGAACCAAATACTCTAAGAAAAGAAATATCTACCTCTTTTCTAGTCTAAGATTCTTTTGGTATTCCACCATCCAGTGCACTTGAAGGCCCATGGTTAATTAAATATACCGTCGTATCTACTACTTCTGCCCAAAATTGCAAGGGTAAACCAACATGTATCCTCATGCTTCTTACACGTTCCATGATAGTTCTGTTCATTATTTCAGCCACTCCATTCTCCTATGGAGTTCTAGGAACCATTCTTTCTCTGTGTATTCCATTCACTGAACAATAATCATTGAAAACCTTGTTGCAGTACTCACCACCATTGTTAGATCTAAGGAACTTTAACTTTAAATTTGTTTCATTTTCCACAAGGGCTTTCCATCTTTTAAAAGTCTCAAAAACATCATATTTATGCTTAATACAATAAACCCATACCTTTCTTGTGGCATCATCAATGAAAGTCACATAATATTGGGATCCTCCATGAGAAGCTACCTGGGTTGGTCCCCACACATATGAGTGCACAAGCTCCAATTTTTGCTCCTTCTTTTTTGACCCAACTTTAAGAAACCTCACTTTCTTTTGCTTTCCAAATATGCAATTCTCACAAAAATCAAGATCTACATCTTTCAAATCTGATAACTTACCCTTAACCTTTAAGGTATGCATTTCCTTTTTATTCGTATGGCCTAGCTGATTATGCCACATGCTTTCATCGAATCTGAAGTAGATAAAGCGAGAAAATGAATCAATAATATAGGTATACAAATACAATGTTCCTACCTTCTTTCCTCTCGCAACAACAACAGCTCCTTGGAAAATTTATAAGAATCAGCTATGAATGTAACCATACAACCATCTTCACCTAGTTTTTGCAAAAATTATATTTATCTTGAGGCTTGGCACATGCCTCACATCTTTCAATATCCATTTATTTCCATTCTACAATTTAAGATTAACTTCACCTTTATCAAGTAATCATGCATGGTTCATCATCTCCTAAGTAAATGTTGTCGCCAAATCACTGCACCCTCCGAATGGCCAAAATGTGAACAAGATGTTTGGTGTGATTGGGAAACATGGGATCACCTCTCAAGCTATGGGACTTGGGCTCAAGGTGAACCTCTGGAGAAGGTGACTTCCTCTTCCTAAACTAAGTGTTGTACTATTCCTAGTGTAATAAAATGGTTATCTAGACCTATGCTAACATTTTCATGGGTTTTAGGAAAGAGATTTGCAGAAATGAAACTATATTAGGGATGGTGATGCACCAAATAAAGGGTATTTCCAGACTCAGGAAGGGTTAATTTGAAGAGGGTGTGTCCACCACAAGTCAACTTCACCTACTGCAACTTAGAGAGGGTATATAATACCACAAACTAGGAAGCATGTGTTCCCTTTTTTGAACTTGATCACACAAAGCGATATATGAATCTTCCAATGAAGAATGATGAACTTGAGAAGGGTGAACAAGCACCACAACTCAACTGCATGCAATACTCCACCACTTAATAAGCATAAAACTCCAAGAACTTGCAATAGAAACTTAAACTTACACAATGTACCTACAAGCATGAGAAAGGCACAAAGAAGTATAGAAGGATGAAAGGACCAAGATTAGTCACAAAACACACACTTTTATTACTTCAATAACATGCACAATGCATCATACATTCAGAAGAGGAAGTAGTTTCCATTACAGTCTTGGAAAGGAGGCTTGAAAGTTCCCTCAACATACAAGGACAACTTGTAGAAGAGAGAGGACTCTTGAAAAATTTGCACTTGTCTTAGATATCTAACTTGTCCAACCTGTCTGACCTATTGGAACCCCTTGGAATGAGCTTCCAACTTACATTTATAGAAGAAGTTGAGAAAGATGAGAGAAGGGTCATAAATTCCCTTCCTAAATTGAATACACATGATGTATTTATTACAGTTGGTTGAACCACTTGAAAAGGTTACATCATGTGTCATTAATTGCCTGTTGACCTAGCTCTCCTTAAATAATTAAAATAATATTTAAATAATAATAATAATAAAATATTATTATTAAAATATTTAAATAAAAATATTAAATTGATTAAAATTAGATACGTGTGTGAAGAACGATGTCGAGACTTAGCAATAATATCATCGACGTAATCTTTGATGATCTTGTGGATGTAATCATGAAAAATATGTGTCATAGCGCGTTGATAGGTAGCCCCAACATTCTTGAGGCCAAATGGCATGACAATATAGCAAAATGTACCCCATGGCGTAGTGAAAGAGGTTTTTTCTTGATCATCTGGATTTATTTTAATTTGATTGTATTTGGTGAAACCATCCATAAAGGAGAGTATGTCATATCTGCGGTAGAATCTACTATAGTATCAATGTGTGGAAGGGGAAAACTATCCTTTGAGGAAGCTTTATTTAAATCATGGAAATCAGTGTAGCAATGGACACGACCATCGGGCTTCATCACCAGAACAATGTTGGATACCCATTCGGGATAGTCAACAACACGGATGAAGCCAACATCGAGCAATTTTTGGATTTCTTATTTGACTAAAAGTGCAACCTTAGGATGCATCTTACAAATTTTTTGTTGGATGGGCTTGGCACTGGGATTGAGGATAATGTTATGCATTATGATAGAGGTATCGATGCCTGACATGTCACTATAGTCCCAAGCTTAAATATTGGAAAATTCATGAAGGACTTGCTTGATATATTTTTTTCGGTAAGGGTAAGGGAAGCGGATAGCAAGACAATACAAGGATTGTTAGCCATTCCCAAATAATGTTGAATGGTTTTTTATTGATAAGTGCAAAATGATCCTTGATATTTGGTGCAGTAGGAATAGTGTCAGGTAGGTTGGAAGTATCAGTGGAGTTAACATAATCCCCTAAATAAATCATATTAACATAGGGAAGGGATTGGTGTCGTTTATGATGGTAAGTAGGTAGATCCTCATAAGCACCCATATGATCTAATAATGCATCATTAGTAGGGAAAGTATCAATGTTTTCCCAAAAGGAAGTAGCATCATTATTAATAAGGTATGGGTGCAATAGGGAAGAGATGTAACATGACATATGGTTTCCACCTCTACGAATGATGGGTCAGAAGGCTGATAGCCAAGTCCAAACTTATGTGGATATGCAGGGAGGTCCCAAAGTTTGGTAACTTTGTGGTCTTGGTAGTGAGAAAAACCAAAACGATGAAGATAGTCGTATCCTAAACCATACTTGGAGAGATACGGACCAACGTGCGGGGAAAAGAGGGTGTCCAAAGGTTGTTGAATAGATTTTTAGTATGTGTAAGGGCAAGGATCAACATGAACATCATAAACAAAGTGTCTTGTTAATGAAACTTTAGTCGAGTATGAAGTGTAGAGGGGCTGCGTGTATGGCATGGATCCAAGGCTGACTAAGGAGAATGTTATAGTTAAGGTCATTAGGCATTACATGGTAGGGGATAGTAAGCGTACATGGGCCAATGGTAATGGGTAATTGTACAATACCTAAAACTTGTTTTGGGATGTTATCAAATCCACGAATAGAAACACTGGAAGGAGCAAGGGATGTCGAGGTCATGCCGATATGATGGAGAAAACTAATGTTACAAATGTTGAGGCCAGATCCATTGTCTACTAGGGCACACTTAATACCTAATTTGTTAACACACCTAGATATATAATGGAGGGTCATGGGCTAAGAACTCGGGGGAGGTCATTAGATGTGAAAGTGATTTGATCTTCATTAAGGGTTAAGGTGGAAACAAATTTATGGTAGACATATTCAGGTGATAGGTGTGGAGAAATAGGATGAGTAGCCAAGTAATTTTGGAGGCGAAGAAGGCAACTGGGTATTTATGCAAGTATGTGTGAATAGATATACTCATAGCACTTGTGAGTGGAGTAATAACTATAGGTAAGGAGAAGGTAACAAGGATGGCGAATAAATATCGTATAAACAAAAATAAAAGGGGGAGAAAAGCATGATGGAAAAGATGGAACACCATAAAAGGTGATGAAAATGAACGGTCGGGTTCACCAAAATGATTAACAAAAATAAGGGTTTTCGTAGATGGCCTAAAGGATATCTAGGGTATTAATGTTAATCTAATTAGGAGGACTAAAACATTGTAAATGAACTAAAACAATATGAGATAAATGTAAATAAACTATTCTAGATAAAATAAAACCCTAATATGCAAGAGAAGAGTAAGGAATAGACTTAGCTAATAAGAGAAGACTGTCACACAGTGTTACAAATTTGGAAATGGAATCTGGAAGTGCAAACAAATGCTCGGGGACCCTGCAAAGGGCATATATGAGCTTTCTAAGATGACACATGCACTTGGAAGTGTATTGGGGTGCCTCGGGGTGCCCTAGTACGTAGTATGGGTGCTTGGAATAGTGAAAATCCTCGAGAATATAAATCTAGTATGGTCTTTAAGTGTCTCTGAGTGCTTCTTGTATGTTGCACTAGATTCATTAGATGTACTGTAGAATGACCCATGATGCAAGGAGAAGTATCCAACCCCAGAAAAATAAAATATTCATATGAATGGTTTGGGTGACCTCGAGTCACCAAGCTAGTGGACTTATCATCGAGTGTTGCACCACATTATAGACCCTAATGTTTTCTTGGTGTGTGTGTGTGTGTGTGTGTGTGTGAATGTTGCACCCTAGGTGCTCTCATGTTAGTCGCACTTTGTGAAGTAGTGAACAATAATAACTATAGAAATGTAAGTAACATGTGTGCATGGAATAGAATGGAATCCCTCCCCCTATGAAGTGTGTGTGATGTAGATATCCTAGATTGAATGCATGGAACTATGTAGATGCAAGTGATGCAATGGATGCAGCCCTAGATGGAGTGATAGTAGTGATAAGATGAAATGACCTAGGACCCTTATTATGGTCTTATAAATTTATATTTATAGGGCTCTCAAGCTTAATTTCATAATTAATCCCAACAAGGATGATTGAGAAGAAGATAAGGATGACCAATAACTAGAAGTGACCCAAAAAGAAGCGAGAAGAGGTTGTGTATAGACCGAGGCACTCATAATGGGACCAAGGCACCTTGGGGCACCCAAGACAGTCAGGGCACTCGATATCGGCTAGAATGTCGAAAGGTTATGAAATGGGATGATAGGTATCGGTAAATACGTGGGAAAGATGAAATAAAATATAAGAAAAAGGTGGCCAAAAGGTGGGATTAATTAGTACTTTGTACACTTGAGAACCTTCTAAATAGTAGTATAAGACCGAGTTAAATATTGTCTAATGTGCAATATTTGTGTCTATAGTATTCCACCTAAGTTGCCAACGATTGTAGGGACCAAGTGAAGTTTTTAGCTATGAAATACTTCAGCTTTGAGAAATTTAATATGGCTAAAGGGGAAATGGGGCTGTGGTGTAAACTTCCATTTACATTCACTATGAAATATGTGAAGTGTGTCATCAATTGGCTGAAAGAGGCACAAAAGTTGACCATTGATGCAAAAAAGTGGACTCTGATGTTCACACTCTTCGTACAACCTTCAAGTATGATGCAATCCTGATGTATGTCAAATTATTTGAGCAAGACTTCGGATCTCGTAGCCATAGATCAATGTCACTATCAAGGGCTTCATCCACTAAGTGTTTGTATAGTTGTGCCCTAAGACGCAAGGAGGAGTTGAAGTGGAGGTTACAAAATCCACCTTTCCAAAGCCAAGAGAGGCATTGATCCCACCTATGAAAGTGGTCTAAGAAGAAGAAGGAGAGGAAGAAGAAGAAGGAAGTGAAGGGAAATTGGAAACTTCTAGGAAAAGGAAGTATAATTCACGCCATAATAACAGTGGGGGAGTAGGTACATCACAACAAAGTTAATATTGAGGCTATACAACCAAATCACAAAAAGTTAAACAAAAGTATGAGGAAGAAGAGCCGAGTAGAAAAATCCTAAGATACATGATGTCTCAAGTTACTCAGAATGGAGACAGCTCGGAAGACGATCACACCGCACTTAGGGAGGAACTTGAGGTGAAGCTTGAGGAAAAGGAGAAGACAAGGGTTGATAAAAATTCCAAGGTAGGAGATGATGCATGCACAAAGGTAAAGGCGCCTATAACGGAGGGACCTATGAAGAGTCCTACGAGAGAAAATTCACCTATCCATCCCACCGAAATAGAAGAGAAGAATAAAGGAGACTCTTTTGTTATTAAGGATAAAGGGTTTGTTATAGGATCAACCACCCCGAGGAAACAATGCACAAAACACAAGGTGGTGAGGAAGAAGTGGACACCTATGTCCCCTCATATGGACTTCATGGATAATCCAGAAAGGTGTTGTATGCATGGTTTTAGAGCACCCTTTCTCTAGAGAAGTTACATTCTTGGGATCTCTTAGACCAGGATGGGGCATTACGAGGACCAAGAAAATGATAAGTTAGAATTTGCATTGTCATGCAGAGGAGCCCGATTTCAAGGTCAACGATCATGTAATCGAGACCATCCATTTGAAGAAAAAGAAAGGGGTGACTTATAAAGTGGTGGATCCAAGCCACCTTACAGATGAGAAGGCATGCAATGCACTATAAAAGATGTCCTCGGAAGTCATAAGGAAAAAGATTCGGGGTGACTATTTAAACATTTTTGAGAGATAAAAAGGGGAAGAAAAAGGAGATAGAAAGATTTTGCAATGGTTTGAAGGGAGAATAGATGCGAGAAAAAGGAAGTATATGGTCAAGCCGACGCCTTGGTTAGGAAAGTCTTGAGACAATGTCCGACACTGGTAAACCAAGCCAAGATGGACTATAATGATGAGATGGAGTATTTGGAAGACTTGGTGGGGATGTTTTTGGTCAACATCAAAGATGGCATGGGACCCACAACTGAGGAGCTCATGAAGGAGAAGGAAAACAACAAGATTGTTGTTGAAGCCGATTATTGAGTTGGAGGAATTTCTCACCCAACTCAAGGAGGAAAACATATTAGCAAATAAGGGCTTCAACAATTGTTAGAAATTTGATCCCATTATTGATGTGTGGGTAACAGATGAAGAGGTCATCCTAAAGGCCTTACAGGAGAAGGTCCCGACAAATAAGATTGAGCATGTCCAACTTGATAATTAACACCACAATGTAGAAGGATAAGATAAAGACCAAGCGTGAGAAGCTAGAATTTTGGATTGGTGAACTCCGAGATTCTATCACATAACAGATGGATGAGTTTGAGGGATTTTTCATGGAATTGGTAGTAATCATAGAAGAGTTACGGGGGAAAGTTGAAGAGATTACACTAGAACAAGTACCCAAGCATAGTGGAGGAAGCGCTAGAAAAGCATTGGCTAAACTGGAGGCATGGAAGAAGTTAAAGGGGAGATAGATGTGGAGTTCCCTAAACTCCTCCAGTTAATAGTGTAGACTATTTAAACGTACAACATTTTTCCTTAACTTGTTTTTGGATCGATGGAATTTTGTACAAAAAGCACGAAGAATTGCCAAGGGTGGAGATCAAACTAGTGTGGGGTAATGTTGAAACTAGTGTGGGGTAATGTTGAGCCCCTAATAAGAATAATTACCTAAGGCGTGAATGGTTTTTTCGTGTGACATTAAGGTGCAAAGGCTTGCTCGGAAGTAGCTTCGGGAAGGGCGCGAAGGTTCACTCCTAGGAAAAATAGGCTCAAGACTTAGTCGTATTTTGGGCCACATTAGAGTTACAATGAAGGACACGTGGAGATGTGGCCAAATTTGGTTATGGATAAGGTTAAAGTATGAATACTTGCAGCCCAAGAAAATCCTACTTTAGGATATGATTATTATGCTAGGATTAAGAGATGTAAAGTAGAGTTAGTTATGAATTAGCTATCATTAGGGAAAGATTGCATGCTTAGGGTACTTGAGTATGGCGGGGCATGATGAAATTTGGCATGTGGCCTACTCTTGAATGATGAATAGGTGGTGGAGGGAAAGTCCCCACCCTTCTCTTGTATATGTATTGATTTGCACGATAAAAAGGAAGGGGATATGAGAGATGTAGGGAATTGTGTAGGGACTTCTTGAGCAAGAGTGATTATAGAGTTATAATATTATTTTGTTGATGTATCTGGTCCTTTTATGGTCCTTATGATGTATTTGGCTACTGTAACAATGGTGTTTGTTCTGAATATCAGTGCTCATGGATCTAAATATTTGTGTTCTTTATTGTGTTCATGGTTTAGATCTAATTCTTGCTTGTTGTTCTTGATGTTCATAGTCATAATATTGTTCATTTGTGCTTAGGTCTAGTTTCTTTATTCTTTTTATAGGATGTATGCAATTACTATTGTGCACTACTCTACCATTCATGGTAACATTATTGAAAAATATCACATAGAAGAGGGCTTGACGCCTTTACATGCTTCGGGTGAGCGCCAGTTTAGGTTGGGTGATATACGAACATGCCTAAGATTTAAAGGGTTAGGAAAAGTGACTACATATATGCTTATGAGGTTTCCTCAATGTGAATTATGGTTGTGAGTGCTTGATCATGTTGGTACAGATTATCTTGAAGTGTTCCAAGTGGTGGAAGAGATTAGAAGTGAAGTTTGAGGTGTTAGTTCATGTTGAGTCCAAGACTAGTTCTTGGGACCTAATTGCCAGTTTGACTAGTTTCAGAGATGCATGAGTTTTGGGGTGTTGTGCCATGATTTAAAGGTCCTAATGAGTTGCATGAGTTAGATGAAATTGAGATATTTCCAGTGATGTGTTATTTATTCCATGATGAGGTTATTTTTATGAGAACTAGATTGATTTTTGAATATTGGTCTAGGGTTTAAGAAAGACGTCAAGTACAAAGAGATAATGCAAGAAGACATTGCTCCAAGCAAGGAGATTGAAGGTCCAAGTAGAAAATAAGATTATAAAAATATAAAATTCAAAGGAAATGTGAAAAACAATTCTGTAAGGTATCCTAATGCATCAAGGTATGAGAAATATTTCAATGGCTACTATTTTACTTGCAATTGTTTTGGGCAGAGATCAAAGGATTGTCTAAGTACAGTCAAGGATGATCATCCATGGAGAGATAGTAGAAATGAATAGTCAAGAAACATTAAAAGATAAAACTACCAAGATAAGCGTCACACTATTAGATACTCTCTTTTGAATCTCTTTTCTACCATAAGGCTTAGTCTTAGAAATGTATTGTGAGAAGTTTTGTTGTTCCCATGTAGAAAGGGATTTTTATAATGAGGGGAAAAAAAAACTAAAGTGTTAATATGTGTATAAAATTATCCTTATAGGATTTATCATTCAATCATATATGATGGCCCCTGGATGCCTTGGTAGCTTGAATGATGTCATCTTGGCTTGTTTCTTGAAGAAGGTTTGAACATAATGGAAGAGTGAGGATATGGAGATCATCAACTCAATCCTTGAGTATAAAATTACACTCACTTTCCTAACCATAATTGGAAAGATCATAATATCAATGAAACACCATAGTCTAAGATCAATGAAACAACTTTCAACACTTGACTCTTCTGAACCTAAAAATTTAGGCCTATTTTTGTATGGAACTAAAATGGGAAGCCACATTGTTGTGAAATTATTCATGAAATATTCAATCCTTATAGAAAATTGGATGTCTCCAACATGTAGATGATTCATATAGCTTTCCAATCCCTATTTTATTTCCTTCTAAATCCTTACATATCTCTTGCAATCTTCTAGAGAAGTCAAGTTTCACCATTAGAGTGTTTGTTCCCTGCACCTAGAAAACCCGTTGTTGAGAAGATAGTCCTTGAATGAGAAAACCTTTCCTAAATATTCCTAAATTATTGTCAAAACTTCCAATATTCCCCAACATCACCTTTGGATGCTTAATACCTTTCCTAAACTCTCTCGTAGGGTGTTTTATTAGCTCCAAAATGGACAAAATAAATAGCATGAAAATTGAAAATTTTGAAGCATGACAACTAAGCCCTTAATTGAAAATAAGGCTTCTCATTCACTATGCATCCTTAATTTAGAAACCCTACCATTAGTTAAAAATTTAACTTGGCTTAAATTAAAATCCTAAGAATATCATTCAAAGTGTGCATGGGAATAGTTTCTAAGGTGATTAATCAACTCATTTAGTTTTGATGAGAGACTACTTCCTGGAAGGCCATTTTTGGCCATTTTATAGCTAATTGAACCCCCTATAGAAGTTTTTAGATAAAATCTAAAGAATATGAGGGTGATTTAAGAGAAAAATGAAGATCTCTAACTAAATTTAGGGAAGTTTAGGAAATAAAATATCATTCAGGAGCAATCTATTTAAGATCAAAGTTTTCAGTGTAGGGAATGAAAGCTAAAAAAATGAAAGATGACTTCTTTGGATGATTCCAAGAGTTCCAGAAAGAGTTAGGATGAAAAAAATAGGCATTAGAAATATATTATAATACTCTACAAGGTGGAATAATCAACATTGATTCAAGGCTCAAATAATTCTTGAAGTAAATCAAAACTCTTCTACTACCCCTACCAGTTTAAAATGAAATAAGACCTAAATTTTGAGTTACAGGTAGAATTATATTTTTATAATAGTTTCATTGATCATAAAATGTGATTTTTAGTTTTTGGTAGGGCCAAAATCCAATCTAGAAGGTCCAAAAACCTCCAAAGCGACTATATGTTTCCCAAAACAAAGACCGAATACAATACATATGCCATGAAAGCTTTAGGTCCTTACTAAAATCCTAAAAACAAGTAAGTACCGACTAGATTAGATTTTGAAAAAATTTCTTCTAGATTATAACTGTTGGAGCTATGGGACCACTTACATCAGGTGCAGGGTGACCCCTAATTTATTATATTTACTTAAATAAATTTAAAGTATCATATACTTAACATTTATTTTAGTAAATATTCCCCCTTCCCCATCCTAAAATTCATAAAACGTAAAACTCGTATGCATTTAAAAACACTAGTAATACGTGTATATAGCACGTATCATTTTAGGTTTGGTAATTACCAAACCTAACTAACCATAACATGTACTTGTTTTTGGCTAATTTCAAGTTTTTTTCTTTTTGGCCCCCCATTTTGGTGCACTTACCCATAAGGCCTTTATTTTTCATAATGAGGATTAAAGTTTTATGACATGATGTCTACATTTGATTGAGAAAAGAAATGTTTTCTTTATGAAAATTAAGAGAGCAGCCTAGGATCTTATAAAAACAATCTCACACAAATATGTTTTTATCATAGGACTTGGTTTCCTTGCGGGTTACATAATAAGATCTCTACATTAGTAGTTAGAACCTAGTGCCTACTCTATTTGTTCTAATCTTATCAATGAAAGAGTTGTTTATTCATGATTTTAGAAATGTGGTATTAAAACTTATATGGTTAACCTTGCTTTGAATCACTAGTATATGAGAATTTTTTTAATTTAAAGAAATTAAAAATTTAATTTAAGCAAGGATACTCATAGAAGTGAAACCTTAATCTTTTTGACTTGTGGAAAATAAACTAAGCATCCCTAACCTTTACATAAAAGAAGGAACTATTGGTGAATAAGTAAATTAAATCATCCCACTAAGCCATGACATATTTACACTCCACCATAGGTGGATCATGCGTTCCACATGCACCCATAAAATGATGAAAAACAAACATCATCATTCGAAAAATCAAAGCATGCAACCTAGTCTTGCCAAATTCCTATGAGATTGGCCCCCTGGAAGATGTCATCGGCCCCTATAAAACTTCCCCTATGCCATCGACCCTCTATAAAATTCCATCGTCCCTTTGGCTCCCTTTTCCCCATCCTAACATCATCAAAACTTTTGTTATAAAGGGGTCATTAGTGTGAAATCACAAAGCATGCCCAAATGAGTGGTGGATCTACTTTTATAAGGCATGGTCATTTGGTGTGATTTGCATAACATTGGAGCATTCCCCAAGTTGTGGGACTTACAAATGGGAATGATCCTCTAGAGAAGGTTGGTTCCTCTTCCTAAACTACCTACCATAAGCTACTCCAATGCAGGAAAACTAAATCTAACCTAATATAACCATTCCAAGGAACCAAGGAGAGAGAAAGAGGGAAAAATAGAGCCTACACTAAAGCGGTGATACACCAGCAAAGGAAGCGAGATATTCTGTTGAGGGAGAAAGAAACAAAAAAATGGAGATGAGGGAGGTCAAATAGAAGTAACATGGCCTAGATCTTCAAATTCACCATTAAAATCCATGAAACACAACATCCATGCACCTGCAAATGTGAAATACATGCACAGAAAAACAAATCTGGAAGGGAGAGGCATGGAGAAACAACAAAACGATGCAAAGGGTTGAAGAACACCACAAAAACACATTTTTATTGCTCTAGAAGGTGCACAGACCATTACATTTCTAGAATAGAGGCACAAATACATTTTCCAGGCGTGGGAGAAGGTTTCTTTGCTTGAAAATGGCATCGAGAAACAAATTTAACAGAGTTTCTCTATGCCTGAATGTCTCTCCTCAAAAATGAGAAGTGTTACAATATATAGAAAGAATGAGAGAGAGAGAAGAGGGAAAAATCAAATCCTGCTCCAACCACCATGAGATACACATTGAATCCCACTTTGAAAGTTCAACCACTGAATATCAATGCCTTCTGCAAATCCGCCCACAATATGTTGCTTCTGGTTCCCATGTGACGGATCGAATTGAATTGGATCATGGTAGTTGAAGAGCAAGAAGATCCTGCATTAAAGGCCCGAAGATATTTTCTCCATGGTTCACCTACAGCCTGAGAAAAATGATTTTTAAATCTTTCCATGGCGTAGAAGACGTCGAGACACTTCCAACGGTGTCAGATTTGCAATATTTTGAGCCTTGAGTCGAAAGATATGCCCCTCCAAAGTTTTGTATCGAGTTCGTACAAATGGATGGGAAAACATTTGAAATACTAGGTCCCCTTTAATATGGGACACGTGACAGCTAGATTAGGGAAAAATTGGGTTTGCGGGTCCGTAATTTATCTTTTCCCCTTTTTCCGCAAGAATCGCGAAGTCGAAAAATCCCACGGCCCCACCGCTCCGCTTGGACACGTGGCACCCTTTGGTTGGCTGGGGGATGCGCTTCACCTTTTGTCTCTGGGCCTTTTTGTCAAAAGGAAAATTTTCACCTTTTTCTCCGACGGCCCGCTTTCCTTGACTCGGGCCTGAATGCTGACTTTTTCCTTTGCCTCATTCTGGAATGCAAGCTCGTAGGTTTGAAATGTTTTCCCTTCATATTTTCTCTATGTGCGGGGTTTGTTCTGACCAAATTTTTAGGGGCAAATTTGGGATAACGGGGGCTAAGGGCGTCGGCCAAAATCTTGGCCACAACTTTCAATAATTTGACTTTAAAAATCTACAAAACAACAAAATGAAATTAAAATCCCTCCCAAACCCACTTATATTTCATCCTAACCTACCCCATGACACAAGTTTGACTAAGTTTGACACACTAATGACTCCGAAATAGAAAAAAACTAAATAGATCCTAATCTCTTGAAAAAATTAAATGTAACAACCTACCCATTTTTGTTCCCCACTGCGTGCTCCACCTCAATGTCCTCCATCACCACCTTGTACTTGTTTTATGATATTGAAATACACACAAATTTGGAATTCCATAGCTTAGTTCTCTCAATTCCAAACATATCAATAACCAAATAAAAATCAAAACCACTATATAAAACTCAAATTTATATTCAAATTCCATCATGATTACCCTACATCTTCAAATGATCATCATTTTTATTCATGAACTCTGCAAGACATGTTGTTCATTTTTTCTTGACCGTAATCTCATGCCATTTGTTTTGACCTATTATACGACTATTTTTATGATCTTTAATTTTTACCTATTTTTGACATAATATCACCATATGACATCTACAAAATTTTGAGACTTCGACACGAAATCCATCCCATGGGCTCCTAACCAAGTGATTTATATCTTATTTTACTAATGATCCTCTATTTTCCTTTCAATTTTACTTCTTGTGGTTCTTTGAGCATTGTGCCCACACATGGTAAGATGAGTGACACTATCAGGTACGCATTGGTGGGTATATTTCATTTCATCTAATCGTTTTAGCATTCCTTTATGTATCTACTTCTAGTATTGGTGTTTTGAAATTTTCATTCCGTTGACCACCCATGTTTCACTATTGCGACATGTGGTGATCAATGGTTGGGGCATATGTATATACCTAATTTTTCACTTTTCATCTTTTATACATGTTACTAACAATTTCCTTTATGCAGATTAGGGTCACTTATGCATCTATTTATAGAGTAGGTGCCTTAATGGGAGTGTTACAAATGGGAAACGGTTATTCATGTAACCATTATGGGTTAAATACATTACACAAAGAGAGTTTCGCTATTTGGTCCTAGCCTTAGTTTTCCTTGCATTAGTTATGCTTATCCTCTTAGGTATGATATACATTACATTCATGAATTTCTAATTTTATCTCACCACTTTTCACCTTATTTATCCCCATCTATGATCTATGATCTATGATCTATGATCTATGTGTAGACACCTAAATTTGGTCACATTCCCCTTAGCCCTTGATCAGATAACCAACTTAAACATGGGCACCTAACCATGGCCCCTTTCACCCCACATTAATATTAATTTAATTATTTTAATTAAATTAATCCTCATCCTCACAACTTTCATTATTTAATTGTCTTAATTGACCTAGTTCCCACCTCACCTAGACACCTCACCCAACCATCTCACCCTAGACCTATTCTTGGCATGTTCCCATAACTAACTACAACTAAGTCTTACTTGCCTTAATGAGCTAAGATTTGGTCTAACCCTAAAAGCACATGCCTAAGATTTCTCTAACCACATTCCCGCTCATTAGAAGGAAGCTTCCATTCTGATCCGCGAGAAAAAACCAACTTGGCCCAAGAAATTAGAAAGATTTGCCCATTTTAGTAAACCTAGGGAATCCCACCTTAACCGACGCTAGTCAAGACAGAACCATTGTCGGTTACCATTTATTCACCTTAGCAACCTTGTTTGAGAGGTTGGCACATTCTAGACCAGAGGAGAGAGATCAGAGCTACATGCAAGTAGAACCAACATCCTTTCACACATCCAGACATTCACAACCAGCACTAGGAAAAATCCAGAAGCATTGCACTCATGGAAGCATTTCAAGATTCACTGCTACGGTACCAAATACCATCCTTTTGATCAACTACCATTACCATTCAACCATCTAGTCTGCATCACAGTAAGTGTATCCCTAACCAACATTGTTATTTCAGTTAGTATCTTTTGTTACTCTTGTTATTAATCTACACTTTGCATGCTCATTCTTCTATCCCTTACCAACTGTAACCCAACCATTTCCTTACCCACACCGCCAAATCACCCATCCTCCCTATTTTTCATTCCTGAATATACCTGATATTTCTATAAACCTCCTTATCCACCCTACCATCTCTATCAAATCCCAGTTCAAACCTTGCAATTAGATATCTTTGAGTTTCGTACACCCGATCTTATCGATCTTTGGTTACTCATAACCATCGTTGGTTCTACATAAACCATCACCATTTATACCAGACTGATGTCGGTCTCTGTGTTTTATACCCTACCTAAGAATAGAGCCAAACAACCTCCTACCCATTGACCTAAACAACCCAGAATTAGACCCTAACTAGTCCCAGTACCTTGACAGTCACCTCATCCTTTAGATCCAACTATAGCCTAGCTTGTTGTGATTAGATTTTCTTATTGTACTTGAATGAGATACCTAAATCATATCAAATACAGATAGGAATTTACTTATTTCTCGCATTAATTTGTTTTGAACAGTGGATTGACAACCATCTAGGATGTATCACACTTCTCGGAACTAGTATATGCTTAAGCGGTCCACTGTCATATATCATTTAAATTCTCTTTTTGGTCTTGTTTTGTATTACAGGTAGTTCCTCCTAGCTAAAAGAAATCTCTCACAATCGACATTGGGTCAAGAAGTCATAACGCGTGCATCAACCTCCAACCAACCTGTTTAATAGGTATTCCTCCTAGCCCATAACCCTATCTATTTTCGTCATTCAAAAGTGTAAAGAAAATGGTGAAACACTATGATCTATGATCTATGATACATTATCTTTACTTTTCAAGACACAATCTCTTTTCACTATATTTGGTCAATGATATCACTCGCGGGTGATGGTGTCGGTGTTATATTTTCCATGGCCGATGCCATCTCCCCTAGGTGATGATGTCCTATATATACCATCAAATCATTTGAGATTCACAAGAGAAAGGAATCCAAAGTATCATTCAAACTACCATCTACTATGTTTTTGCATCATCTTTGCATGTGCTGCTTTGCTCTTAGTAATGGAAATCATAAACATGCATGCTAACATCTTGTCAAACCAGTACAAAGGAGGGACATGGTAGCTTTGTGTGCTTCGGTGAGTGTTCACATATATCTAAATGAAGTGCTAGCGTACTAGGCATTGAGTATAGAAAAAAAGAATACATTTTGGTTCCATTGTCAAGACCTATTTTGAAACCATGCATCGGGATGTTTCTTATAGATGACGTATCGATTGGATTTGGAGAGCATTGAAGTTTGGATATATGATGGACAATACAAATTTGCATAGAAATACAAAAGCTGGATTTGATTTCAATGCACACAGATAGGTGGAAGAAAATTTGTATGATGCACTCTATGAAATATTCTTCAATTTCTTTTTAGTAAAATTGTATGAGTGGCCATCAAGTATATGCAACGGGGAAGTTTTGGAGTTATATGCTAAAGCTTTGGACACGAAATATTACGGACTCTTGTTGATGTTGATGTAGAGTAGAAAAGAGTTGTAGGTTGTTGGTGGGTTAGAGTGTTTTGCGATTACATTTTGGAGTATATTATTTCCACTTATCTATGTCCTAAAGAAGCTGAGTTCTAGTTCTTTCTGAACTCATAGGATCTTACTTGTGCACTATACCTTTATTAATCAAGATCTTGATGATAGAGATGGACTTAGAGCACCTCCCTATGGCTAACTAAAATCCCACTGCATGCAGCGGTAGGAGTAGGTGTGGTGAAGATGGTGTGCTTGGTGGTAGAATGGAGAGAGACTAAATATAGATCAAATATAATGAAGCACAAGAGAGGAAAATTATGAAACAAAGGGAGATTGAGGAGTCCATGGAGTTTAGGAGAGATATGGATCATGAAGGATTTGGAGCTCTCATGGAAGATGAGGAACCGCAACATCTGGTTCTCATGACATTGGTAAACATACTAGAGAATCACCTCTATCTTTATATGAGAGTGTATCAAAGGAGAGAATAAGGATCGCAAGTGCACATCATCGATCCCACCAGCCACCTAACCCTTGCACTTGGTGTTTTAGATCCAGTAATAATTGAGAAGAAATATAGTTCAAGTAAGTAAAGACTAGTGGGTATCATTTTTTCTTAAATACAAGAGATAAAGTTAATAGTGTGCCCATGTCGACATAGTCAACATTATTATTTGGAGGTCGATTGGAGGAATATTTTGGCATGTCATCATGATAGAGTATGGGAGCGTAGAATATTGGGAATACATCTAGAAGTACTACAACTTCATAGACTATGGGAATTTAGTTTAGCACTACAATTTGAATGCAAAGAAGTACATCAACTACTTAGGTGCCCACTATAAGAGGGTTAGGTGGAATAGGAGGATTGGGATGAAGCGGATCGGGTGGTTACGGAGGTGGAAGAAATACTAGTGGAGGTTCTAGTTTTGGATCTAGAGGATAAGGCCCACATCCCTAGCAACCCCCACATCAACCTCAAAAATTGTATTATAAGATGTCTCTCCACTTACTAGAATATAGGAATTGAAGATGTAACAGAGCATGTACACAAGTGTGAGATGCTATAACGTGCTAAAGGAATTATAACCTCAGATAGAAAATCAAGTCATTTTGATACTACTCTTCAAGGGTGTACATGTAGTTGGTACATAAATTATGATCCACATCAAGATATAATTGATTATGATGCTTTATACTCTACATTTCTAGCTGAGTTCCATATTCCATAATTTAAGTAGAAAAGTATCAACATACTCAAGGACATTAAACAAGGATTGGCTGAAAGTGTGTAGGAGTATGACACATGTTTCAAGACTTTTATCTAAATTATCTTATGACATTCATCCGATTCAACATGAAAAATGGGTTCTTTAGAGTATTTCTTACACCTTCTCGCAATGCACTCTCTCACAAGACATATGTGGATCCATGCAAGGCTTTAGAAGCTGCTCTACATGATGAGGTTGTTAGAAGCCTTGATCTTGAAGTGAGCCCATTTTGGAGGCACAGATTGTAGCGATGACGAAGTAGATGGAGAATATTTCAGTCAATTCAGCTCATGAGACACAAAGTGGAATCTGGTACATCAATTGTGAGGTGGAGGGACATAGTAAAGATAATTTCCCATGCAAGTTGGTACATGTAGTGTTATTGGATTGTGAAGTCTATGATTTGAATCATGATATTTGGGATAACCAGATCGTACCAATCCAAGAACACAAATGCTAATCAAACACCACGATCAATAAGATGAAAGCAATTCACCAGAATAACTTTACATAAAACCTTTGCAAACAAATGAGCAACAATATCATATATTATTATGGAACTCAATGAAATACAATGAGAATGGACCTTGCTTATATAGGTAAGGAATAAAAATCTAAGAACCAATCAAGGTCGTAGATCAAGCCATAAATCATGGAAAGAACTATTCATCAAAGAACTAGTCAAGTCCATAGATTTATGAGAGAACTAGACATCAAGGATCTAGTCAATACCATAGATCTAGGAAAGAACTAGTCAATACCATAGATCAAGGAAAGAACTATACCTAACAACTAGATAATATCTCCTAATATCTAAATAAATAAAAGAAATATCCACACACATAAGTGGGTGAGGATAAATACAATAAAGGTAAATAATGTACCTAGGTGAACATGAGCTAACGTAAATACCTACTCTAACAGATTTTGAAGTCTATGATCGAATCATGATATTTGGGATTTCCCTCTGCTGCAGCGTGCACTTAAAAAGAAGGTTTTCATGTTGTAAGATTTGTAAGTCCCACACTCATGACATCGTTGACTATAAGTTTATTGATCACATTCATGAAGCCATTGAGGCTCGAGTGCACCATCAACATTTCCATATTTTAAACTAGATGTCATATGGAGTAGTGGTGGGAGGTGTGAATGCCAAGGGATGTGGAAGCTAGTGTGAAGAAGTACCATGACGTGATGAATGTGATGGAGAGCACACATGAGTGACAACCTATGGCGATGGATGAATAATGACCTTAGCACTAGAAGGAGGAGATAACTTAACCAAAGTAGTAGCTCATGGATGAGGGAGAGGAGATATGGACCACTCACGTGAGTGAGAGCCAAAGGATATGATGCCCTTATCCTCTAATTATGCAAGCAATCATGAAGGGAGAAGCAATCATTATCCTTATGGCCATTGATACGATGATAATTACAATATGGTCTATCACATTGATGTTGTAAACAATGTTGTGGATGATGTTGGTTAGAAGGTAAGAGAATTAAATACTCATTGAGAAAAACATGCAACACATCATGTGGTCGAGCATGATGAGAGAAATGTAATGGATCATGTGAAACATGTGTAGAAGATTGAGGTGTAGTCTTTCGCGGAGTAGGAGAATAAGGATGCTTCTATGATGTAGTAGACTGAGATTTCTTGTGAGGAGGAGATGGAGATCATGTAGGAAACTCAATTGATGGAAATGGAGAAGAACTAGATGATGTTGTAGTAGTAACCATAGGTGGAGGATCTATAACATGTGTGGTAATGAGGTCTTGTTCTAGATCAATGAATTTATAGCATATAAGTGTGAATGATTCACATGTGTCATATTGCAATATTTGTTTTAATGCTGGAATCAAACCACAACATAATATAAATTGCTTCTCTAGATTGATAGGTTGAAATACTAATTGGTGCATACAAGCATTGAATCATAAGATGTAATATTGTGGATGATGTTGGTTAGTGTTATCCAAAATAAGCCCCTTGCTTATTTTTGACTAACTTCCTTTCATTCCTTCCTTCCTTCTGCCTTTGTCAAATTTTTTCAATTTTCAGGCACTCAAAATTATCTGGAAATGGCTTCATCAGATAGAGGATTTTCTTACCTTTCCAGAAAGGTAAAATTTTCCTTCTATAGAGGATTTTCTTACCTTTCCAGAAAGGTAAAATTTTCCTTCTAACTCCTTATATTTTGCAAGTTATGGCTCGGCAGAGTTTTTGAGGGAAATTTTCCCTGGGAAGGCCCATGCAACCAATAAGAATGTGCCATGTGGTAGTAGAATGGTAGGTCAGTGGAGGTAAGTTGGAAAAATTGCCAAGGAGTGGGTGGGGTGCAAAGAAAATTTTTTTCCGTGGGCCGCGGAGGAAAAGAAATGGCTTGAGGCCTACGCCGAATGAGGATGTGCCACGTGGCGGTGGAGGTCGGACCGGCGGGGTAAGTTGAAAAAATTTCCAAAAATGGTGCAAAGAAAATTTTGGCCCAGAAGCCCCATGTCGAATGAGAATGTGCCATGTGTCCATGAGGGTGGTGGGAGTCGGAGGCAGAGTAAATTTTGGCTTTTGCCAAAATAGCAAAGGGTGAAAAGGAAAAAACGGCCTACAGCCCGCAAGGAGAAGGAAAAGAAATTTGCGAAGGCCCGTAGACCAACCAAAGGATGACATGTGGCAACGGAGCAATGGGCACATATTTTTTGGGGAATTTTTCTCAAATTCAAAAAAGGGGAAAAATTTTAGGTTTCGGCCCGCCAACCCGATTTTTGCCCCAATTTTTCCCTAAATCTTCAAAGGGGCATATCTTTCAATCCAGAGCTTTCTTTTCTCGATTTTGGTGTCATTGGAAAGCTATTAAAGTACCCTACATGATGCACGATCTTCAATTTTGTTTTTGGTAGATTTTAGTGAGAGAAAAATCAGAAAAATGCCTTTGGCATGGGGAAAAGAGCAGAACCGACATTCAACCACCATTTTTAATGCAATATGGCTTCCATTCTTATCCAACATGGTCGAAAATCTTAGGGAATGAACCTTTAAGGGTACCCATACTATTTTGATGGATCCGGTCAATGGTTGAATCATCCATTTCAATTTTCCCGTTTCTCCTTCCTGAACTCAGGTTTTCATTGTTAAAAGCCAGATTTGGCTCTTTTGTAAAGGGTTGGACATTTTTTTTATGTTCTGTAGGCTCCCTCCTTCACCCTAGTAAGTGAATTTGTGGAATATCGACCTTTTTAGGAGACCGCAACACATTTTTACCTCCTTGCTGTTGTAATGCACTGTATTTAAAAATGGAAATGACAATGCAAGCTTTGTGAATGAATTTTCAATCCTTTCTTGTGTTATTTTCTCTATCCTGATCCTTCATTACAATTTTAGCAATTTGTGCATGATTTGTGTTACATTTTCCATAATCTATGTCAATCTGCGAAATAGATGTTCACCACTCCTTTGGTGTATCACCTTGTCAGTTTAGTTTTATCTTATTTTCTTTAGATATCCTTGTCTCCTTGGCAGAATTAGAGTAGAATTTTAAGTTAAAACTCTACAAATTTCATGCATACATTTGATCAGAGGAGTAGAGGAACCAACCTTCAATCTGGAGAGTTTTTCCCATTTTTGCAAGTCCCACACTTGGGGAAAAGATTCCATGTTGTGCAATCACACTAAATGACCCAATTCTCACTTGCAGATCTGAAGGTCATTTAGGGGGTGCTGCTGATTTGCACTAATAGTTAGAAGGTAAGATAATTAAATAATCATTAAGAAAAACATGCAACACATCATGTGATCAACCATAATGAGAGAAATGTAATGGATCATGTGAAACATGTGTAGAAGATTGAGGTGTAGCCTTTCACAGAGTAGGGGAAGAAGGATGCTTATGTGATGTAGTAGACTGAGATTTCTTGTGAGGAGGAGATGGAGATTATGTAGGACACTCAACTAATGGAAATGGAGAAGAACTAGATGATGATGCAATAGTAACCATAGGTGGAGGATCTATAACATGTGGAAATGAGGTCTTGTTCTAGATCAATGACTTTATAGCAAAGAAGTGTGAATGATTCACATGTGTCATATTGCAATCTTTGTTTTAAGGATGGAATCAAACCATGACAGAATATTAATTGCTTCTCTAGATCAATAGGTTTAAAGACTAATTGGTGCATACAAGCATTGAATCAAAAGATGTAATCCATGATAGGTTATGTTTTTCCCTAGTGTAAATTAGGTAGATGGTCATAAGTAACTCTAGGGCCATTGTTGATGATAAAACAATGGAGAAAATCTTCTTCCATCTCATGATAAGTGTTAATAGATCCAAATGGTAGGTGAGTATACCATTACAAAGTGTCATCGGTAAGGCTATGTTGAAATTATTTAAGCAATAATCGATCATTATAATATGAATCCATAGCCATACAATAATGTTTGAGATGTAAATAGGGGTTTCTAGTACCATCGAAACATGAAAAGGTAGGCATGATAAAATCCTTAGGAAATGTTGAGTTATGAATCTTCTTAGGGATAGGGTTGTCATGCAATGAATTGTTATCAATGGAATCATAATAGGATTTTCTTTCTAATGTGAGTGATTGAAAGTGACCCACATCATGCATGAGAGACAAGATATCTTGTGAAGGAATAGTAGAGGATGGCAATAATGTGTTAAGTGGTTGTAATTTTCCATTGTGAGTAATCATAAGGATGTCAAGAGGAGATGTAGGAGAATCCAATGCTAAAGGCACACTAAGTGTAGGTGCCACAAAAGCTATAGGTGATGAAGGACATGGAATATCCATAGAATCGGTAGGACTAGCATCAGAAACATCCATAGGAGATGAAGTGCCAGATGGAGATGCAACAATAGGAGGGTAAAAACTAATAGATGGAGATAGATCAATATTAGAGGATGAACTAATATATGGAGATGAGTCATACATAGTGGTAGATACAACATCAAAAGAAGATGACAATGGAGTAGGATATTCACACTCAGTTGTATGTAAAGTCGTATAGTTATGAATATCAATTGTTTTGTCAAAATTAGAGAGAGACTAAGATATAAAAATGTAATCAATTGGATCATCATTTATCAACATAGTGTGAATGATGTAGATGGGGTTTTAGTGGAGTGGTTAAGTCGAATGGTTATTTCCAGCTCCACCCGGGTTTAAATCCCACTAAAGTACGATCCTTTCGGGGTGGTAATGTCTAAGGTGGCATGGATGGGAGGCTAGTTTTCATGGAGGTAGTTTCTAGATTGAGAATACCTGCGTTAGATGTGTGTTCAAGCATGGAGACTCGTGGTTCACTTGTGGTATGTGCATGCATGGAATCTCATGATTTGATAGATGTGTGCTCAAATATGGCAGCTTATGGTTCACTTGTGGTGGGTTCATGCATGGCAGGTTGTGTTTCACTTGACATGTGTGTAGAGGCTCGTGATTCACCAATTATTGAGCTTAATTGATTTATCTTGGTTGATTGTAATCCGGTTGTTAGATCCATTCAAAATCGTTAATCTCGAGTTCATAGCTCCAGTTAAAAGTGTTGAATCTATAAAAAAACATAATGTGAATGAGCATGTGGAAAAGTATGTGATGGATCATGAGTAGCATTATCAGAAATAGGAGAAGCATGAGATGTAGATATAGTAGTGGTCTGACTAGGAGGAGAGTCATTATGCACATGTGTACTAGCGTCAAGACCAAGCATGAAATCAATAAGAGAGTCATCTAGAATTTCCTTGGAAATGTTAGAAGGAGGGTCATGGATAATTGTATAACAAGGTCGATAACCAGAAAAGCTATCCGGATCTCGACACGATGCTAAAAGAAGAATTTTCAAAGCTAGTAGGTATATTACATTTGTTAGCTAAGAGATTTTTTGAATATCATCTGGCATAGTAACATCACGATATAGAGCCATAAGCTCAGCTATAGTTGCCTCATCATAGATAGGATTGATACTAACATGAGGCATGATGAGACAAGAAGGAGAAGAGCTATCCTTAGCCATTAGGGTTTTAGTGGATCCTAGGGGAAAATGTTCTAAGCTATGGGTTCACCAAAATGATTCTATAAAATCTGAATTTTATTAAGAATCTAAGAGTACAACAATGTAATAAATGAAGTATACTGAAATGTAAATGCTAAATAATTTATTTGATAGTTTAAAATGAAATAAAATTAAAGGGGAAAGGTACTTACCTGAATTGAACTTACCTCACAGTGATCTTGGGACTAAACAAAGTGATGAAATGGCGAAGCAGAGTGTTGGAATGATCTTCATAAAATAGCAGTAGAGGCAGATCTAGCTAGACTAGGGCACCTAGAGAGGGATAGGGGTGTCTTTGGGTGCCTTGGTTTTAAATACGGGCACCTGGTCTATGAAATAAATTAGAATATGATATTGATATGGTCGTTAGGTATTTGGAGTACTTCACCTTTAGTTGGGTGAATGTCATACTTTCTTCTTGATGTCGCCAAAAACATGCAATGAAGAATCACTGCAAAACCCCACACAAAGAATCAAACCCTAAAAAAATGGAAATGAAGGGGTTGGACAGTCATCAGCTGCCAAATAGATGGACTTATAATTGAGCATTGCACTACATCTCATACCCAATGTAGTTCTATGTGCTTGTGTGTGCAATAATGTGCCTAGGTTTCCCTAACGCCAATGACGTAGAGATATCGGGAAGTAGCTAGATAAAATGCAAAATGGTGGATGGAATAGAATGAATACACCCCTTCCTATGCAATGTGTGATGTAGAATAGTGCCCAAATGTAGTCCCTTGCTCCATGTTGATAGCTAGCCCTTAGTAGAAATAGTCCACCCATAAGTTAGTATGTATGTTATGTTTAGATAGGGATCTCTTAATCAAAATTTTACACCAATGACTTGACATGCCGACTAGTACCTAGAGAGATGAGAAGGAAAACCGCAAAGACTGACCTTGAATGTCCAAAATAGTACCAAGTGTGACAGGGTCCAGGGCACATAGAAATCAGGACCAGGGTTCCCTAGTCAAAGACTAGTGATGACAACTGAGTGAGTACTGACAAATAGGAATTCCTAAGACCTGACGGGAAATGTACAAGTGAGTGACAAATGTACAAGACCAACATCGGTAATGACCAACAAGATAGATGACTGGACTATGGAATGGGTCATCAATGAATACTTTTCTCACACAAGATCCATATATAAAACACATAGTTGGTAGTGTAATAATAGTTGTAAGTATGTGATTTTGTGACTACAAAGTGCACATGAAGCTTCGATCTCACTCTACTTCTTTGGACTGACCTTTTTGTATTAGTTTTTTTGTGTCTATTTGGTTTTTCCTCTTCTATGTTCATTTTCTAAGTCAATTCTATTTAACTTTGTGTTGTATTTTTTTTTGTCTCATTTGATTTTTATTATTAAATCTTTCTTGTAATGTCCATGTGATCCTTTCCAAAACTTACCAATAAAAAATATTCATACGGATAATAACATACATAGGTTGAACATATACAATACACAACTATGTCCTCACAATTACCGCAATACACAAACAAATAACTAACCTTCATGAATGAATTTCAATCCAAATATACAACAATGCAAGACAATACAAATTGCTTCAAATGTAGAACCACCAATTACAAGAGCCCCATTTTTAAACTAGAAATACTTGATTTTCTTTTTTATATTCTATTCGAGAGAGTACAATCATAATAAGATAACCAACTTTCTTGTAAAATTTAAATAATTTTTCACTACGAAAAATTGATTTCTTCCCAATATTATAACATTCATTACTTCCTCTAACTTCAAAGTACCTACAACAATTTTTGGGTCAATTTGGAATGGTGGCATGAATTTATTTCCCTTATAATCATCAATAATTAACAATAAAGGATGCATGATGAATTTATAACAAGATAATCTGAAGGTCGATCACATATGAAGGATTAGAAATACATTTTATCTCATGCTACCAAGAATGCCATTATACATATTTAAGAAGAAGAGATTTACAACTTTTCCAAGTATATTAACATAGTGCGAGACGTGGCCCAATTTTTTTTTCGGATTCCATATTATAGAGAAGAAACATGATGTATATCTAATCATATCACACAACCCCCACTTCTGGAAAACAAGGCTCGCTTTAAAAATAAATAACCATAAAATTTCCAGACAAGATTTACACTCGAAATTCGACACAATGACAAGGTTTAACCATAAATACTTACCTGTATAAAACAGTGTATGCACACATGCAAAAATTACATTTATAGGGAAGCATATATTAATTCATTTTATTTCATTCATTTATTATTCTAAATAAAAGACATGTTCGACCAAAACTAGGAGAAAAATAACACATTTAAAAATTGCTTAAGCTAACCAAACAAAAACTCTGCTTGTGCAACAATTTTAGAAAACTTCCAACGACATAACATCATGGCCACATTACAAGATTAAAATAATAGTGAAAACATTATTAAATTCACCAATGATCACAATAAATCTCACCATAGGAAAACCCATCTATGCTCAAATGGGTTTAATACCTAGAAATCAATAGGGAAAAAAATGCATGAAGATTACATATCCCTATTTACTCACATGCATTGGTGGTGTAAATACAAGAAACATGTCTCCCATTATCATTGTATCTCGATCCATTAATAAATAATACATTTTAAGAACTTCTGATTTTATCCAAGCAAGAAATCTATTGTTAGCTACTACTTAAGGAAAGGAAAAGAAAAACACACTGTAATAGATATAACACTTGTGCCTTCACAAATCTTCATTCTGCAAATGAATTTACGCCAAAGTAGAGTTTTAATCTCTCATTTTTATATTTCAATATTTTTTCTCATCTATGAATTGGCTTGGGCTTCTCTCTTTTTATTTTTTATTTTTATTTTTTCTTCTCACACACGAGAAAAAAGTATGCAGAAAAGGAAAAACCATAAATAGGAAAACCAAAATTGGCGCCTCCACCGACCACAAAAACAATGCCATCACCATGGAAAACAACAATGATTAAAATTTGCAAGCAAAAAGCTAGGGTTAGGGCTTCAACTCACCCTCTCTTCTCCAAACGCCCAAGAAAGAAATGATGATATGCCAAAAGTCTAAAATGACTTGAAAATGGATTCTAAGCAAATAAAGATCTCATGTAATGTGTTGGTTACCCTTCTATGACCCTCATTCCACTATATGGGAGACATTTATACAAAATAATCATTTAAAAAAAAATTCCAAAACGTATAGTCCCCCAAAGATTGTCACTTAATGATAGTTTAAACTAAGTCAAAAAAATGATAGTAATAATAGTACCCTTTTTAATAATGGTAATTTTGATCAAAATAGTTTTTAAATCGACCAACATGATAAAATATTTAAAAACTTATTTTAATAATAATGTTTCTCAATTTCCCCCTTTTTTATAAAATAAAACAATGTTACAAGTTCGCAAAATGCTCATGTTACTATCACACAACTTTATGAGAATTTAAAACATGATTTAACTTTCAAGTTGAACAAATAATACGAACTATTCAAGTTATAACACTAATAATTACATATTAACTAATCAACCATATTGGTGATGAAAAATAAAAGTAAATAAACTATTGAGCCATTCCTTTCAATGCGGATGTTCACATACCATCCAACAAGGTCGATAACATTTTCGTTACAAAAATGCTAACTATTTTGTTCATCATTTATCAACATAAACAAGCCAAACAATAATAAATACATGATGCATCCACTATCCATTTTCCATACTAACTTCCTAAAATTTAGGCGATCTATTATCGATTGGAATCAATGTAAGGAGTAATAGATGGACACACACATATACATTATACATGTAAATTAACAAATAACTTATTTACAACAAAACCATATACTCTTCTTAAGACGTAACTATTAAAAGATAAGTGTTTACCAGTCTAAGGTCTCTTACTAACTAGATCATCAATACTCAAGAACTTTTAATAAACATATTTTTAATGACACCAAGGTGATACCTTCATGGTGAAACACACACGAAAATAAATTAAAACCATCATATTGTTCACTATCATAATTCCACGATAAGTAAGGTAACACTAGTTTAAAGACGATGCCGGTGTGAGTTAAGATTCTCGGTCAATAACACTTTATTTCATGAGGAAAACACCAATCTCAATTGGTTTAACTATCTTATATCACCTTTACTAAGTAAAACAAACCTTATGACGAACAAAAAAGGTGTCAAGTTTAGGACTCCCAAAACGGGTATGATAATGGTGTACTCCCCTAGTGATTGAGAAGTTACTATAAATACTAGTATTCCAATGCCATTTTTACACTTGGACTCAAATATGAAAATGTGCGAATAAATCACAAACACCTTATCTTTTGTGGAAAATCACCATGAAATATCCTCATTTTGAAATATAACAATATTTTTAACTTTCTGCAACAAAGAAGGTTAATTTCTAAGTGAATGATTCAAGATGAAAAAATAGAACAAAGAATGGATCCAAGAGTAAGTATATTTGCACATAGGGCATGACGGACTAGGTTTCCTCCGTGTTCTAGTGACTTTTTAAGTTGATTTTTTTCTATTTCTAACAATTTAATTTGAAGTAATAGTTTAAAATTTTGAATATTTTATTTATATTAATAATATATAAATATGATGTTAATTGTTAAAAATAAACTCCTACTTATACATAATAAAATAATTATAATAAATATACATATACTTAATAAAGCGCTTTTCAATTTAAACAAGTTATTAAATAAAAAATATAACCACATAAAGAGTAAGGCGCACTACCATTCAATTTACCAGTGTCACCATGAGGCATGGGGTCCCATATAGACTACCACAGATATTTATTTTTGATGTTTGGTATATCATTGGTTTTTAATTTTTATACATTGTTTAGTCATTATCTTGCTTTATTTATATAATAAGGTTCTTTTTAGCTTTGGGTATGCCCTAGTGTTATTAGTTGTTGGTATGTTGGTCAATTATATTTAGATATTAAATAAAATTTATAAAGTTCATTAATTATACGATTTAATTTAAACTCAATTAAATACAAGTATTGCGGAGTATTGATGTACAAATGATAGAATATAGAAATGACACAAGCAACTAAGATTTGAAATATGAAACCCTAAGCAAGAGGATGAGATGAAGGGACTTAGTGATTTACGTGCAACCGAAAGTGAACTAAGTAGGGAGAAGTGTTGAACATGATTTAAATAGCGTCATATTTGACCTTTGTAAATTATGGAACTCACAAAAAAGGTTGGACAGGGGACACCCATGCTAGGGAAAGGGATGTTAGGCTAGAGACTGGCTACTGCGTGCTCATGGTGTGCGCAAATGGTCAAAATCTAATTTTCACTATGTCGCAAGAATGTCACAGTTATTCCTATTGATCATGAGATGTTCGCACTATGATCGTTGATGATACTTGTAACCTGTAAAACATAAATTTCACTTGCACAAGCCCACAAATCACATCAAATCCTAAAACAAGATGCGAGAATGGGGATTCGGACTGACCCCGGTGGTCATCACGAGAGTGAACTTAAAACCGAGTGTTGCACTACATCTCAAAATCCATGTAGCTCTTGTGAGTGTATGTAGGAATTGTGTCCTAGGATGCCCTTGTGAAATTTTCACTTAATAGCGGGATGTAGATAGAATGTAGTAATGTAGTAGAATGTGTGGATGTAATAAAATGATATTCCCCTTCCTATGTTGTATATGCATAGTTTGCACTCCCTTGTCCCTTGAATGGATGTTAGGTGGATGCTTTAGAGTGCTTTAGGTGCATTTGGATGCAAGCTTATGTGATGATGATAATACTTAGTGCTTGGTCCCTCATTTTGAACACATAATTGTGTATTTATGTGACTCCCTTGTTTGAATTTTCTAATTCACAAGCTGGAAGGCTGAACTATAAGTGACAAATAATCCCAAAATATAAAATATATCCAAAAGGAGCGAGTAAGATAAGAAAGGATCGGGGGCACCGAAAGGGGACGAAGCACCAAGGTAGTACTTTCCTTCTTTGAGCACTTTGGTGTATGAAGCCATGAAAGATAAAAAAATTGAAGTTCTAATTGGGTTGTAGGGTGTGTAATACCAAAGAGAAAGTAAGAAACATAGAAAATAGGTCAAAGATAGTTGTTAACCACTAATTTTCTTGCTTAGGAATCATGTAAATGATAGCATGATTTTAAGACCTAGAAATGTACACGTTAGTGCAAATTCACAACACCCCCAAAATGACCTGTGGATCTTGCTTTTCTAAGGCAATGTCATTTGGTGTGAATGCACAACATTGAGCTTTCCCAAAGTGTGGGACCTTTGCAAATGGGGAAAGCTCTCCAGAGAAGGTTGGTTCCTCTTCCTAAACTACCTACCACAAGCTATTCCAGTGCAGGAAAGCTAATCTAATCCTAATCTAACTATGCCAAGGAGACAGAGAGAGAGAAAAGAGGGAAAAACAGAGCCTACACTAAAATGGTGATACACCAGAGAAGGAAAATGTTGAACATCTATCAAAACTGCCATGGAACAAGAAGAGGTGAGTAATGGGAAGGATGGACAAGTGCATCACAAAACCAAGGATGGATTTCACACAAAAAAAAATTCCAAAACTCCATGAACATAGCTCCAAAACCTACAATGAACATTCAAACATGCACAAATACCTGTAATGAAGAGAGGTAAGAAGAAAATAAGCAAAAATGAGAAAGGATGGACAAATGCATCACGAAACACGTTTTTATTGCTCCAGAAGTTTGCACAAAACATCATTTCATGGGTAAGAGGAAAAAAATGCCATTACAGAGTAGGGGAAGAGGTTCAAACTCCATTTTTGACCTTGGGGAAGAAAAGAAGGGAGAGGCAGAGAAGAATGATGAACAACCCTTTACAAATGAGCCAAAACTGGCTTTTATCACGAAGCAGAATGAAGAAAAGTGAAAAAAATGTGGGAAAATTTGATTTGCAACTCCAACCACTGAAAAATCCTTCTAATTAGCCTACAAAATGATGGGTTCCCATGGAAAATCCCATACTTCGAAGTACATTGCTTTCCAGATCCAAAAACGACCCATACTTCATTTAATTTGGTGGTTGGGAACCATTTATGCATTTTTGCATGTCAGGAACGTTTCTCCATTTTTCTCCAGCAAATCTCCATCAAAATACAAAATTGAACCCTTCATCATGTAGAGAATTTTACCAGCTTTCCAATGACACCAAGAACGAAAAAATCGAGCTCTGGATCAAAAGTTATGCCCCTTTGAAGATTTAGGGCAAAATTAGGGCAAAAATGGATTGGTGGGCCAAAACTTTAAAATTTTCCCTTTTTTGAATTTGGGAAAATTTCCCCAAAAACCCCCATGCCCCACTGATTTGCTACCACGTGGCGCTTCCCCATTCTCTGATGGAAATGCAAGCCCAAACCTTGCTTCCATCCTTGATTTTCATTGGGAAAATTTCCCAACTTTGCCCGCGCTCCGTTGTCCCGGTGACACGTGTCACTTCCTCATTGGTTGGTAGGGATGCACTTCCAATTTTTCCTTTTCCACCTTGGCAGGCTTTTGGGTTAGATTTTTCCCTTGCGCCATTTTGACCACTTTGGAAAATTTCACCAAATTCTTTCGCGCCTCCGACTTCCGCCGACGCGTGGCACACTTTGATTTGGCGCGGGCCTTAATCAATTTTCTTTCTTCCATGGGCCCGCGGGAAAAATTTTCCTTTGCGCCCCACCCACTCTTTGGAAATTTTTTGAACTTACCCCGCTGACCCGCCATTCTGCCCTGCCACATGGCACATTCCTATTGGTTGCGGGCCTTCCCAAGGAAAATTTCCCTCAAAAACTCTGCCGAGCCATAACTTGAGAAATACAAGGAGTTAGGAGGAAAATTTTACCTTTTAGGAAAGGTGAGGAAAAATCCTATCTGATGGGATCATTTCTAGAATCTTTTGAGTACCTAAAGCATGCCAAAAATTCATTTAAGTGCTAGAAAAGGAGAAGAAGGGGAGTTAGCCCAAAATAAGCATGGGGCTTATTTTGGATAACAATTTAGTAACTCAGAGGGGTCATCATGCCTGCTAGATGAATGATTAGTAGCCTTTGAAGCATCCATTGGGCATGGAGTCATGAGTTGTAGCCTACAAACTGATCTAAACTTTGAAAACTTCCTCTCGAGCCACTTGGAAACCCACTGAACCTGGAGTTGTTTTCACCAAAATGCCCTTTGAAATGGAGTGTGCAAGAGCAAAACCAGCAACACCAAAAATATGTACAAACTGAAAATCATACATACCCCAAGTGGGATATGCAAAGTGTGCACAAGCACTTCTTCTACTGAAAGAAAACCTACCTACTCTGCTCTAACTGGAAGCAAATGTGGGCTAAACAAACCCTGCAACTGGTTGTGCAAAATAGCTTCCTTTCTTCAAAATTGGAAGCCATGCAAATGATTTTGAGCTGAATATAGCTACTTTGATGAGTGGAAAATCAACAAGAAGATAGCATTCTACCCAAATTAGCAAGGTGTCAGCTGAAAGTAAATTGAATACCTCTTTTAGTTTCTCTACATTTGGATTGAAGAGGTATGTCAGCTGATCCTTGGTACTTTGTAGCTCATCCTCATGCTTAGAAGCAAGCATGACTGGTTGTGACTTCTCCTTTGGCTCTAATGAAGCCAAGTACCTTATTGGGCAAGGTCTGATCCGTTTGATATGCCCATAGCTCTGATTTTCAACTCCAAAAATGGAGTCTTCTTGTAGACCTTCTTGAATGGATGGTGTGGAAGAAGTGATGAAGTTCTTCTACTTTGTTTTCCTTCCTTTTCCAGTGAAGAACATGGAAGATTAATATCTTCCAACATTGGTTCCAAAGAGCTGTCACAAAACACAGGTTGTTGTTTTTCAATGTTCTCCTTTGTGGCAACAGGCTCTTGATGTTGGAGAACGAATGGTGAAGAAGAAAATATTGTAGTTTCAGTTGGCTCTTCATCCAAACATTCTTCTAAGTCTGATGGAAAATCAAACTCTTCAATGTCCTGCTGCTGCAAGGTCTCTCCCTCTTGTATGGTGACCTCCAAATCTACATTTTCTTCACCATGTGTAATTTCATTTTCAAACATGAAACTTGTCAACTCAAACTCATCCAAAAAATCAGATTTTTGGAGAGATGAAGTGGGAGAGAAACATAAAATTTCTTGTGCCTCTTGCTCAAAATTTGGACCTATTTTTTCACCTCCATAATGGCTTCATCAATCAAATCAGCCCCTTCAAATGAAAGAAAAAATGTATCAATAATGCTTCCTTCTTCTGCTGCTGCAAAAACTGACTTGATCTCATCCATTTGCTCCTCTTCAATGGGATTTGGAGCTGGTTGTTCTTCCTCCTCTGCTTCTTGAAGACCATCTTGCTCTTGATTAAACTCTCCCTCTAGCATGAGGTTTGTCAAGTCAAACTCTTCAATCTACTACTCTAGAGGACAAGTTGGGACTGCAAGATCTTCTTCTTCCATGGCTGATTGTGCAACTCGAATTGGATCAGCATTTCCTTCAAATAAAGTGCCAACATGGACACTACATTCGAGCAAACTGATTTCTGATCTGCTTCTTCTTTTTGCTCTTTTTCTGCTGCAACAAAATCATTCCTAACCACCACTTGTTCAACTTTCACCTCCTTTGAAGGCTTAACCATCAAGGGGATCTTTGTTATCCCAAATTTGAGAGCCAAGCTTACCAAACTTTTGATCTTTTCATCCTTGTTTGGCTCTTCTTCTTGTTGTTGTTTTCCTTGACTGACATTCTAATTTTTATCTTCCCAACATGGATTTGGGAATGCAAGAGGAGGGGTGGGTTGTGACTCAATTGATTTTGCAATTTTTTGTGGTGTTGGAGGAGGTAGAAATTCTTGTTTCTTTGGAGGGAATGGCTGTTTGGAAGGGAAAAGGATAGAAGAATTGAGATGGGGTGGAAGACTAGGGAATGGAGAAATGGAATTAAATCTTGGGGCAGCATTGACTGGATTTAGAATTTGGCATTCCAAATGAGATGGTGTTGCTTGAGGAATGGAAAGAGAAAAACTAGATGATGGTGTAGAACTTACCCATTGACAAGGTTGTTCAACACCAAGTTTATAGGCCTCTATCTTCTGCTATCCATTGTGCAAGTTGGGGTAGCATCTCCATCATGAAGTACAGCTTCTCCTGAGGGATGAAGTGTCTTAGAAAAGGGCCTCCCCATGGACAAGGAGTCCTGCAACCAATTCTGAAAGCCTTCATTTGAGCTGTTGCTCTTGATTGCACCATTTTTGCCTCCATCTTTTGGATTTTCTCCACAAAATCAGCATCTTCCATTTGATTGTCTTCATTGCATGCGTACCCTTTCTCTTGATATGCTTCACAACCAAACTGATTTTGGTATTGCTCATATGGGTAAGCATGTTGATCTTGAATTTGATCAAAATGCTGATTTGAAGGAGTTGTAAAACATGTTGGAGGTGAAATATATTGTTGTTGTTGTAAATGTGAATTCCATGATGGAAATGAAGTCATGATTGCACAACTTCATGGAATGAAAGGAGATGGAAGAGATGGAAGGAAGAATGGATGAAAATGGATGGAAAATAGGTCTGCAACTCAGAGAATGAGTTATTTACCAGATGGAGTCGCCAGATGTGCTTTTGAATATGCCTCCAAAGGCTAAATCCTTAACAGGAACACACCAACCTATCAAAAATAAGGTGGAAGACCTCTAAGGTCCCACTGGGCATGCCAAAACTATTAGTGCAAATTCACAACACCCCCAAAATGACTGTGGATCTTGCTTTTCTAAGGAAATGTCATTTGGTGTGAATGCACAACATTGAGCTTTCCCAAAGTGTGGGACCTTTGTAAATGGGGAAAGCTCTCTAGAGAAGGCTGGTTCCTCTTCCTAAACTACCTGCCACAAGCTATTCTAGTGCAGGCAAGCTAATCTAATCCTAATCTAACTATGCCAAGGAGACAGAGAGAGAGAGAGAGAAAGAGGGAAAAACAAAGCCTACACTAAAACGGTGATACACCAGAGAAGGAAAATGTTGAACATCTATCAAAACGTCATGAAACAAGAAGAGGTGAGTAATGGAAAGGATGGACAAGTACATCACAAAACCAAGGATGGATTTCACACAATTTTTTTTCCAAAACTCCATGAACACAGCTCCAAGACCTAAAATGAACATTCAAACATGCAAAAATACCTGCAATGAAGAGAGGCAAGAAAAAGACAAGCAAAAATGAGCAAGGATGGACAAATGCATCATGAAACATGTTTTTATTGCTCGAAAGTTTGCACAAAACATCATTTCATGGGTAAGAGGAAAAAAATGCCATTACAGAGTAGGGGAAGAGGTTCAAACTCCATTTTGACCTTGGGGAAGAAAAGAAGGGAGAGGCAGAGAAGAATGATGAACAACCCTTTACAAATGAGCCAAAACTAGCTTTTATCACGAAGCAGAATGAAGAAAAGTGAAAAAATGCGGGAAAATTTGATTTGCAACTCCAACCACCGAAAAATCCTCTAATTAGCCTACAAAATGATGGGTTCCCATGGAAAATCCCATACTTCGAATTACATTGCTCTGCAGATCCAAAAACGACCCATACTTCATTTAATTTGGTGGTTGGGAACCATTTCTACATTTTTACATGTCAGGGACATTTCTCCATTTTCTCCATCAAAATACAAAATTGAACCCTCCATCATGTAGAGAATTTTACCATCTTTTCTATTGACACCAAGAAAGAAAAAATCTGGGCTCTGGATCAAAATTTATGCCCCTTTGAAGATTTAGGGCAAAATTAGGGCAAAAATGGATTGGTGGGCGAAACTTTAAAATTTTCCCTTTTTTGAATTTGGGAAAATTTCCCCAAAAATCCCCGTGCCCTGCCGCTCTACTGGCACATGGTGCTTCCCCATTCATTGATGGAAACATAGGCCCAAACCTCGCTTCCATCCTTGATTTTTCATTGGGAAAATTTCCCAACTTTGCCCCGTGCTCCACTTTCCGGTGACACGTGTCACTTCCTCATTGGTTGGCGGGGATGTGCTTCCAATTTTTCCTTTTCCACCTTGGTAGGCTTTCGGGTCAGATTTTTCCCTTGCACCATTTTGACCACTTTGGCAAATTTTGCCAAATTCTCCGCGCGCCTCGACTTCCATTTGGAGTGTGGCACACTTTTATTTGGTGCGGGCTCGAGGGAAAAAATTTCCTTTGCACCCCACCAAATCTTTGGATATATTTCCAACTTACCCCCACTAACCCGCCATTCTTCCCTGCCACGTGGTGTATTCCTATTGGTTGCGGGCCTTCCCAGGGAAAATTTCCCTCAAAACTCCGAGCCATAACTTGAGAAATACAAGGAGTTAGGAGGAAAATTTTACCTTTCTGGAAAGGTGAGGAAAAATCCTATCTGATGGGATCATTTCCAGAATATTTTGAGTACCTAAAGCATGCCAAAAATTCAATTAAGTGCTAGCAAAGGAGAATAAGGGGGAGTTAGCCCAAAATAAACATGGGGCTTATTTTGGATAAAGTACCCAAGCACATGATTTTGTGTCTAAATTTTCCCCTAATTTATGTTTTTGAGTGAATACTCGATAACATAAAGTAGATAAGAGATACGTACCTTATGATCCTATAGAGTGTGTAGCCAATAATGTGTCGAGTGGACAAATGAAGCGTGAAATGATGCAAAGTGGAGCATGGAGACTAGGAAAGGAAAGCGACCTTGGGGGTGAAGAATATGTGTAGCTTTGTACCTATTATTGTGTTTGTATTTGATGTGGTAGGATGCTTTTTTAAAAGTATGCAAAAGTGTGTAGAAGTAGTATTAAAGGAAAGTGTGTACTTGATGTAAAGGAGTGTAAAGGATAGAAAAAGTGTCCTGAAATCTTGTGAAAAAGGCATTTTTGGGCTATCTCATCCCCATAGCAAGTTTTTTGGGATATATCACGTCAAGTGCTAGTATTTTAGGAAATCTCATGTCAAAGAGAAAGTGTTGGGGAGAGAGGTCTAGTGTTACTCTCCTTCCATGACTCTACCCAATGATCAAAGCACTAGAGATGGTACATCCTTGATTTGTTCATGTTGTCTGATCATCTTGAATTATTTCGAGTTGTTCCAATTGAATAAGATCACATGTATTTTGTAAGCTGGAGGATTGTGCTGTAATTGTGAAACCAATATAAAGTATTTTGTGAACTGTGTTGATTTGATAAAATGACTATATGTTCCCCCAAGACATTAGTGCTAAGGGAAGGACATAGGAATCCAAGTGCTAATGTCGATGTTGTGTGCTAGTGTCTATTTTTGTGATGAGGACCCAAGTTAAATTATGGGCCATTCTATAACCGTGTTCATTTATTGTTCGGTGTTGTATAGATCTATAATATATCTCGATTTGTTTTAGGGGTGATTTTTTCACCCAATGTATGTCTCCCCCTCATTTGGGGTGCATGCGATGAAGATAGGAGAATACGTCGCAAAAGAGAGGACTTGATGTTGTGATGTATTATATCCCTATTGGGGTAGGGGATGTGCATGGTAGAAACCAAGTAACATGCAAACATAGAGAGGCTATAAATATGTGTTAGTAGAAAAAGTAACAAACATGCAATAGAAGACAATGTAATAAGAAAGTGTGCAAAAAAAGAGAGACCGCAAAAATGGGTTTCAAACATGGGATGCCACTCACAATGTCATAAGAAAATCAGGGTCAATGTAACCAAAAGTAGACAATAAGCATACAAGACATATGACATATCCCAAAAACAATGACAAACAATGTCAAACAAAGTGTATTAGATATCTATGGTGGCAAATAGTCATGTAAGGAAAATGCTACACATGAAGCACCCATTAGCATGTTAGAAATATAAAAAAATATGTTAAGGCATGTATGTATCAATAGAAATTAATGTGCTAGAAAGTATTAGTAAATGATGAAATAATAACACCTGTAATGTGTGAGTTTATGAAATGTAGATGTCCTCGGGAGCATCGATGGGACTGATAAAAGGTACAATTCCAAACATCATTGCAACATTCAAAAATCTATTAAAAAACATACATTCACAACTAGAGACCAAGTGAACACACATGTGTATATGATAAAGATAATGACATACTGAGTATCTGACTAGCATAGTAAGAAAAGTGCAACATGTAAGTAGTATAAACAAGAAAGAGTAAGTATAACCAAGATATGTAAATGCAATGAATGAGTGTGATGGAATGATATGCAATGTGTGAATGTGATAGGAGTAGTATGCCCCCTAGTGAATGTGTATGAGATGAGGTTCATTTATAAAATACCCCTCAACAATCAAAAATGAACCATAGAACAAGAGTGCATCATCAGGAAATGGTTTGATAATGTGTGCTAGAAAGATAGATCATGAAGCATAGAGTGCAAAAATTAATATGGTGAGGTTCATTTTATATTTAGACCCTCGGTGGTTGAGTATGAAGTATGGAAGTAGAATGCGTCATAAGGTAATGAAGATAAAATGCATGTATCAAAAATGTGTAAGAGTAGTTAGAAAAATTAGATGTGAAGCACGAGCGTATTAGTATAGATAATAGAGATCTAATGATAATAGGAGGGGGGAAGATAAATCTTGATTCCCTCAAGTGTGTGATGAAGAGTAAGCTATCTAATGAGAGTGAAGGGAAAGGGTCCTCCACCCGATATACAAGGTGATAAATTCATGTGACTATGCTCTAAGATCGATGGTGTATGAGAGTGATGATGTGCATGTGAAGGAAACCTATGTGGTGAAGGAGGTGGTGAACACCTATGTGAAGTAGACCTATGTGGTGAAGGAGGTGGTGAACACCTATGTGAAGGGGCTTCTTGAGTAGGGGACTTAGGCTAATGAGATGGACTAATGGACCGATGTGGATGACAAGGTCATGAAGTAGGTCGTGTGCGAATAGGAGAACTAGGTGCAAAATGTGCCTTAGATTTGAGAGGCCTAAGAGGCCTACATGTTGAAGTTGGTGGAAGGATGTCATCAAGAGGAGGTAGAGGAAATGGTGTGCATGGTGGAATGCCTTTAATAGTGATAACTTGTTTATTGTGAATTAAATTGAGACAAAAATGATTCATGGAAGGAATAGCTTGAGCGATGCAGAGCCAAGGAAGACCTAAGAACATGTCACATCCTTCAATTGAAGATGCCACAACAAATGACACAAACATGGTAAGAGGCCCAACTATTACGAGGAGCTTGATGTAGTTGAAATAATTATGAAATATCTATGTGATATTAGATATTAGACATTTGATAACCATAAGAAGTGCAATGGAGAACACACGATAGGATCCGATGGATAGATCATAATGCTATTGAAAATATAAAAACCAATGAAGTATTGATATGAAATGAGTCAAAAGTGAATGTAGCATGATAATCATGATTTGAAAAGGAAATTACTGGTGGTTATGCATCAAAAGAAGTGATAATGAAATTGAGGGGCCCCGATGAAGGAGTAGGCACAACTCAATATGTATGGTGTTGGTTTGTAAAATAACACTTTAGGAAATAATAGTTAGGGGATAGTAAGTCCCTCCTCTTTATGGGAGAGGTTCCCTTATTGAAAGCAAACAAAAAACATATTTACAAACGTACAATTTTCATATCGATGGGGATTCACGATACTTTGAAATGTTTTATGCCAATAAAGATTGCCAATACATATAAAATAGAAGAACAAGGAAATTGAAAAGGCAAGAACACAATAATACTTTCAGGTAATATATATAACATAATATAACCTTACATATACTTATCAATAGAATATAGAATAGAATCATTCATGTGATGATATCGGGTATAACTCCACAGACACAAAGTTCCATAAATCATATCATAATAACACAAAGTTTCTTAGCATGAAAGGTTGATGATTCGTAAATCTTAGACAAGGAAAGGAAGAAAAGTAGATAGAGACAAGAGAAAATCTTCTGTATTGATCAATTTCAAATCTATTACATTTCAAGAATATCAGATCTAACCTCCCCCAATAATGGCATGGAGAGCCCACTTTATAGCTCACAAAAATGGTTACATTCAATTATGTGGGGTTTTTAAATAGGACTTTAACAAACCATAGTCAAGGGACAACAAGTCCCTCCTCTTTGATGGGGAGGTTCCCTTATTGACAAAGAAGCAACAAAACTTATATACAAATGTACAACTTTCAAAGTGTGGATTTCGATACTTTGAAATGTTTTATGCCCAAAGATCATCAATACGAAAGAATGGAAGAATTAAGGAGATGAGGAAGGAAGAACATAACAATACCTTTAGGAAATATAGATGGCAGAGTATCACCTTATACGTATTGAACCAGGGAGTTGCAGAATAGAATCATTCACTTTCATAACCAATATAATTCCACAGACGCAAAGTTCCAGAAATCATATAAACAAGAACACAAAGTTTCCTATTATAAAAGATGGATGATTCCCAAGTTTCAGACACGGAAAGAAGAAAAGCTAGAGGAAGAAAGGGGAAAACTTTTGTATTGATTACTTCGAATCTATTACCTTTACAGAGTCTCGGATCCAACCCGAACAACAATGTGGAGAAGCCATTAAATAGTTTCTAGAACGGTTACATTTGGTTACAAAAGTGATGAAAACTGATTCAAGAAACCGATGTCTCAGTCTCTCCAACACCTCAGCATTTCCATGCCTAACGGCAAAACCAGATGCATTGAATCGCAGCCGTTCTTCCTACCTTTGCAAACTTTGAATTCTATCCATCCACGTGGGAGAGATTTAAAATGAAGCGGGCCTGAGGATTCCTTTTACATTTTTGCCCTTTGGAGAAATGGCATTTTGGAACATTTTGGCCCGCCCACTTGCTTTTGATACGGTCATGACATGTGGTTGTATGTGAGTTGTGATGAGGTCGTGGCTCTCTTTTTATAATTTTACCTCTTTTTAACGTGGGCTCAAAAACACAAATTGCTTTGCCGGCCCGCCTCCCCGCTTTGACCTTCGATGCGGCTTAATATTTAACTTTTTCCTTGGCATGGGTGGGGCCATAGGTCACTTTATAACTTTAAGCTCTTTATAAAAACAAAGCTCAAATTCTCAAATCACCCCGATGGCCCACCTTCGAACTCTAACTTTTAAATGACATCAAAACACAAAAAGGGCCCACCTCCTCGCTAACACTGGAAACATGGCCACATGTCCCTTTGTGGACTAATTCAGTATTTTTATATTTTTGAGTAAGTCCCTTTTGTTTCTTGGGGCCATATAGCTGACCCTAGACACGTGGAGGGCTAGCGCAAGTTTGGGACCTGCCTCCGGATTTTTCCTATTAAAGTTACGTCGAGCTGACATGTGGAGGCTTTCACAAGATATTTTGTACTTATCTAATTCAATGGCCAGCTCTGCCCCTTCTTTGACTTTGACCACGTGGCGAGATCGTGCACATTTAGAGACCCACTCTTGATTCTTCCCTTGAAGTTACACCGAAGAGACATGTGGAGGCTTCCACCGGTTCTTCATACTTAGCCGATTCGGGCCTGCCACCCACTTGAATTCTGTTAAACCTAGACACGTGGAGAGCTGGTGCTCATTTGAGTTTCTACTTTAGATTCACCCCTAAAAGGGCACCGAGCTGACGTGTGGCTCCTTCCGCTGGTCCTGGACTCTCCTTTAACTCTGACCACATGGCGAGCTGGTGCTCATTTGAAGACTGGCCCTTTGGTCTCACTTCTGAAGTTACGCCGTTGAGGCACGTGGAGGCTTCCATCGACCCTCTCTATACTTAGCCTATTCGGACCAGCTTTGTCCCCTTTTTGGACTGGGACATGTGGAGAGTTGGCGCAAGTTTGGGGAACCACCTTTGGCTTCAAACCTTGAAGTTGTGTCAATGAGGCATGTAACACCGTCCACTAAACCTTCCATACTTAGCCGATTTAGGCTTGTTCTATCTTCATTTTGGACCTGGGACATGTGGAAAGCTGCGCTTATTTAAGGATTGTCCCTTGGGCCCTACCCTTAGAGTTACACCATTTGGATGCATGGAGGCTTCCACTGTCGTCGGCAAACATGGCCATGCGCATCCAATTAGAGATGTCCATGTACTACCCATGGATGTTGGGGAAAAATTGACAGGAAGATACACTTGTCATCCCGACTATGGGAAAAATAAAAAGAAGGGAAAAACTCCACCTTTACGCCCAAATTTCAAATTGTTCTCCATGGAATGAAAAACTACAAACAATACCAAGGCTTAACGTGACCCACTACTCCAAGGTACTTACTTAAATTTTTCAAAACTTGACTTCAAAAAGAGGGGAATTTTGAGGCGACAAAAAGTTACAACTTGCTTTAATCTAAAGATTAAAGATCACTTAACAAATATGTTAAGAGAATTTCTTTGATCAAATATTATATCACAGGGTTACAATGCAAAAGAATGAGAGAAGTGTCCTAGGACTCAGAAGTGTAAACCTATGATAGAGACTTAGAGGGTCCAACCATCTTAAGAATCCAATGCCCGAATCTTTTGAACATCTCGGCTATCTCCATGCATTTTGGAATGGTGGTGTTGGAAGTGGCATGGGTCCACATTCTAAGGAATTTCTCCATATCCTTCTCTAACTCTGCATTTTCTTGAAATTCCTTGTTGGCCTTGGTGATAATTAATCAAGAGAGCAAACATCTCTCTTCTTGTTTAGACATGAACTCTTCCTTGAAAATATATTCTTTGATGAAGGTGTTGAACTGAGCCTTGATTTTGTGTATGGAAAACTAATTACTTGTTTCCTCATTCTAGATTTGAAAATGAATATATTGGAAGGCAGAAAAAACACAAGTCTTGAAAGTTTCCCCTTTTTGCCTCATATTCTTTAGTTCTCCCACAGCTTCCTCCAAAACCTTGATTTTCTAATCAATACTAAAAACCTAGGATTTTGATAGATTATTCTTGGCTTCATCAAATACTTTTCTTGCCAATAAAATATTCTCATCATCATGTCTGGCTCATTAAACCATGGAGTATAGATGGCGAGTATCACCTTATACGTATTGAACCATGGAGTTGCGAGAATAGAATCAGTCACTTTCATAACCAATATAATTCCACAAACGTAAAGTTCCAGAAATCATATAAACAAGAACACAAAGTTTCCTATTATAAAAGATGGATGATTCCCAAGTTTCATACGTAAAGAAGAAAAGTAGAGGAAGAAAGGGGAAAAATTTTGTATTGATTACTTGAATCTATTACCTTTACAGAGTCTTAGGATCCAACCGAACAACAATGTGGAGAAGCCATTAAATAGTTTCCAAGAACGGTTACATTTGGTTACAAAAATGATGAAAACTGATTCAAGAAACCGATGTCTGAGTCTCTCCAACACCTCAACCATTTCCATGCCTAACGGCAAAACCAGATGCATTGAATCACAGCCGTTCATCCTACCTTTGCAAACTTTGAATTCGATCCATCCACGTGGGAGAGATTTAAAATGAAGCGGGCCTGAGGATGCCTTTTACATTTTTTGCCCTTTGGAGAAATGGCATTTTGGAACATTTTGGCCCGCCCACCCACTTTTGATACGGTCATGACATGTGGTCAGATGTATGTGAGTTGTGACGAGGTCATGGCTCTCTTTTTATAATTTTACGTCTTTTTAACGTGGGCTCAAAAACACAAATTGCTTTGCCGGCCCACCTCCCCGCTTTGACCTTTGATGCGGCTTAATATTTAACTTTTTCCCTTGGCATGGGTGGGGCCATAGGTCACTTTATAACTTTAAGCTCTTTATAGAAACAAAGCTCAAATTCTCAAATCACCCCAATGGCTCGCCTTCACACTCTAACTTTTCAATGACATCAAAACACAAAAAGGGCCCACCTCCTCGCTAACACTTGAAACATGGCCACATGTCCCTTTGTGGACCAATTCAATATTTTTACATTTTTGACTAAGTCCCTTTTGTTTAGTGGGGCCATATATCTGACCCTAGACACGTGGAGGGCTAGCGCAAGTTTGGGACCTGCCTCCAGATTTTCCTATTAAAGTTACGTCGGTGACATGTGGAGGCTTTCACAAGATATTTTGTACTTATCTATTCAATGGCCAGCTCTGCCCCTTCTTTGACTTTGACCACATGTCGAGATCGTGGACATTTAGAGACCCACTCTTGATTCTTCCCTTGAATTTACACCGAAGAGACATGTGGAGGCTTCCACCGGTTCTTCATACTTAGCCGATTCGGGCCTGTCACCCACTTGACTTCTATTAAACCCTAGACACGTGGAGAGCTAGTGCTCATTTGAGTTTCGCTTTAGATGCACCCCCAAAAGGAACTAAGCTGATGTGTGGCTCCTTTGCTGGTCTGGACTCTCCTTTAACTCTGACCACATGGTGAGCTGGTGCTCATTTGAAGACTGGCCCTTTGGTCTCACTTCTGAAGTTACGCCGTTGAGGCACGTGGAGGCTTCCATCGACCCTCTCTATACTTAGCCGATTCGGGCCAGCTTTGTCCCCTTTTTGGACCTGGGACACGTGGAGAGTTGGCGCAAGTTTGGGGAACCACCTTTGGCTTGAACCTTGAAGTTGTGTCAATGAGGCATGTGGCATCATCCACTAAACCTTCCATACTTAGCCGATTTAGGCTTGTTCTGTCTTCATTTTGGACCTGGGACATGTGGAAAGCTTGCGCTTATTTAAGGACTGTCCCTTGGGCCCTACCCTTGGAGTTACACCATTTGGATGTGTGGAGGCTTCCACTGCTTGAAACATGGCCATGCCACATCCAATCAGAGATGTCCATGTACTACCCATGGATGTTGGGGAAAAAATTGACAGGGAAGATACACTTGTCATCCCGACTATGGGAAAAATAAAAAGAAGGGGAAAACTCCACCTTTACGCCCAAATTTCAAATTGTTCTCCATGGAATGAAAAACTAAAAACAATACCAGGCTCAACGTGACCCACTACTCCAAGGTACTGACTCAAAATTTTCAAAACTTGACTTCAAAAAGAGGGGAATTTTGAGGGCGACAAAAAGTTACAACTTGCTTTAATCTAAAGATTAAAGATCACTTAACAAATATGTTAAGAGAATTTCTTTGATCAAATATTATATCACAGTGGTTACAATGCAAAAGAATGAGAGAAGTGTCCTAGGACTCGAAGTGTAAACCTATGATAGAGACTTAGAGGGTCCAACCGTCTTAAGAATCCGATGCCCGAATCTTTTGAACATCTCACCTATCTCCATGCATTTTGGAATGGTGGTGTTGGAAGTGGCATGGGTCCACATTCTAAGGCATTTCTCCATATCCTTCTCTAACTCGCATTTTCTTGAAATTCCTTGTTGGCCTTGGTGATAATTAATCAAGAGAGCAAACATCTCTCGTCTTGTTTAGACATGAACTCTTCCTTGAAAATATATTCTTTGATGAATGTGTTGAATCGAGCCTTGATTTTGTGTATGGAAAACTAATTACTGTTTCCTCATTCTAGATTTGAAAATGAATATATTGGAAGGCGTAAAAACACAAGTCTTGAAAGTTTCCTTTTTGCCTCATATTCTTTAGTTCTCCCATGCCTTCCTCCAAAACCTTGATTTTTAATCAATACTGAAAACCTAGGATTTTGATAGATTATTCTTGGCTTCATCAAATACTTTTCTTGCCAATAAAATATTCTCATCTGTCTTGGCTCATTAAATGAAGATCTTGAATACATTCACACCAAATTTTTAGCTCTTTCTCCAAACCATTGAGTGTTGTATCGAATTTTAGTTGTGATTTGGATATCTTCTCGATATGACTTGAAGGCCTCCTCAATAAATTTTCAATCACTTCTATCATATCATTGACCAGTGATTCAATGGCCTTTCCATAGGTGACATGCTTTTGAATATCATTAATGGTTTGAACTTCATCATTGTTGAGAACTAGAGGAGGTGACAAAGTAGTTAATGGACTAGGATCTAGGACCTTATCCTTTGTCAAGTAAGGATTTTATAAAACCTAAAAGAATTAGATTCTACTATTTGAATTGCTCCAAGGTCTATTTTTCCTTCTCAACTCGTTCAATTACCCGAGTGACAGTTTATTTGAGGTTATGAACCTCAATTTTAGGTGTTGATTCTCCAAGTGGAATCCTTGTGAGTTCCAAATCAGACACCAAAAGATCTCTTTCTACTTTATCTTCTTTGGTATTTGCAATCTCCATGAATTTCTGACCTTGTGAATCCAATACTAACCTTGAGGTGATCTTTGCTTTCTTTGTTGGAGGAGGAGGAGTAGAACCGAGCAAGGCTACCATAACATCAAACTTAGGAACCACAATTTGGGAGGTAGACTTTCTTTTCCTACTATCAATGGAGGGATGAATCCAAGAAAAGGAGGAGGAAGAGGCAGAAGGAACAATGGGCCCAAGTGCAAGTGAACTCATCACACTCAGTTTCTGTACTACTGATGTCTCCAGTGGGGAAGTTGTTACATTCTCAAAAAGATCCTTAGAAGAAGTATCCATCAAACCTAGAGGTTCAGTCATTTGACATTCTTTCTCTATCTCAGTAGTAATGATAGGGGTTATTTCTTCTCCTTCTTTCATCCCTTCACTGTCTTCCTCACTTAAAACAACAATATCCTCTGATCCTACAGGGACTTCTGGCTGCTCCAAAAGAACTTCTTCTTCAACCTATTCATGTTTGATGTTTTTACCTTTCTTTAGGTATACCTTTGTTGAGGAGGATGGAGTATATTTCTCGGGCATCTCAACATCAAGTGCAAGTTCTTATTTCCTAGGAGAGGGAGTTTCATGTGAAGAAGATTTAGCTCTGTTCATCCTAAAATTTTGCATCTTATTATCAAACCAAAGCTTGGTTCTCACAATAACCGGGTTGATTAATTCTTTCAAATCATCCTACTCCTTTACAAACCAATCAAGGGTTTCAAGAGGAGATTGTTTGATGGTTCTCTCATATTCAATAGATTGCAGATCTTCCTCATCATCCTGGAGATTTTAGGTACTTTGTAGAGATTAAAATCTATGATTTGTTGAAGGAAAATATGCCAAAGTACCTTCTTCTGGCCTCAAATTCATCTACACAATCAGCCCAATAATCTTCAATATCGACATAGTGAATGAAACCTAATATAAGATTCTTAGCAATATATCCCTTGATGTCAAAATAGGTTCAAGACTTGAAATGATGAAGAGTAAGAGGGGAAACAGTTCTATTAATGTTTGAGCATCGAGGGTTATTTTGCATGTATAATTTCCCAAGGTGATAGGGAAACGAATCCCAACAATATTCTTATCTTTGCAAGTCTCGATGAAGTTTATCCAAATACCTAAAAATTTCAACTAGAGCCATTTTATCATTGCAAAACATAGGAATCTTTAAAGGAGAACCATCAAAACCAGTTATCCCGATATATGAGAATTTTTTTAATTGATTATAGAAACTCCCATATTCGAGAGATAAATTTTTTTCTTCTTTAGAAAATCTCCAAGCACTATCTCCTTCCAAAAGCCCCACAATGTACACGGTGAACACGTCATTAACTCTCCTAAAATTATGATTGTTGACTTTAAGGGTTAACTGAGGACAATATTCATATATAGGAGCATCTTTCTTATCCTCAACGAAATTGAAACCAAGCCATTTCTGGATGCCATGATGGTTTACATAAGGTAATAAGTCATGTAGAAGGTCTTTCTTCTTTGAACATTAACCACTGCTCCGCTAGGTTTTAACATATTATCTCACCCCAATTTAGACTCTACCTCCCTTCAAAAATAATGTTGATATATAGACACATCCAAAAATGAAATTCATTTGTAGAATGCATTCCCATGATTCGAGCTAAAAGAGTGATGATGTATGAAAGTTCTTCATTGAAATTGACTCTGAACAATATTTTTTGAAGTCAGGATGCTCCTTTTTTAGGGTTCTTTAGCCAAGACTTGGCTACCCTAGTCCTGTATTTCTCACTATCCTGGTCAAATAATGCTTGTGCTTGAGAAAGAGAGAGAGAATTGGCACCTTCCGCCATTGGGATGTGTAGAGAAATATAGATAGATTCAAAATATAACCGAGCAATTACCTCACCATGTACATTAATAATTTCCTTTGATTCCAAATCAAACAAGCCCCGCAAGTGAGAACAGTATCAAAGACACCGAGCAGAGATAGGGAAATGACCTACAAATTAAATCCCACTATATATGATCATTTGAGCGATGGGAGTAGGGTTATCACACTCAAGACTGCTCCAAAAATCATCGAGGTCAAGATGTCGAGCTTTGCTTATCATTGATGTTAGGTATAGAGGTTTCTAATGAGGAGAGGTGTTCGTGCCCTTGGTACTGCATCTTCATCATGATAGAGGAAGAGATAAGATATATTTTAATGGAGTGTCACCATGTATCGAAAAAATACTTGGAAGATAAAAATATAGGGGCACGAACAAGGAAAATGGCTAGCTTTGTAGAAATGTGAGCAAGGAGGAAAATGAGTAGGCAAGTGTGAGGGAGAAAGAATAGTTATATCCCTTTATATAGCCACCAATTTGGACAGAGAAGAGAGAAAATAATGAATGCACAAAAAACCACCTTGATCTGACTTAAAAAGGTGATCTGTGAGAAAGTCAGAAAAATTTGGTCTAGACGGTCCACGGGACATGTGGGACACGCAGAGCCGATATACCCGATATAAGAAGAATGCAGTAAAATCAGGTTCGAGGAGCACAAATAGTCCATGGTACATATGGGATGCATAGAGCCGATTTAGCTGATATACAAGGCAATGTAGGAAAATCGGTGAATCGATGAACAAGGCCCAAGAAGTACTTGGGACACATGGGACGTGAAGAGCCAATTTAGCCGATGAGTAAGTAATGCGGGTAAATTGGAAAACCAAAGTGAACGGAAGGCCTGGTAACACTTGGGATGCGCGGGAAATTTTTTTGACTTACCCGAAAAGTAGTGTAGTGTGGAGAAAGTGGAAAATCAGCTAAGTGGGGGCCCAACAAGACTTGGGACACGCAGTCAAAAATATCCAATATAGCCGCAACACACTAAAAATGACCTCAAAGACTGAATTTTCTTATCTTTCCAACTTCTTACTTTACTTAAAAACCAACTCAAAAAAAAATCATATTTTGGCTTTCAAAATGAGGGGAATTTTAAGGGTGACAACATATGGCTTGCGAGAAGAATCAAGAGCTTATGTGTCATGTTTGGGAAAAGGGTCTTTAAATATTTTGATATTTTTGTTATCATTGATTGGTATAGAAGTGGATGGCTTAGGGATCTTGAGTGCATTGCTATCAATAAGATCTTGAATGATATGCTTTAGTTTGAAGCAATGATCAAGTAGAATGCCCAATGCATTGGTGATAGTCACATTTTGCATTTTCATCATAATTACGGCCACGAGGGTGAGATGGATAAAGATTGAGTGGAAGTGGAAGATTGATTAGATTTATTTCAATGAGTTGAGGAAATAGAAACCGAGGTACATAGGGTAATTTGGTGAAAGTACGCTTTGGAGGTTGTCATTGAATATTTTTAGGTGGAGAGACAACATTAATGGTTTATTTTTCTTTGGTGGGCTTAGGAGATGGCTTGAACGTAGATTTAGCTTGAAACATATTAGAAGAAGATGAAGGAGTGTCATGATATTTTAGTTTTCCCATAGATAGAAGTTTGACTTTGCGCATTTTAAGCGTATGGCATAATTGATCAAATGAAGGAGAGGTCTTAAAGATAACACTCTCTTGAAGTGGTGGTAAGATACTTTGGACAAAAATATATTGTAATTCTGAATCAACAAGCACATTATTCATCTTAGCTAGGTTGTTATTATAGCGTAGCACATAGTCTTCTAGATGATAATTATATCATTATTTGATTTGATCTAGTTGTGCATAAGAGATCTTGGTGCTGATATTGATGCAAAAGTGAGAAAAAAATCATCAGCTAAATGTGTAAAATAAGTTACCAAATGAACAAGTAGATCATGAAACCAACACATGGCGTAATATTGAAGACTTATAGGAAATAACTTAGTTATCAATGTATGATCATCTGCATAGTAAAAACATGCTAGATGACAAGATCGAAGATGTACTTGAGGGTCACCATGGCCATTAAAATTGGGCATCTTAGGGGTGAAGTAGTTAGGAGGAAGTGAATAAGAAAAAATGGTGGATGCGGAAGGGGTATTGAGGAGAAATGGATAATCAAGAGATGGAGAGGAGAATGAAGTGGCTTCCTATAGTTAAAGGATTTGAATTTTCAGATCATGGTATAGAGAAGATAGGTATTGAGTGTTGGAATATGAGACTTTACATGTATGAGAAATAAGAGGTGGAGTGAAATGGTTGGTAGGAGTGGGAATGGAAGTAGGAACAATATAGGTAGGTGAAGTGGTAGAAGAGGGAGGTTGTGTTGCAATAGGAATGGAAGAAGTATTAGAGGTGGGAGGTTTGAGCTCAGCTAGGTTGGTGGATTCCTCACAAGAAATGAATAAAAGGATGTCTAAGTATTATGGATGTTAAACAATATGAGTGTTGAGATCATGAAGGTCTTCATCAGTAAAGGGTGCATAGGTTTCAACCATATTAAAAGGATGAAAAAATGCCTAGAAGTAAGGTTGGGTTTGAGTGATGGGTTCACCAAATGATTTAATTTAATTTGAATTAAATCTAAGTATTATAGAGTAATTAATGTATAAATGATAGAATACAAAAAGACACAAGAAAATAAGATTTAAAATATGAAACCCTAAGAAAGAGGATGAGATGAAGAGACTTAGCTGATTTATGAAAACCTAAAAGTGATCCGAGTAGGAGAAGTGCTAAACATGATGTAAAAACATTGTATCTCGACCTCTGTAAATTATGGAGCTCACAAACAAAATTTGGACAAGGGCGCCCATGCTAGGGAAAGGGTACCTAGGCATTAGAGACTACTACCGGGTGCCCATGACTATACAAATGGTTAGAATCTGATTTTCATTATGTCGTAATAATGTCACGCTTATTCCCACTTTGATTGCATGATGTTCGCATTATGATCACCGATGTTACTTGTAACCTAAAAATAGAAATCTCACCGCATAAGCCCACAAATCACATTAAATCCTAAAAAATATGTAGAATCGAGAGTTGGACTGACCCCAACGATCACCCTGAGAGTGAACTTACACCTAAGCATTGTACTACATATCGAATCTATATAATTCTTGTGAGTGTGTGTAGGAATTGTGTCCTAGGATGCCCTTGTGTAAGTTGCACTTAATAGTGGGATGTAGCTAGAATGTAGAAATTTAGTAGAATGTGTGGATGGAATAAAATGAACTTCCCCTTCCTATGTTGTATATGTAGAGTATGCAATCCTTGTCGCTTGAATGGATGCTAGATGGATGCTAGATGGATGCTTTAGAGTGGTTTAGGTTCCTTTGGATGTAATCTTAAGTGATGATAGTAATGCTTAGTGCTTGGTCCCTGATTTTGAACACATAAATATGTATTTATATGACTCCATTGTTTGAATTTTGTAATTGATAACTTGAAGGTTGACTCATAAGTGAAAAAGATGTCCAAAAGATAAAAGAGACCCAACAAAAATGAGTAAGATAAGAAAGGATTAGGGGCACCTAGAGGGGATAGGAGCATTTGTGTTTTGTTGCACTAGCTGGGCTCTAGTGTCTAAAGCCATGAAAGATCAAAAATTAAAGTTCCAACTTGGTTGTAGGGTGTGGTTTTAGGTATTGGTCACGTTTGTTTTGGTACCTACAATAGATGAATGGGTAGGAAGGTGTGTGGTTGTTTTGACTACCTTATTGTGGGGTAAAGAGGGTTTTATTTTTGGGTTGCACCTTCTTGGGTAAAGGTGATGTGGGTGTACGAGGTCTAGAAGGAAAAGTAGATGGAGGAAGAGGGTGAGTTACCCACAGGGATAATGGGGGTGTTGTGAAGGTAGATGACGTGGGTCGTACTTGGGGTGTGAGGGACAATGACTGAAGTGTAGTGGGTAGTGAAGCAATAGCTGAGGGTATTGGAGGTATTGGTGGTAAAAAGACTGTAGGTGTGGGTGTAAGTCATGTTGTGTGCCTGGGTAGGTTAGAGGTTTGTGAGGAAGGAATGGGTTATTGTGTTATTGGTTTATGGATGGGTGAAGGTTGCTTGACCATGTTGGGTAGCTGAGGTCTTAAGACAGATGGGAAAAGTGCGGGTGTGATTGGTGCAGTCGGGGTATGAGGTGATGAGTTTATTTCTTTGGTTTGGGTGTCAGAGTAGGTGTGGTATTGACGTTGGAGGATGTAGCTAAATCCAGTTTAATAGGTGGATGAGTAAGGTTAGTGGTCGGGGTGACCCATAAAGTGGTAATAGGTTTAGTTAAGGAAAATGTTGTAGGTGTGGGTTTGGGTTTAGATGTAGGTTGGGTTATGGGTAAGGATGTGGTTTGAGTGCTAACTTGGTATCGTGTAAGGGGTTACAATAGATGTGATTTTATTTGGTTTGACTAGTCAAAATGTGTTTGGGTAGATAGTGGAGGTATCGGTGAGGGATCTCTGCATTTGTGCTGAGAAAGGGAGTAAGAGGTGCCTCCATAGTAAAGCCCTATCCACATAATCTAAATTATTGGCCAAAGGTGAGAATGACACATCTGTAGGTGGAGTTGGTGAGGACCTAATGGAAATTCCCGCAAAATTTGTCTTAGAGATAGGGAATTGGCTAACTTCAACTTCCACGGGTAAGAGAGCCAAAAGTAGGTCAGTGGGATTTTGGGTAGTAGATGGATAATTCTTGAGAAGAGGTAAAGATATCTCAACTGGGTCTATGATAGGTGGAGGAGATGATGGGAGCTCCTCTATAAGTGGAGGAATAGATGGGTGCTCCTCTGTGGGTGGAGGAGGCAATGGGTGCTCCTCTATGGGTGGAGGAGATAATGGGTGCTCCTCTATGGGTGGAGGAGGTACTGTAGGTAAAGGTTCTCTAAGTGGTAAAGCTAGGGGTGAGATGGGCTCAATGTTAGCGGAAGACCCCTCCGTAGGTGATGAAGGAGATGAAAGGTGTTCCTTTGTTGGTGAAGGAACAGGGGAGGTTGGTTCCAACGCGGAAGGAGGATTTTAGGCTAGGATCTCCTCTATGGAAGGAATATGGGGTAATTGGGAGGCGACAAGTACCTCATTAAAGATAGCGTGAACCTCACGGTATGGGTATCATGATTTGATGTCTCATCGGTTTGATTGGATGAAGGGGCATGGTTGGGAAATGGTTTTTGAAGATTTGTAGATTTTGGTTGGGGTGACGTTAGGATTATCCACAGTTAAATCACCTTTCTCGAGCATTTATTGGACAATATGTTTGAAAGTGATGCGCTTTCCATCACTATGACCCTTTACTTGATGATAGTTACAGAAATCATGTTCTTTATACCATGTGGGCATGGGGCGAGCAGGGTCAAAACTAGTGTGTGGTTTTATAGGTGGAAGGGTGATGGCTCTGTCTTTGATAAGCTTTTCTAAGACAAAAGAATAAGGTTCCCAATTGGGGTATATTTTCACTACTCTCGTCTGAATTGAAAAGTCTAGACAGGTGAGAGATTAGATGAGGGTGTAGCTTGATTTGACAGATGAGCTGGGCCGGCCTTGAGTACCACTTGCATTAGCGGTGCCCTTAGATTTTGAATAATTGGTTTGTGGTTTGGAAGAAGAAGAGGTATCATTCGACTTGAATGTCGAATTCTTATTGCGTAATTGGATTTTCTTCTCTTCAATGGCCCGAATCTCTAACTTTCGTGCCATAGTGAATGCCTCATCGAATGTTCGGAAGGTTTGGACCTGCAAGGTCAGGGAGATATGTCTAGTGCAAGCCCATGTGAAGAGCTCGATGAGTTCAGTTTGTGGCAGTTGGAAGGTAAGTTGATTGATCAGGCTGCACCAGCGAGTGACAAAATCTATGATAGATTCATCCTCATACTGACGTGTGGAATATAGATCGGTCATGGTAACCTTCTTGATGATATTGATAGAGAAATGATCTAAGAAGGCTTGGGATACCTGATTGAATGAGAATATAGAGTGTTTAGGTAACCCACTATACCAATCTAATGCATGTCTAGTGAGGGACATGGGAAAGGTTCTCAAAAGCAAGGCATCATCATGAGCGATCAGATAACACCAGTGTTTGAATGACCGCAAATGTTGTATGGGTCTTCTTTGCTATTGAAACAATTGAATTTAGGCATTTCCCAATGCACGAGGTATGAAAGGATAGGAATGGATGCGTGAATAGGCTCATTACAAATCTCGTCATAGGTGAGATTGTCATGCGGGAGATAGAAATAGATGCCTCCAATGTCCGCATCTTGTCCAACATCAATTTAATTAGTTCATTGGTGGGTTGTGATGATTGGATGCCTCCTGTAGCATGAGGGGGTTGGTTTTGTGCATACAATAGGGGTGGCACTCTAGTGTATGGGACTGCCATGTAGGGTGGAGGAGAAGAAGGTAGTGAAACAGGGGGTACGTACCCGGAATGTATAATGGATGAAATGGGAGGTTGTTGATAGTATGTATATGGGGGTGGAAGGGTCGTGGTAACCCTAGTGGCAATGGGGGCTAATGATTGTGGAATAGAAAGGACCACGCGAAATGGGGTAGTGGTCACCGACACTGGAGGTGGTAATGTAGCTATGGGTATGTGGGAGACATTAGGGGCGAGATGAGGTTGTGTTTGGGGTAGTTGTCAAGGTTATAGTGTATGTAACGAGGGCCACGGAGGTAACAGACGTGGAAGTCATAAGCGGGTATAGGACCTAATCGTGAAACAACCGGGGTAAGGTGGATGAGGGAAACACAGATCCAGATGGGAATGATGTGGGAGTGAGTGAAAGAGTCGGGGGATAGATACGGGTATGCCATATATCAATCGATCCGAGGCATCTCGAGTGGATGAGTGGGAAAGGTAAAAATGCAAGGCGGAAGGGTTCTCGGGTCAAGGAGTCATGTAAACTCGTCATCTCCGATAACGATAGTAATAGGTGGATGGGATCCATGGCTGGTGATAAAATGGAAGGTGGTGAAGGACTAGGTGGGAGTGGTTGACAACTAGCGTGAAATACGAGGTGCTTGCTTGTCTTGAGTCAAGCACCTTGTGAACCAAGATCTTGATCGTAGGGATGCTTCTCTGTAAATGATACTTAGAACAACAAGAACAAGTGAATACGGTGACAAAAAGTGGATTAAGTGCCAAATGGTGGTTGGAATGTGAAACAGCTAACCGATGCCTAAGTTAGGGAAAATTGACACGGTCAGGCAACTCTTGCGGTTACTATAGAAAATGATAGTGAGTAAACAACAAGGCAGAAGGTAAAATCTGACAGGTATGACAAATCTGAAGATGTTTAAAACATCAATGGGAATAATGATAGTGACAGGGGATGTGAAAAGTGGAAGAAAGTGAAGAAAAATGTCCTTTTGAGTAGGTTAGCAAAAGGACATGGAACTGACGTTAGTTGGGTATAATTGATGGTGGTCAGAGGTAACTGATGACAAAGCATCCTGTGAAATTGAAACAGTGATGAAAGAAAGTGGTTGTGAATTAAAATCTGATGTAGAATCAGACCTAAAATTCTAAGAATGATGATGATATGGCCCAAGCACACTCAGGTGAAGCTAGAATACACCAGCTATGATGAGGAGCGTGCAAGGATGAACAAAAATTGACGAACATGATCTCTCACCTCAAAATACAAGCCAAGAAAAAACACTAAGAAAATGCGATCCTAGGAGTGCCCTTTCTATTATGTTTGTTTAGCTTATGCTATTTAGGGACTGACACATGAATTGTGAAATAGAGTTTTGGTGAGGATGGCTTCCTACAAAGAAGGAGATCTAAAAGGTGAGGTTTCAGGTATGTTATGGTGGGGGTGGGCTTCGCTCTAAAGTATGACTCGACAGAGCAGTGAGTTGGGTGCCCACTGTGTCGTGATCGTGTGATCACCTACAGCTTCTTCCAGGTAGGATGTTGTTTAAGAATGTATGTATTTTGAATTTTTGTGTGGTTTGGTAAGACTCAAAGAAAGAGAAAAGGATAGAAGTGCTTTTCTATGATTCATTTGTCAACCATTAGCTGGGCATGACTTCCAGTGTATAGGTTGCCCTCAATTAATGTGAGCTAATGCAATAAATCAGAATGGAATGCAATTATTTTTAAACCCAAATTGAAAATGTGAAATTGGATGACACAATAAGATGAAGAGGAAGAGGGATGCTCTTTCACTACAATGCAAAAAACATGAAGAAATGGTTCTTTTTAATTACACCAAAAGAAAAGTTTCCTTTAGAGAAAATAGAAAGAAGAGGTGGGTTACTAAGGAAGAAAATTAGTGTGTACACTTTTAGAAGGGAAACAAACACACAATTTTTTCCTAGGAATGAATGAAATGCAAGGAACCTGGATGGGTCCCACCAAGTGTGCCAAAATGTTTCACCTGATTCTTAGATTGTTTCTTTGAAGTGTTGATGAAACAGATAGGGTAATAGGCGTAGGAGGAATACCTGTTCAAATGTTGGTTGATGGGTTGTTGCACGTGTATGACTTCGGATCCACAACTGATCGTGAGAGCTTCCTTTTGGCTAGGAGGAACTACCTGTAATGAAAACAAGACCACCAAAAGGAATTAAATAATATGGGCAAGTGAACTGCCTAGCGTATGCTAGATCCGGGAAGTATGATACTTCTTAGATGGCTATCATTCCATTGTTTTAAACAATTTAATGTTGTAAACAAAGTAAATCCTATTGTTATTTAAAATTATTTAGGTATCTCACTTAAAACACAATAAGAAATAGATTTAATCTAACAGGATAAGCTAGAATAGCATCCAAAGGTCAAATGATTGGTCTGGGTCTCTACAGGTTTGATAGAGGTCTTGGGTAGATCACAGGTGAATGAGGGTGAGATGAAATTTGGTGGGTAGGTCTCTGTTCTAGGTTGTGTGGGAAAATATAGAGACCGGTGTCGGTAGAAGGGGTAATCGATGGCGATTAGGTTTAATCTGGTGCCATTCTGTAATATCTAGAAATGTCATAGAACAAGTTTTTGGTTTCCCTTGTGATTGCACAAAAGACTTTGGTTGGTCAAGATGATGTATTGGGTGACCTGGAGTAGTCAAGCGAGGTTTTAATGGGTATATGGAGGTGAAAATGTCATAGAAGGTCAATAGGGGGCAAGGTAAACAATGGATGATAATATGATGATGAAATGAAATAAACCAAGAAAGTATGATGTTATACTTACTTGGATTCCGGTCTTGAATGTCTGTGTGTAAGGGATGGAGGTGCTGATGAGGGGTTTGAAGGTTGCAAGTGATCACCAACTACAAGAAATATTTTACATAGGTTGAATGTACACTTCTCTTTGCTTGGATAGATCAGATCATGGCTGGGATGGTTGTGCAGGAGAAGATGCTCAATCTCCTTCCTTGCATGCAAGTTTTCGCTAGAATTTTATCTTTGAAGATGCGTTATCTCTCTGAGATGTGTTCTTGCTCGTCAAATTTTTCCCAATGTTTTCCAACCTTGAGAATAAGGTAGTTTAGGGGTTAAAAGGGGTAACCGATGGCGGTCCGGCTTAACCGGCGACGGTTAGGGGTAACCGGCGTTAGTCAAGGTGGGATTTCCTAGGTTTACTAAACTAGGAGATCCTCCTGATTTCCTTATGTTGTTATCGCGTGGATTAGATTGGGAGCTTCTTGTGAGCATGCGAGAATGTGGTTAGAGGGAATGTAGGCATTGATTTTTAGGGTTTGGGTAAGTCTTAGTTAGTTATGGCAACTTGCTAAGAATAGGTCTTAGGTTGAGTTGGCTTGGTGAGGTGTCTATACGTACCCAAAATTTTAGGTCTGTACCATTGGAACGATGTTACACATACCCCAATGATGATATAGGTCGCCTCACAAGGTGTTCAAATCCAGAGAAGCTTGCAAAGTATATGTTAGCATCCCAAATGCTTTATCCAAGTTCCTTGTGCTTTGTTTTATCCCTCGCGGTCCTTCACGCGTTTTCCAACACGCTCCTTTGATCACGACTTGCATAATTTTTCAACTTTCACCAGCTTTTCTCAACTACCTTGGCTCGTATTAATGTTTTATGTCCCCTGGAATAGTGTTTCTTCATTGTTTAATGGTAAAAGAGTTCTAATGGGAATTACCTTTGGGTGAATGTGAAATCTATAAGTATCCAACTTGTTTTCAAGAAAATGGCCCCTCAACTTCTCATTTCCATTGTTTAGTCTGTCAATTTCTTGTTTAGAGCTCATTTTGTTTTCATGTTTGCATCCATGCTAGTTTTCCTTTGCTGTTGGAAGCCATTCAATCTTCTTGCTCAGTCTTGTTCATTGTTGTTCATACAAATTAGTTTAGAGTAGAGTAGTGTCATTTGTAGATTGAATCCATTAGAGTTGCAGGTTGTGTTCTTCATAGAAGGTAGATTCTAGAATCTCTCAATACGCTTGTGTTGTATTCCCACAATAAATCCCATTAGGAATTTCATACGCCAAGCTCTGTCACTTATGCTATCCCTCTCCTACTCACATTATATTTGGTCTATATCCAAAGCTACCATTGTTAAAAATACCTTTTTCTATTGATGCTAGTATATGCATGCTCTTTTGGACTCACATGAACACGAAGGAACAAGGAGATCATTCTGAGGGGACAAAATCATACACTACTGGATTCGTCACTGTTATGCAAATTCTAGGTTTTATCTGTCAAAGTTCTAGTTAAAACATATCAAATAGAGTAGTGAAATATTTCATTTCAGATAAGTTTCATTTTCGATATTGCTAGGAAGTCGTGGGATTGATTTTTGTTGTGAAACTATGATTCATTCCTCACTTCTGAGGCAGGATCAAGAATCTTTCAATTAAGTTAATCAGCTATCTAGTTATTTAGGATAAAACTCACAACTGCACAGGCAAGTAGCTACACCGGGCTACCTTGTTTGTTTTAATTTTGTTATTAGATTAGTTTTCATTTTCTGAATGTATTAGATTAGTTGATCTTTCAATTCTATTCAAAATTCTATCAAAAATACAAAAATAGAGGAATATATATATGTTGTAGATATATCTTGCATAGTTAGTTTATTTCATTTCAGTTAGGCTTATATTGATCTTGTATGACAATCACGGGACCTAGGGAGCCCAGGGAATGCGTTTTTGAGCCAATCGTGCTTCAACCAAATATTGTTGTAGCAATAACTGACATAGATCAAAATCTCAGAATTCAGGTCTTCCGAGCAATAGTAGACCTACAAGAAATCAGCAATAGCTAAGAGTATTAAACATAGAAGACAACAAAGCACACACGTTCTGGTCAAATCAGACAAATTATAGACTACCTTGATAGATATCCGTATGACTGTAGAAGGACCTGAAAGAGAGCAAACATTCGGTTGTGATCCACTAGTCCCACAACCAGACGCAGGAGACCTCCTCGTTGATATAGACACTAGCTTACGTATCCAAGTTGCCAGAACACCTGTTAGGTACTCGAGAAAATCGTGCAACTTCTAGTTCTAAACATAGAGGCCAAAAAGGCATATGACTACTGGATACTCGGACTAAGGGGTTGACTCTTCATATGACCATAGGAGGTCCACAACAACCACGAACTTACGGTTGTGATCCACAGGTCCCACAACCCAATGGGCCTACAAGTCAAACCAACGTTGATGCTGGTTTGTGAACATTAGTATTTAGGTCCTCTCCACTCCCACTAGACATCATCACACAACTATCATTATTAAACGTAACAACCAACCAAGCTAAAGATTTCTGGACTAGACCAGAGAATCATCCATAAAGCACCAAAATATCCACTACACATTTAACCATTCCATCTTCATGACCTTGACGGGAGATATATACAAAGTACCCATAGGTCATCTTCCACGTATTCCACAACCCATAGATTGGATCACGACAGAGCTTGATATTGATTGGAGCCTTCAAGTAGCTATCCTCGCCGAACGATCTATCACACCGGTTTAGGTTAGGAGGGCCTTCTTTTCCTTAGATTCACAGATCCCATTATTGCATGTTGAAGACATAAGATTACCTAACTAGCTTATCTACACCCCGTGTGTATTCCATCCCCACTGGCTATCTCGGCACGACCTCGGGAGGTCAGGTGCGAGGAAGAGTTACTTGTAGATTCCCATGCTCGCATGTCACTTTTCCATCATACGATTGTCTAAGTGAACTATATGTGTGGATATTATTTAAATAAAATACTCAAATAATAAATATATAGTGAGGATAATGCATTAATTTAATTAAATTAATTAAATTAATATTAGTGGGGTGAAGGGGGTTCATGGATAGGTAAATGTAATAAAGGGTGCTTATTTGTCGAGGGACCAAAGGGGAGTGTGACCTAATTTTAGTGTCTACATGTTTCCCCTTTTTTTTGCATAGCTTGTATTGGTAAGCGACACTAACAAAAAAAAAGATGTGGTTGCCCCATGTGTGGGTGAAGGTGATCCCCCTCAAACCAAGAACTGACGAGGCAACAAGATGAAGCGGTGAGTGGTTTGATAAAAGGAAAATGTGAGGAAAAGGCAGGTGGGCACGGGGGATAAAAAAAAGGTGAAAGGTCTACTCGGGAAATCTAGGTTATGGGTCAGGGTCAAAGGTAGCAATAGTCAAACACACGCACACGTATAAATTGCAGCACGCTACCGAGTTGAAGAGCAAGCAAACTCTACATCATCTAAGGTCGATAGGTTTATCCAAACAAGGTTGAAGTGAATCCGGTATCCAAGGTATAAGATATGGTTAGGAAACACAATGTAGGTTAGGTGCAGGAACATTTAGGTATGTTCCGGTACACCAAAGGTAGGGTCAGGATAAACGGTCATGGCAATAGGCTAGGTAAGGTCATTAGGTCAATCAACACAGGTAATAGTGCCGCAAGGTATAGAAAACACATGAGGTCAAAGGTCACTAGTGATGGTCCAGGTCCAAATATCTAGGTCATAGCATGGGTAAGGCCAAGGTAGGGGTAAAAGAATAAGAAGTCCCCAAAGGAGGAAAAATGGAGGTAGGAAGTGATGAGGTCAGGAAAGGTAAGGTAATGGGTTAGGTAAAGGTTGGATGGGGTAAAGGAGCAAGGTAAAGGGTGGGGTAAAATGGAAAAGTAAGGGCAATGTGTAGGTGAGGGTGACCAATGGTGGTCATGGATAATCGACATCGGTATAGGAAAAACTAACCACATGCTTATGTAGGGCACGTGACCGATGTCGGTCAATGGTAACCGACGTCGGTTAGGTCAAGTGGGTTTTAAAACCAAAAATACAAGTTTTTATTATTCATTTGTTATTTTCAAGTGAAGAAATGACAAAAAGAGAGAAAAGTGTCTCGAAGGAAATGGGACAAAGTGAGTGGAAGTCGATTTGATGAGGGTTGGGTTAGTGAACAGCGGGTCCATGGGAGCAAGGTGAGAGATTTGATTAGTCGGAGGTTGAGGAGCTATTCGATGATGGCATTGGTTGGAGAGGGATCAAGCGAGCCACCGGCAGAAGCGGCGAGATGTGCCACGAGATGGTGGCGGTGCAGCAACGAGGTAACCGCCTAACTCTATATGGGTGATTAGATAGATTAGAGGTTTTGAGGATTATCGTTTGTAGGGTATTGTGAGTTTTTGTTTTTGTGGGTGAGAAAAAGGAAAGATGTGGGTATGGGGAGAATAACGGGAAAAAAAGAGGGGGGAGGGTAGTAAATTGTATAGGTGGGGTGGGTAGAGGTCTTGGGGTAGTGTAGGTCATTGTAGGTGGGGTAAAAGGGACAGGTGGGAGAGTTTTTTAAAAGGGGGTTTGGGAAGTCACAAAATTTTCCGCGAAAGTGACCGGCATCGGTTAAGCTTGGCTGGCATCAGTTGGGTAGAACTAGGATCGGTCACCTAACAGTGGCCGATCTTTGGTTAAGTGGTAACCATGGTCAGTAAAGATGAACTAGTAGCGGTCACCAAACAGGTGACCGATGCCAGTTTAAAGGTGACCAAAGTCGGTTAGAATAAACTGGTACCGATTAGGCTTTTAGAACAATGGGGAAAAAGTGATGTAGGTTAGGTAGTTGAGATGGGTAGGGTAAAAATAGGGTGGAGGGTAATGATAATTGGTGAATATGGTCATGGTAAATAGGGATTAATGTCGTGCTTGGATTAGATGTAGGGGAGAGTGCAGTTACACATGTGGGACAGGGTTCCACCTCTACTGGTGACATTATGTGGCTTAGTGACCCCTTTGGAGCGGAAACACGTGGAGGAAGTGGGCTTGACTAGGATTCGGCGCTACGACATGTTTTTCAATAGCCCACTTGATGGTCACGCTCATCGATAGATGGGACTCCGTGACCAACATGTTCCACCTTCCGACGGGTGAGATGACTATCACCCTAGAGGACATGTTCCAGATTTTGTGGTTACCCATATTGGGTGCCCAAGTTTACTCTATCTCCTCCGAGGCCTCAAAGGAGCTGATCAAGATAGTATTTGGTGAGGGGGCGGTGGATTTGAGATTCCATAGCGCCAGTTTGAGCTATGGCGAGATGTACCTAGCCCGTCCGGATGAGATGAGGCTAGTGGTTTTATTAATGGAGGTAGTGTGCTACTATGCACTACCAGATGTAGAGGGTGGATGCTTTCCTAACCACTAATGGGGGTGCTCCACGATATGATAGTAGAGGAGACTTGGTTTTCCTAGGCACCAACATTCTTGGTGCAGCTATATCGAGATCCTGTGGGCATATGGGCATTTTTGTAGGTTTAACCTATGTTGTACATTTATACCGCACTACTAGGCCTACGAGTACATAGTCGTGTTCGACCTATAGTGATATTTGTGTGGGTGGGATACGGGGAGATGGGTGTAGGTTGTAGGAGAGCAGAGATTGGATAGGCCAACATATGATGTGGCCCATTTTTGGTAGTTGTTGGAGGGGTTGTCCGGAGTGGACATTATCTGGAGGCCATATGTGGGATTCCCCTCATATAGGCACATGCATGAGGAGCTAGTAAAGCTCCAGCTAGAGACGTGGATATAGGGTCGCCGTGCAGGAGGATGAGATGATCTTGGTAGATAGGTTCCAACGGTAGTTCAAAGCCAGTATAGGATATTCCTCCATCCTTCCCATAGTATCAGAGAGATGACATGGAGAGGCCTCTACCTCTACCACAGTTGATAGTGCCTATAGGGGAGGAGGAGGAGCCAATGGATTGGAGGATAGATGACATCGGATGTACGAGATACAGTACATGCGGTGGTGGGGCGCTCGATTACTGAGCCATACCACCTAGACTGGGGTAACCGGACTTAGCTACCATTATAGTTCAGAGAGACGCCCTACAGGGGTAGGTAGTGACGCTAATTACCCAGATAGGTATACCTGCAGCACACTGGCCCGAAGGGGTCGGAGGCATAGGTAGCAGAGCTATGAGTACAGTGGCTAGTCATTAGGCCCATATGGTGGAGGGAGGAAATTGAGGAGATGGAGATAGAGATGGTCAGGTGGTAGCCTTACTAGCTCATGTGGCAGAGTTTACGAGGTGTGGCATGTTGGCCATAGCCTGCATAGATTGAGACCTTATAGGCCCGAGACACAGTAGAAGGGCAAGGGGCACCACCACAGGCACAAGGATCTAGTCCCAGTTCACAGGCTGGTGTAGGGCAGGTCTCTGCAGGGCAGGTATAGGGGCCGAGACCTATGGGACCACCACATACCATGCCTGTATCTAGGTTACGGGATGCCCTAGGTGAGGTGAGATATTATTAGGATCAGCTCATGGTGGCCGGGATAGAATTCCTATCCTATGGAGAGTACAGAGCACAACAGGCATCCAGTGAGAGGACGAGATCCCACACACATAGTGTGGAGAGCACAGGAGGTCAGCGAGCTCCGAGGCCTAATCAGGAGAGGCCACCAGCGCATGGCGACTAGCACTAGGTGAGGTGCTAGCAGGGACACAGGAGGCCGAGGGTGTAGGTGACACAGAGATGGAGGACATCCGACGAGATGCTTGAGATGCGGTCACCTGATTTTTGATGTATACTAGTGATTTTTGTGATATATATGCCGGCCTGTGTGCCGAAGGTAGTTGTATTTTTATCACATACTGGCCTACGTGCCAAGATATTTTGTATTGATTCATTCATTCTTTTTGTATATATGAGACCGGCTTGTGTGCCAATGACATTTTGTATTATATATATATATATATATATATATATATATATATCGGCTTGCGTGCCAAAATTTTTGAGATGATGGACATGATGAGATAGACATGTATATTGAGATACACATTTATTGATTTGTATGATGAGATTCATGGTATTTCGTGATTTGTTGATGTGTGTATGAGACATTGGTTTATGGTTTGTGTTAGATGAGATATGGATTTGTTACTTTAATGTGGTTTGAAATTAGGTGAGTTAGGCATGATGGAGTTAGGTTGGTTTAGGCATGGATCGAGTCAGGTTATAGGAGTAGATTGAGTCAGGTTTGGTTAGGCATGGATCGATTCAAGTTTGGTTAGGCATGGATCGAGTCAGGTTATAGGCATGGATCGAGTCAGGTTTTAGTTAGGCATGGTCGAGTTGAAAGTAGGTTTAGTTATGATTCATTATTTTGGCAATGAATGATACTATGGGTCATATGTGAAATGTTGTATAATCTATGCATAGTGATGATAGAGAGATGGTAGGTGTAATAAATGTATGTTGTGGTAAGAAACTTGTTATGTATGTGGCTTAATTTCTAATTTTTTATAAAAGGGGAACTAAGTGAAATGTGATGTAAATGGTGAGTGAGGCATGGTTGAGGAATTTTTTTAGGGTAGAAAATGGCCGAGCTAACCTCCAAGGGCCCCATGCCCTTGGAGTGCCGCCCGCATAGTCTCGGCGAAAGGGACCTCAGGTGATGTAGTTCTCCCATGAGCTAGGGAAGAATATGAAAATGAGTTGGTAGGTTTTTGGGCATGTTGTGGGTTTAGGTTTAATAGGTGTGGGTAGATTATAGGTAAAAGGATGTAGGTGAAGGCGATTATGGCAAAGGGGAGGATTACCTAAAAGGTAAGCGTCGAGGACCAAGTCTTGTATAAGGTAATCAAAACATAAACAAATATGGTTAAAAGATAAGAGGGGGAAATAGAGCCACCTGATTGGGTAGGATCATACCGAGTAGATCATACCTTGGAGGGGGTGATGAACATAAGATCCAAAAGACATTACATGATTAACTGTTCTATGATGAAGGTAGTCACAGGATCACCAAATGTCTAAATTCCAAGATGTCCCTTGAGGCAATTGAGGAAATGAGAGTGGAAATGGTAAGGAGGGTGAAAGGTAGTTAATTTTATATGTTTTGAGTAATAGGGCCTTTGGGAAAGGGGTCCTAGGTCATAATGGGCAAGTCCATGACTAAATTTTTTTTTATTTTGATATACTGATCGATGTGGGAAGTCTATATGGGATAATGAATATGGTACTTATACGTACCCAAAATTGTAGGGTATTGCAACACCGAAAAAATGTTACATATACCCCAATGATGATACAGGTCTCCTCGCAAGGTGTTCGGGATCCGAAAAGTTCACCAAGTATACATTTGTATCCCGTATGCCTCATCCGGCCTCCGCGTGCTTTGTTCTACCTTCTACCCCGCTTTTTCCTTGCATTTTGGTCTTAAGTGATGAGACCACCGCCTTGCCTAGGTAGCGGTCCGTGATCGCCACCGGGGCAGGGTGGCGATCCGATAACCGCCACCCTACACAGGGTGGCGGTCCTATGCACGTTTTCCAAAAAGTTTCGACAATCATGTCAAACATAAAGTTTAAATTTCTATCCACATTTTTCAGTTGTTTTGCTTTGCATTTATGTTTTGGCCACCCTGTGAATAGTGTTTTCACTTTGTTTAATGGTAAAAGAGTTCCATTCCAAGTTACCTTCTAGTGAATGTATTTTCTATAAATAGCCAGCTTGTTTTCAAACAAATGGCCCCTCTCCTTCTCTATTTAATCATTCAATCTTTTGAGTTTCTTGCTTAAAATTCCAATAGTTTCATGTTTTGCATCCATTGTTAGTCTTCCTTTGTTGTTTAGAGGTCATTTGATCTTCTTGTTCTTGGTATCCAGATTTAATCTCCTTCACAACTTGAACAACATCATGAATTTGCACAAGACACTCAAGGGTAGATAGATTATTTGTATGTCATTTGTAGCCGGGAGCACATCTATCTAGCTTGTTAGTACTCAAGATTTGAGGGAGTGGATAGCACCTTCAAAAGGATCTTGATCTGATCCTCACTATTTTAGGTTGTGCCTATCAACCAAGGCAAGAGAACCTATATTGCAGCCCTTGTATGGTAAAGGAGATGGAGATATCCTTATATTTTGCACATTATATGGAGATGGCCTTGTGAAAACATGATCAATTATCCATTATTCAAACTCAAAGGAGTTGTCACTACTAAATGATGGAAATGCTTTCATGACAAGGCTGAGGCTACTAGAGACATGATAAAATCCTGGTATGCTTTGTGTATTTTTGTGAATGGATTTGTATTCTTTTGTTGACACATAATGCAATGCAGGGGTAGTATTGGTAGGATGAATTAATTTGAATAAATTTTTTTGGGGAGATGTTTAGACAAGACTAGCCGGGAATTACAAACTTCTTTGAGAACATTTGCAAGAAATGTGTAACACCTACACAACAAGAATAGTTCCAGAGGTTTTAAATGCTCCTTCAACTAGGATATGTGCACAAATGGAGGCCCAGATCTGCACTCTTCCACACAATATTTGACTACCTGCTACAAAATCTTGAAGCAAATATATCAACAAAGTATCCAGAAATCCCTGTTTGATCATGACCTAAGGTGCACCCAAAGATTTACAAACAATCTCAAAATTCAAGGACAGTAGAGTGATTTTAAATCTGTTTATCTTCTATCAGATGAAAGCTCTTCTGAATATAAGATTGCAAATGCCATTAAACCATCAACAAGAAATGAGACCCTGTATGATCAAAGAGATCCTAAACACAAGATTGCAACATGAGTAAGAAACATAAATTGAAAACATTCTAAAACATAAGTATATGCAAACTTTTCCAAGAGAATAAACCAAATAATCTAGAAAATGATCAGATATATCAGTAAGGGAAAGTCATGAGAACAATATCAGAGCCTGTTGATGGCTTTACAACTGAAACCAACTCAACATGATGAAATCTGATACAAAATGGAATTGAAAATGGCTCTCAGGCGGTTTTCTCAGAGAAAATGGGTTTCTTTCAATTTTTCTTGAAAAATTCTAAGTTCTTTTCTCTCTTCTCTCTTCCCCTTTACAAATGCTTCAAAAATACATTTTATACATCATGCTAGCTTGGAACCTTGCTTCCCAAGCAAAGAATATGCTTAAGGGATCAAATTTGTTACAAAACCCTTCATCATTTCATGAAAATGAGATCAAACTGTAAAACAACTCGCATATTGCCAGGGATGCACAAAAATTTTAAAATATTACATGAGTTTAGATCCTTATCCATCCCAGGGTCACGTTTTTGGCATTCAGCATGCCAACATGCTTTAGCAATCATTTTCACCTTTTACCTTTTCAATTTTTACCTCTACAACTTTTGATTTTCACCTTTCACGTTTTTTACATCGGGCCAAAGCAAAAATGCATCAAAAACATCACAGATCATCAAATTAGCTCATGAAAATGGTGCCATTGTTCTCAGAAGGCCAAGGGGACTCAAAATCATATAAGGTCGATGAATTTTGATGAAGAAATGTGATTTCCAAGCTCCTTGGAGTTCCCATGGTGCCTAAAAATGAAAATGCACAGTATCCGTTGATTTTGATCAACTTTTAATATCAACCTTACACGTGGATAATGCCATTTAAAAATTAAGCTCAAAGACAACTTTCTGACCTTTAGATGGGGTGGGACACGTGTCACAATGTGATCGGATCAAGCTCTCATGCTTTAGAAATGCATTTGTGACCCCTTTTTCCTCTGGAAAATTTTACAAAAAATCTCCGCTTCTGCCCTAGACCCGCCACGTGTCCACATGTGGGCCCCACAAAAAACCACGGGCTCATTTTATGAAGTTTGGCACTTTTTGAAAAAAGGAAATTTTCTGAAAATTCTCCATGCAAGCCCAAACAACCGCTTTCTCCTCTGCCACGTGGCACCCTGTGATTCATCACAGGGCCACGTGTCCAATCCTACCTCCAAACCTCCAAAAACATCAAAAATCCTTGTGGGCCCATGCTCCCCTATTGTCCTTTGGAATATGCCACATGTCGCCCCTTGATTGGCTATGAGGGGGACACATCCAAATTTTCCTTGTTGTGGCCAGCGGATCTAATTTTGATTTTGAGATTTTTGCCTCCAAAGGCAAAAAACCCAACAACTCCTGAAGCCCTGCTTCTCCCTTTGCTCTCCTGGACACGTGTCCTCTTTTCATTTGATGCGGGATTTCAGGCTACATTTTCCTTTTAGTGTTTTGAAGTTAAAAACTTCAAAGTCTTCACAAACCCCGCCCTCCCGTATTGGCTTCTTCTGGACACGTGTCCACCTGCCATTGGATGTGGGCCTTCAGGTCAAAATTTCCCCTTGACATCTTGAGTCAAAAACATCAAAATTTCTCCAAGTCCCCACCATCCGCATGCTCCCTTTGCCACGTGTCTCCTTCTCATTTGTTGTGGACTTTTGGCTCAAATTTTTACTTTAAAGTTTTGAAGTTAAAAACTTCAAATTCATCGGTGCTTCCGCCCTTCCATGTTGACTCCTCCAGGACATGTGTCCACCTGCCATTGGATGCGGGCCTTTGGGAAAAATTTAACTTAGGAAATTTTACAAAATGGAAGCAAAATTTCTAAGGCAAACCCGCCACCCGCCATTCCTCTAGCCAATCACAATGTGCCACGTAGGCACTTCACTGTAGCAAGCAGAGTCGGGAACAAAATTTTCCTTTTGCCAAAATTTTAAAAATGACAAGTCAGAAACATTTTCCCGACCAATAGAAACCCGCCACGTTACCATAATGCCATGATGATGAATTTGATGGGTATAATACACCTGTGTGACCGTCAAATCATGGAAAATATAGAGGATGCCTTAGAATTTGAAATTTTTGACAAGGGAGGTAGATTTTCTTGATCTTAAACCAATTGAATCATGATTTAACATTGTTCTCAACTTGGGGATCGGAAAATACTTGCACAAATTTGGGATTCGATCAGACTTGAGTTTTTTCACGATTTGACAAAGGAAAAAGGACACAACCCGTAAAAATGAATAAAATAGGGCAAAAAAAGGGGGCAACTTGGAAATTTGTTTCAATTTAGGGAAAAACAATAACACCTTGGGAATTTTACAATCCTTTTGAAAGCATTCAACTAGATAAACGAATTGCAGATCACCCACTTGACCAATGAAATGTTTCAGAGCAGAATTTGACATGAAAAATTTAAGGCACATTATGAAAACTCAATAATGGGACCAACATTGGCTCTTGCTTGGGGATGGGCACTCCCGGTGAGTGCCACAAGATCAAAATGTAGACCAAGTGCCAAAAACCATTGGGAAAAGGAGTCAAAACACAAAGGCAGCCCAAAAAACCAGAATTACCACCAAAAAGGACCAAGAAAACGAGCCAAAAATGGTTGCCAAGGACAAAAGGGAAAACCACACACCGACCAACAAAGCAAAAACAAAGCAAAAACAAAGACTATACAAATATACAACTTGTGCATACCTCACTAGGGGATTTAATCCAAGAAATGTTTTAAATGTCTGCCATTAACAAGCAGTTCCAGCAATTCCCCATCTAGATCTTTGAGAAAAAAGGTGTTCTCACCAATTCTGATGTCAATGGCATAAGGGCCCATCCATAATGCATCAAACTTTCCATGCTTTCCCTTGTCTTCATGCCTACTATCCCATAGCAAAACCAGATCTCCAACATTGAAGGCTCTAGGAGTGACCTTCTTATCAAACAACCTCTTCAATTTCTCTCTAAATCTGACATGTCTTTGATGGGAAACTCTTCTCTCTTCATCTAACTCAATGATATGATTAATTCTTGATTCATATGGGCCATGTTCTTGATCTTCCAACTATTGGGCAAACTGAAAAGTGGATAATTGCAGGTGTAAGGGCAGCAAAGCCTGAGTTCCATACACCAATTCAAACGGGCTCTTACCAGTTGCTCTTTTAGGAGTTATTCTATCAGCCCAAACTGTAAATTTCAATTTCTCTCCCCACTTCTTCTTGTTGATTTCCAAGGTCCTTCTAATGATCTTGAGCAAGTTCTTGTTACTGGACTCAGCTTGTCCATTGCCTTGTGGATTGTAGTTTGAAGAATAAGTCAAATTTATCCCATATTCATTACACATTGCCATTAAAGGTTTGGCTCTAAAACACATGGCATTATCAGATACAATCTTAACTGGAACTCCAAATCTACATATGATATGATTCAATAAGAAATCCATTACCACTTGGTGTGTTGCCTTTCTAGATGGAATTGCCTCAACCCATTTTGTAAAATAATCAGTTGCTACAAGGATCCATTTATGACCAGCACTAGAAGGATTTGAAATCTCACCAATGAAATCCATTCCCCATTGTTTGAAAGGGGCTTCAATTAATACAGACTACAAAGGAAGGGAGCCTGAAGCTTTTAGTCTTCCAGAAAAATGTTGGCAACTATCACAATTTCTAACCAGCTGGGTTGCATCTTTAAAAAGAGTAGGCTACCAATAACCAACTCTTAAAATCTTATGTGATGTCACTCATCTTCAGTTATGCATTTCAAGAGGACACCTTCAAGGTTCTTCCAAGCCATCCCAAGGTCTGTTATGATATATTTTTGAGAAGCCAGCTTGAGGGATCTTTTCTGATTTTTATTCAAGTGACTAGGACAACATAGGTGCCTGAGGTAGAAGATCACATCTTTGTACCACTTAGAATTTACCAACTTTGCAAGCACATCTATCCTTTCTTCCTCTAGCTGATTCACTTCCACATTTTGCAAGTTGCTCTCAGCCATGAGCTTGGCAAGACCCAAACCTCTTACTAGCTTTGTTGTTTGGATATCCATATCATATTCTTGTAATTTTTGACCCATCTACATCTCTTGCTTGATATCTCCATGTCTGATAAGATGTCTTTAACCATGGTGTGGGGAACATAGGCAACAACTTTTGAACTCAATATATAAGGCCTGAAAATCTTTGTTGCTTTCACCAAGGAAAACGTTCTATGATTGTATACTTCAACTTAACTACATGTAAAGCCTTGCTAAAGAAGGAAATAGGCCTCTCAGCTCCATTCTCATCCTTTTGTAACAAAACTGAAGCAATAGTGAATTCAGAGGCAAAAGAAAAGATTTGGAAAGGCCTCTTATAGTTTGGAGCTGCCAAAACAGGTGCATGCTTAAGTGCATCCTTTATTCCTTCAAAATCTTGAATGGCAGCCTCTTCCCACTTGATAACTTGATCCCTTATTAACATGCTTGTTGTCGCCAAATCTTTGCACCCCGAATGGCGGGATGTGAATAGGACATTCGGTGTGATTGGGACACATGGGATCACCTCTCTGTTTGTGGGACTTGGGCTCGAGGTGAACCTCCGGAGAAGGCCGGCTTCCTCTTCCTAAACTAAGTGTTGTACTACTCCTAGTGTAACAAAAAAAGATTATCTACTCCTACGCTAACATTTCATGGGGTTTTAGGGAAAGAGATTTACAGAAATGAAACTATACTAGGGATGATGATGCACCGAATAAAGGGTGTCTTCATATTCGGGGAAGGGTTAATTTGAAGAGGGTGTGTGCACCACAGTCAACTTCACCTACTGTAACTTAGAGAGGGTACAGGATACCACAGACTAAGAGACACGCGTTCCCTTTGTTAAACTTTATCAGACCGAGAAATATACCAGTTTCCCAGTGAAGAAGGATGAACTCAAGAAGGGTGAACAGACACCACAACTCAACTGCATGCAATACTTCACCACTCGATAAGCACAGAACTCCAAGAACCTGCAATAGAAACTTAAACTTGCACAGTGTACCTACAAGTATGAGAAAGGCACAAAGAAGCATAGAAGGATGAAAGGACCGAGATTAGTCATAAAACACACACTTTTATTGCTTCAATAACATGCACAATGCATCATACATTCAGAAGAGGCAATAGTTGCCATTACAGTCTTGAAGAGGAGGCTTGAAAGTTCTCTCAACACACAAGAACAACTTGCAGAAGAGAGAGGACCCTTGAAAAGTATACACTTCTTGCCGAGATATCTAAGCTGTCAACTTATGCGAACTATTGGAACCCTTTGAAATGAGCTTCCAACTTACATTTATAGAAAAATATGTGAGAAAGAAGAGGAAATGGTCATAATTACATTCCTAAAATGAAGGCCCATGATGTATTTATTGCAGTTAGTTGAACTACCTGAGAAGGTTCCATCATGGGTCATTAATTGCCTGATGACCTAGTCTTCTCAATTAATTAAAAGAATATTTAAATAATAATAATAAATATTATTATTAAAATATTTAAATAAAAATATTAATTTAATTAACATAATGTTGGGACCCCCCCGTTGACCCGTTTGACTTGAAGAGGAGGGGGGTCCATGTGGATAGAGTCTGCACAAATCTCAACTCGGTGAGCTTCGAATCCTCTAACTCGGTGTTGCAATTGATTTTGAACCCCACACCAACTCTTTCCTCGTCTTGGCAATCGGGCTCTTTTGCATTGAGTCCTCCGAATGGTGGGCTATCAAACTTGATTCTTATCGTTTTGCTCTATTAACTCGAAGCCATTTATGCATTCCACGTTCAAACTTCATGAAACATCACCATGAGCTCCCTGCGAAGTCACCGAGCTCTTCATCTAGCAAACGATCTTGCCTTTCCTGGGCTCAAACTCACTTGAATACTGAGCTTAACCCGATATTTCTAAAAAGAATGGTTTTACCACAATGCTCAGGATTCTTCCTCATCATATAACACTTGTAGTAAGAATGTTTTAGCTTTGCCATAATAAGCACAATTGTACCCTCCAAACGATGAGAAAATGCCATTAACAATAAAGACCTAATGCTGCCATGATGATGACCTAGGCTTATGCCCATAACATGTCGATAGACACCCTTGAGACTGATTTTTGGCCAAAGAGCCCTTCGGTATTTTGGCAGTGCACTCAGCAATCTCGGCTCCAATCAACAATTATGCCACTATTGGGATCTTAGTATGGCATAGGTAGCTGTGAGCTACACAATATACTCATTTTCGAAAACTAAAAGATCCTTTATGTTACAATCTGCAACACATAAAATAAGCCCTTCAAGAAATACATTGAACAACTGGGGCAGCCAAGAAGACCTTGAAAAAATGTACAGGTAACAACCATATGAATTCCCCCTTAGTCGTGGATCAAAGCTAATAGAAATAAAGCTCGATAAGATTAGCTTGAAACTGCAGTATAATCGTCCATTGAAAAAACACAGTTTCTCTGAATCTAGTAAAAGAATACTTTTATTGTCTGATTGGACGTACATAATGGAAGGGTATAAATATTGCGTACTGCCCTCGGAGTTTCTCAAAGAGACCATTTACGAGTAACAAGGATGCAGCATGCAAAACGGCCGACCAGGTATTTCAGAGTTGACCTTCACATTCAATTCGTTTCTAGGAGAAGGAATGCTGAGCAATATGAATCGTTTCATTCTGCACCGTTTTAAACCTTCATCTCCTGGTTCGGGAAAATTTTATGAAGCCTTGAACAGCGTGACTCCAATCCATCGTACACGGCAGTGAATATTTGTTTCCTGCAGTGCTTGCTGGAAGCGTTCAAAAGACTTCTACTGTGCTGCACGTGCTGCTGCCTATGCGTGGGAGTTTCTCGCGACCAGAATGTTATGCGTGGTAAGCAGAATGTGTAGAGCCTCCTTCGCCCATCTCTGTTTCATACAAAATGGCCGACTAGACAACCACGTCAATCCTATTAAACACCTCCACTGCCTCATTCCCACGTTCTCCGACTCACCTTCCGTGTGACTCGCACAAAGACTCGGACCACTCCAAGCTGCGCGGGGTTTTGTTTACATGGCCCATGCGGAAGTCTCATGATGGATTGCCATCGTCAAATCTCCATGCTTGGCAGTTCAACCGGATTTCTCCCCTACGCGGAGTGAACAACATGGTTTTCCATCTTAAAATTTCCACTTGGCGGTGCTGCTCCAAATCTCCCCCACGTGGAATTTCGGTCATGGTTTGCCAAACCAATATCTCCACACCTGGCATAATAGCTCCAAATCCCGCAGCTTGGACAAATTAATCCACGGGCCCTGGACTCAACTTCGCCACGCAGATTTGGCAATTTGACCCGATTTCTCCACTATTTCCACTAGCGCACGGAATTTTCATTCTCTTGCCATGATCGTGCCTTCACTTGGCAATTCGAATTGGCTATACGCAGCAGCTACAGGGTAGAGAAGTAAACTTTATCTCAGAAAAACAATCACCTCCAGAGAGAGTTAATTGCGACAGCTGCCACAGGGTGATCCCAAGGAACCGTTGGTGTTGATCCTGATGTTGCATGCGACCATAGCCGTGATCAGTTGTTGTAAAATCTTGCCGCTGTAGTCGAAGAACGAGATAAAGTTTTAGTTGAGTTGTCTCGCCTTTTCACTTTGGAAAGTCACTTCCATGGAAGAAGCTCGATCAAATCTTGAGGCAAGTTTTGCGAATGAGGCTGAGATTGTGTTCACTACTGTTTCTAGTAATGGCTGGAAGTTATTCCAGTGCCTAGCCCATGATTTTCCTTCAACAGATTTGAGGATAACATCAAACTCTTAGCGCAAACATTTCAGCTGTAGCTTGTAAGGTGTGATAATTTCAACAGAAACCTTTATGCTTGCTAACTTAGTGACTTGTTGAAGATGCTTATATAATTGCAAAGCAAATTATGCTCCATGAATATTCTGATATGAAACAGTTCCACCTCTATGAGATCCAATTCCATGAATTACATCGTAAAACAAGTAAGGTCTTGATAGAGAATCTTTGTAATAAATTTCATCAGGTCTCCGGTAACACTCTCACTATCACTTAATCGATTTTCATAAAAATATCTTGAAGGAAAATCCGAATTTGAGGATGCATTCGATGATGATCAGATAAACACATAGTTGGATGACCTGCTTGTTGGAAGTGCTCAAAAAGGCTTCTGCTATAACATGTCAACTGCCTGTGCACCAAATGCTCGGCCGAGGAAGGTCTGAACAACGCCAGCGAAAATATATATACTGTATTCACTAATACCCTGGCCCGGCATTCTTGCTGTCTCTGCGGGCTTACCATTGAAAAATTATCTCGAGTAGTCCTCCCAGTTCTGCATTAATCAATGAGCCCTGGAATTGTATCCTAGAAACCATCTTTAATGCATCCACACGAAACGAGTTGCCTTGAATTATCCATCATGCTCGATGAGTCCCATTGATAGGGCTCCATCACGTATCTTTGTTTACGCAACGATCTCCATTCATTTTATGGCACTCTTGATGCCTTGGCTTGCGTTTGAATCACCCTAGCTCTGCAGAATGTGTCCTAAAAGAAGCTCACCACATGATCTCCAAAATGAACGAGTCACGAAGATGAGTCGAACTCCTTATCTTTGCCTTCGCTTCCGCTTTGTGGCTTGAACTTTTCAATTCATTGAGACTTATTTGATAGCTCAAACTTTGACTCTCTCGACTTGGTCTTCACTTTCGCATGCATCGATCTCTACCGAGATCCTTATAGAGTTCCCTTCATTCGTAACTTTTCAACGAGCTATATTTTGCATTAACAAGACCTTTTGAGCTCTTACAACCGAGAGTCTCCTTGAGATGATTTTGAGATGATTATCAATTTGACACCGGGTTCTTTATGAACTCGACCCTAAACTCTCCACTGAGTTGAGATCAACTAGGTGCCTTTCGATGCTAGGTGATCTCTTCATATGCAATTTAGGAATTATTTTTAATTATTACATCTTGATAATAACCGAAGGTGGGTTCCTGGGACTATTATTTCATTTTGAACATGACAGGACCCCCTTGTCCAATCTTTGTGTGTGCAAAATTGGATAACATTTTTGGCGACCTCTCGGGGATGATTGCCTGCTAAGCATGATTCCAGTAGCCTTAAGTCATCCATTGGGCATGGAGTCTATGTTGGAATCCTGAAAGTAGTATGATTTTCTTTGACACATCCCGGAATATCCTTGAGCATTTCCGATATCCTGGACCTCCTTGGAATGCTAAGCATGAAGTATACTAAATCTGTTGAATGCTTGACATCCATGGAACATTGCAAAATTTTGAATGAAGCAGATTTTGAACTGTTATGGAAACCTTGAACCTTTCTTCTCCTTGACACCTTCCAATGATGAAACAATGTGCAGAACAACACAAAACACAACAACAAGGAAAGCAAAACAACAACACACAACAATGTGCATAAGCACTTGGAGGAAAACACCTAATTTAACTGTACAGGGGTGGAACGCTTCTCAAAAACAAGCTTTGAGATGTATCCCATTCACATGAATGGGCAGTTCTTCTCCATTGAGCCTAGATAGATGAAATGAATTTGCCTCTTTGCAACTTGTGATGATGTATGGCCCACTCCAGAGAGCGTCAAACTTGGCATGCTTGCCTGGTTTGGCCCTGTCTTCATCCCATTTGAGAACTAAATCTCCCTCTTGAAAATGCCTGTCGGATGCCTTCTTGTCAAAAGATTTCTTAACTTGAGCCTGATGCTGCTCCAAAGTTTTCATAGCCTTGTCTCGTACTTCCTCTAACTCCATGAGTTCAGCAAACCTTACTGTCAGAGGATCACTCTCTATAACTTCAAGTTGATGAGCTAACTCCAAAGAAGGTAACTCCAATGAGAGTGGGAGTTTTGCCTCTCTTCCATATACAAGAACGAAAGGAGAATTTCCGATGGCCCTTTTAGGTGTGATCCGATCTGCCCATAAGGCGGTCTTAAGCTGTGTATGCCAAGTCCTCTTGTTAGTCTCCATTGTGCGCTTAATAATCCTTATGAGGTTTTTGTTGCTAGACTCAGCCAATCCGTTTCCTTGAGGATAGTAATTGGATGAAGTTTTGAGGTATACCCCATTTTTAACAGCCCATTCACTCAATTTCATACCAAGAAAAGCCAGCGCATTGTCTGAAATGACTGTAAATGGAACACCGAACCTCATCATTATACCCTCCAAAAAATCTAGAACTGCCTTTTCATTGCTCTCTTTTAATGCTACCGCCTCTGTCCATCGAGTAAAATAGTCTATTGCGGTAAGGACCCACTTATGTCCGTCATTGGATGGAGGATTAATCATTCGATGAAGTCCAACCCCCATTGAACAAAGGGTTGATCCACTTGAATTGGATGCAATGGAAGAGCTGCCAGCTTCTGCTTACCTGTGAAAAAGGCACATTCCTTACATTTCCTTACCTAGAGATGGGCATCCTTGAATAAATCTAGCCAATAGTAGCCAGCTCGCATGATCTTGGTAGTTGTTGTTCGTGCGGAATAATGTCCTCCAGATAGGCCATTATGAAATTCTTCTAGTATCTTACTTCGACTGTTCGGTCCTATGCACCGAAGGAGGACGCCATTCAAATCTTTTCGAAAGAGAACGCTATCTACCAAAACATATGGGATAGATTGAAGACGGAAAGTTTGTCTTTGGTTTTTATCCATGTTTGCGGGTATGCTCCTGAGAAGATGAAATTCTTCATTTTGGATAACCAATCAGCTTGATCAACATTCTCATCAGTATTTAGGAGTGTCACATCCTCATTACTTTTTGATTCCATGTCTGTTGCAAGTTGCTGACATAAACCCTTACCTCTGACAAGTTTAGTGACTTTGATGTGCACGTCATACTCCATTACCTTTGTGATCCATCCAGCACGCTTTTCGTTCATTTCTTTGTTCAGCAAAAACTCCTTGACACCTGGATGAGACACCATCAGATGAATCTTGTTGTTGGACAACATGTGCTTGAATTTCTTCAAAGCTCGAATAACCGCAAAGACTTGCTTTTCAATGAATGAGTATTTGAACTCGTAGTCTTTGAGGGATTGACTGAAGAAAGTGATTGGTTGCTCCATCAGGTTGTTGTTTTGTTGGGTGAGGATCCCTGAAATGCTCTCTTGACCTGCAAAAGCATAAAGGATAAAATCTTTGTCAAACCTGGGGTTCACAAGCATGGGAGCTTGAGAAATGGCTGTTTTGATGGCTTCAAAGCTTTCTCATCCTTCCTTTGTCCATGAGAATGGCATGTTTTTCTTTAGCATGGCTGTCAGTGGTTTAGCCAATGTCGCGAATTGAGGGATGAATCTCCGCACGAAATTTATGGTTCCCAGAAAACTCTGGAGGCCCTTCTTGTGACTTGGGAGAGATAAGGACATAATTGAATGAATCCTAGCTGGATCGATTGATAATCCTTCTGCTGAAACCACATGCCCCAACAATTTTCCCTCGTACTGCTATGAAAATACATTTCTTGGGGTTAAGTGAAACCCCAAATTCCCTACACCTTTGGAAAACTTTCCTTAGATGTGTGATGTGATCTTCTACATGCTTAGAGTATACAGTTATATCATCAAGGTAAACTAAAATAATATCATTGATTAGTCCCTTAAATTCCATGTCCATGGCTCTTTGGAAAGTAGCCCGACATTGGACAATCCGAATGGTATTTTATTGTAGGCATACGTGCCCCACTTGGTAGTGAAAGCCATTTTGAATTGGTCAGATTCTTGGACTAGGATTTGATTGTAACCTGAATATCCATCGAGCAAAGAAAATCTTTGAGCTCCTGCCACCGTTTGAAGGATCTGCTCCATCGATGGAAGAGGATAATGGTCTTTTAATGATGCACGATTCAAATCCCTGAAATCTACGCATAACCGGATCTCTCCGTTCTTCTTCCTCACGGGCACCAAATTGGCTACCCATGAGGAATGCTTGATGGGAAAAATTATATAGGCCTCGATGAGCTTGGTTAGCTCCTTTCTCATTAGCGGCTCAATTTTGGGATTAATTGGTCTCTGTTTCTGACGAACTAGCTTAGCATTAGGATCCAGTTCGATGGTATGTTGTGCTAGACCTGGATCAAAACCACGCAGATCTTTATAGCTCCATGCAAATATGTCATGATACTCTTGACAAAGTTTGATGAAATCTTCTTTCTCTTCAGAAGTACACACTTTTCCGATCTTAAGAAATTTTTCATTTGATACCTCAACTTCCTCAAAATACTCTTCTCTGACCACCATGTTAGGGCTTTGTCTTGTGGCTTGGTCATCTGAATTGAAAATAGATTCCAAAGTGACTAAACCTTTTGGTAACTTTTTGCTTTTCAATTGGATAATTTGTTCACCATATGACTCTTGCAACTTATCTTGATTTTTTGCAGCAAACTCGCCTCTTCTTGTAGGAAGAGGACAATTTGTTTGTCACTATCGAACACTTGCCAACTACTCACATTATCAGGGACTACTGGTCGAACCACCATTTTAACAAATTGCTGCCCTTCTTTCATGATATCAACTGGTATGTTGTATTGTGAACCAATTGTAGCAAGCCTATCCGCATCTTGATTTTGACCTCTAGGAATTGCATGGATCCCAAAAGCTTCGAAATCTTCAATTAGGTCCCAGACTCGGTTCTTGTATGATCTTAAAAGATCATTTTTGGATGCACTACGTGCCGAAACTTGATGAACAACTAACTCACTATCTCCAAAAACAGTTAGGGCCTTGATTCCTGTACGTACCCAAAATTGTAAGGTAATCTTGTGGAGCAGTGTAATAAGTGCCCCAATGATGATACAGGTCTCTTTGCAAGGTGTTCGGGATCCAGAGAAGCTTTACAGATATGCGTTAACATCCCGCATGCCCCGCTTAGCCCCCGCGTGCTTTATTTTCCCTATTTTTCCCTCTTTTCTTGGCTTTTTGGTCTTCAGTGACGAAACCGCCGCCCTGAAGGGCGGCGGTCTCGTGACCGCCTCCCTGAACAGGGCGGCGGTCCTGTAACCGCCGCCCTGAGCAGGGTGGCGGTCCTGTGCGCGTTTTCCAGAATGCTCTTTTGACGCGACCCGCGTGAAATATCACGACTCACCAGCTTTTCTTGCCGACTTAAGCATGCATTAATGTTTTTGGTCCCCTGGAATAGTGTTTTTCTTTTGTTTAATGTTTAGGAGTTCAGTTTGGATTTGATTTTTGGATGTTTGGATTCCTATAAATGCATGGTTTGTGCACATGCAAATGGCTCTGAATTTGGCTCTGAATTTTGCTCCAAAGTTTGCTTTTGAATTTCTTGTTACAGCAGATTTAGTTTTCCTTTGCTTAGGATTCTTAGTTTTCTCATTGAGTGCTTTGGTTAGTATTGTGTTGCAGCTGGTAAGCCACATATCCAACTTGTGCAAGTGCAAACATTATTTGGGCCACCATTTTCACTCCAATTTTCATGTTTTCAGTGTTGTGTCCCTTTAGTTTGCTTAGGATTGGTAGCATAGTTTGCTGCAGGTTTGTTTTAAGCTTTGTGTTGCTGTTGGTAAGCCACAGATCCAACTTGTGCAAACAGTATTATTGTTTTGGAGTAGAATAGTCTAGGCAGCCATTAAAGTTGCAGGTTTTGCTCTTCACACAGACTAATTTCAGGTTCTAGACGCTTTTGTTGCATGATTCGCAGTAGACCCCGCTAGGAATTGCATAGGCCAAGCTCTGTACTCTTGCGCTATCCCTCTCCTATCTGCATTCTATTCTCGTCTACATTTCGAAGGCTGTCCATTGATCCAAATATCTATTCTGTTGATGCAAGCATTCCACACTTTTCCGGATTCACGTGAGCATAACGACGAAGAGATCATCGAGGGGACAAAGAACACACACACCATCGGATTCGCCAGCGCTCTGCGAAATCCGGGTTCCATCTTTCAAAGTTTTAGTTAGAACTTATCAAATGGAAAAATGAGTTAATTACTTTATTTTCAGTTATTTCCATTCTCGATATTGCCGGGGAGGTTGTGGGGATTGATAGTTTCTGAGAAACTATGATTCATTCCTCACTTCTGAGGTAGGATCGAGAATCTTGCAGATAGATTAGTTATTTCGTTGTTTAGAATAGATATACGAAATTGCACAGACAAATAGCTACAATCGGCTATTTTGTTTGTTTTACGTTATTAGTTTAGTTGTCAATTCTAAATATTTTAGTTAGCTGCTTTCTCATAAATTACCAGAAAATACAAAAAGAAATTATATATGCTAGGAGTGTACTTAGATTTTACTTTATTATAGTTTGTTTCATTACTGCTTTTGCATGACAATTACGGGACCTAGGGAGCCCAGGGAATACATTTTCGAGCCAATTGTGCCCCAACCCAATATCGTAGTATTTGTGAATCGACATTGACCAAAACCTTAGGATACAAGTCTTCCAAACAACAACAGACTTCCAACAGATCAGGTCACAGTTGAGAGGGTTAAACGTAGAAGACGACCAAGCACACACATTCTGGTCAAATCAGCCAAACTACAAGTTATCCTAGAAAACATCCGCATGATTGTAGAGGGATTTGAAGAGAACAAATATTCGGGTGCGATCCTTTAGTTCCTGACCATTGACCAGTTTGGAGACACCCTCATAGATATAGATACCAGTTTAAGAATTCAAGTTCTGCTAGAACACTGTGAGGTATTACGAGAAAATCACACGATCGATCCTAAACATAGGGGCCGAAAAAGCTTATGACTACTGGATACTAGGGATTAGAACTTGATCTCACGTATGACCATAACGGGACCGCAACAACCAAGAGTCTACGGTTGTGATCCATAAATCCTGAATAGTGTACTAATGAATCCACAAGTCGATTAGATATAGACATCGGCCTACGCACATTAGTATTTCAGTCTACTCCGATTCCACCTATCATCATTCAACAGTTGTCCCTACTAGACACAACAGCTAACAAAGCTAGAGAATTTTGGACTAGGCCAGAGAATCGTCCATAGAATTGACTATATTCACCATATGACCCTATCAGGAGAAATACACGAAACCATCCCGGGTCATTTTCCACGCATCCCACAACCCATAGATCGAATCATGCCAGAGCTCGATATTGATTGGAGCCTTCGAGTAGTCATCCTCGCTGATCGATCTATCACACCAGTCCAAGTTAGAAGGGCCTTCTTTGCCTTAGATTCGCAAATACCATTAGTGCGTGTCGAAGACATTAGACTCCCCAACTAGTTTGTCTGCATATTCTACCCCCACCGGTTGTCTCGGCACGACCTCGGGAGGTCGGGTACGTGGAAGAGTCACTTGTTGATTCTCAAGCTCGCCTGTTGCTTTTCCGACGTATAATTCCCTTCCTTTGGGCTAGCTGAATTCCTTGCACAAGAGCCTCGTATTCAGCAACATTGTTGGTGCAACTTGAACCGCAACCGGAAAGATGAGAAGTACTTATCTCCCTCTGGAGAAATTAACATAACACCAACACCGGATCCATTCTTACTTCTTGAGCCATCGAAGAACAATTGCCCAGATCCTTTAGAATCACTTGGTGTTTTGACAAGTTGTGGTATGATCGTATCTTCTTCTTGGATACGAGAAGTACCTAATCCTGTTTCTTCCAAGACCAGCAAACCAGCTTCTTCTTCTCGCTAATACATCGGTGTAGGGATTGTCTGCGATGATCTCTACATACTTCATCTAGCAAAGTATCGGGGACTTCTTCAACAAGGGTGGTTGGTTCATGATCGGCATCTTCCTCTTCTGGATCGCCGATGGTGTAATTTCCATTTATGGGACTAGCAATGTAGGGTTCTACATGATTATGGCAAATTGGTTCTGCCCTTATATTTACTTTGGTTCCGTATCGAGTCCTGAGAATCATATGCGACCAATCGGCCGATAGGTAACCGCCCACCTTGGCAGTGAAATCCCGTGATAGGCAGATGGCAAAGAGAGGAGGGAGATCGATGACCGATATGTCTTGGGTGAATGACAAACTTGGGCATGCATGAATGGTAAGTTGAAGCCCTTTGATAACCCCAACAGTCTTAATATTTGTGCCATCCGGTGAACAACCCCTCTTGCAATGGTGGCGCATTTTGTATGCCTAGTACATTGGTAATTTGTTTCGGCATGTGAGCTACGGCACCAGAATCGATCATGCAATTATGTACCAGGTGGTCGCCAATGATCAGGGAAATGTAGAATGGCGGTGGTTTGTTTGCCGTAGGAATGATTTTCCCTTCCAGTTGACACAAATTTGTAGCATTTTTCACTCCATGGCTTAGTGATCCATTTGGTTGTACTAAAGCTATTTGAGCTTTCGCAACAGGTTTCTTTGGGAAGGGATCGAGAGTGCGTCCCACATGGTAATGCTCAGATTGGTTTTCTTCATTTGTTCTACTATGCTGAAGGGAATTGCTCCAACTTTGATGACACTTTTTTGGGCATTGGGGTCCTCCTTTGGAAAATTTTGTTGGGTACCATGATGCTTGGAGAACCATCTTTCCCTGCGGCGTGGCTAGCCGATGTTTCTAGTGATTTATTTCCCACATTTTTATCAACTGCCATTTGTAACCCAGGTTGAGAAGTGGACGCTAGATCAGCTTCGAGAGGTTGAGGCTCCATTGCTCTCTTTTTGGAACGAGTGTTTGCTGCCACTGATGAAGAATCTATATTCAATCCACAAAAATCTTCTTCTTGCCAGTTTAGCAACGTGGATTCTTGAGTGCTGCAGCCGGTTGATCTGCTGCTTCTTGCGTAGATGAATTGTTTGTTAACTCTAAAGGGGTAGATACACTTTGAACCATAAGGGCCTGGCTAAGAACTCCATTGGGACAAAGATTTTGATTGTGAGGTTGAGAGCAAGGATAACACCATTCGTAGTCTTGAACTAGATTATTTTGAACAGGTACTATAGCTCTAAATGAGCTAGCTACTAGAGGGTTCTGAAAGTTCAAGGGCCTAACATTTGCAACTTGACTTGTAGTTTGATTTCGAGGCTGATTGTTTCCTTGAAAAGGAGGACGGTTAGCACTGAATCGCTGATTTTTTGGCTGATACGGACGATTGTATTGAAATTGTTGCCTTTTGAGTGCAACGAGCTCATTTCCAAAATTTTGCAGTAGTGACTTGACTTCAAATAGGTCATTTGAAGAGGCAGAGGAAGATTGAGATGGTTTCTTGGAGTCTACTGGAATAGGAGCAATGATAGGTTGATGATTCGTAAGATCTGGAGAAAAGGGCATTGGTGGTCGTGGAGCTATCTTTCCAGCCTGAATCAAAGAATTCTCTGCACTTATGGCAACTTCATAAGCATCGGGAAGTGTAGTCCCTCCCATGGGTGGATCATAAGCTGCTACATCACTATTCAAGGCTCGCAAATAGTATAAGAATGCATTACGTGCGGAAGGCTTTACGAGCTTGGAATCCTATTCCAAGTCTGTGGAATCGGAAGATGAAATCACTCATGTATTCTTGGGAAGCTCTTTTTATGGTAGTAAGTTGTTCCAAAAGTGATAGGTGATCAATTTTGTCTTGAATTGTTTACATAGCTTTTCTCCCGGCTCGTCCCAAGTGGTTATAGTGCCAACACCTAACCCGCGAAACCATTGAAGCACTTTTCCCTTGAAAGAGGTAGCAAGAAGTCTAATTGCAACGTTGTCTTCGGTGATATTATGTCTTGCATGAGATCTTTGGCTACATCAAAGATATGCTCCCTTTGGAGTAATGTGAGTTTCCCCGTGTAGAAGGGTAAACTTTTGAGTGCCACAACAGTATCGGGTCATGTTGAGCCAACATGAGAGGACTGCTTGCATTGAAAGGGGGAAAAACTTGGTTCCTCGCCATAGCAACGAAAGGTTGATTGTTCCTGGGTGGAGGAAATCTTCCGTAAGGAGGAGTTGAATGACCCCTACTAGGTAAATCTGCAACTGGGGATGTGGAAATGCCTCTTCTTCTTCTCTTTGGAGGAGACAAGGAAAGTTCGATATGCTGATACTTTCCTTTCTTTGAAGAAGCTCTTGTCTGAATTCTTCGCATAAGTTACTACACTGAGATTTGGAATCTAGAGATATAGAGTCACAGGTACTTTGACTTGTGTAAGTGAGAAGAGAAGTACCAACTCTGTCCCACCGGGCGTGCCAAAAACTGTTGTCGCCAAATCACTGCACCCTCCGAATGGCCAGGATGTGAATAGGATGTTCGGTGTGATTGGGACACATGGGATCACCTCTCAAGCTGTGGGACTTGGTCTCGAGGTGAACCTCCGGAGAAGGCCGACTTCCTCTTCCTAAACTAAGTGTTGTACTACTCCTAGTGTAACAAAAAAAGATTATCTACTCCTATGCTAACATTTCATGGGGTTTTAGGGAAAGAGATTTACAGAAATGAAACTATACTAGGGATGGTGATGCACCGAATAAAGGGTGTCTTCAGATTCAGGAAGGGTTAATTTGAAGAGGGTGTGTGCACCACAGGTCAACTTCACCTACTGCAACTTAGAGAGGGTACAGGATACCACAGACTAAGAGACACGTGTTCCCTTTGTTAAACTTTATCAGACCGAGAAATATACCAGTTTCCCAGTGAAGAAGGATGAACTCAAGAAGGGTGAACAGACACCACAACTCAACTGCATGCAATACTTCACCACTCGATAAGCACAGAACTCCAAGAACCTGCAATAGAAACTTAAACTTGCACAGTGTACCTGCAAGTATGAGAAAGGCACAAAGAAGCATAGAAGGATGAAAGGACCGAGATTAGTCACAAAACACACACTTTTATTGCTTCAATAACATGCACAATGCATCATACATTCAGAAGAGGCAATAGTTTCCATTACAGTCTTGAAGAGGAGGCTTGAAAGTTCTCTCAACACACAAGAACAACTTGCAGAAGAGAGAGGACCCTTGAAAAGTATACACTCTTGCCTGAGATATCTAACTGTCCAACTTGTCTGAACTATTGGAACCCTTTGAAATGAGCTTCCAACTTACATTTATAGAAAAATATGTGAGAAAGAAGAGGAAATGGTCATAATTACATTCCTAAAATGAAGGCCCATGATGCATTTATTGCGATTAGTTGAACTACGAGAAGGTTCCATCATGGGTCATTAATTCCCGATGACCTAGTCTTCTCAATTAATTAAAAGAATATTTAAATAAAATATTTAAATAATAATAATAATAAATATTATTATTAAAATATTTAAATAAAAATATTAATTTAATTAACATAATGTTAGGACCCCCGTTGACCCATTTGACTTGAAGAGGAGGGGGTCCATGTGGATAAAGTCTGCAAAAATCTCAACTCGGTGAGCTTGAATCCTCTAACTCGGATTGCAATTGATTTTGAACCCCACACCAACTCTTTCCTCGTCTTGGCAATCGGGCTTTTACAATGAGTCCTCCGAATGGTGGGCTATCAAACTTGATTCTTATCGTTTTCTCTGTTAACTCGAAGCCATTTATGCATTCCACGTTCAAACTTCATGAAACATCACCACGAGCTCCCTGCGAAGTCACCGAGCTCTTCATCCAAAGAAACGATCTTGCCTTTCCTGGGCTCAAACTCACTTGAATACCGAGCTTAACCCGATATTTCTAAAAAGAATGCTTTTACCACAATGCTCGGGATTCTTCCTCATCATATAACACTTATAGTAAGAATGTTTTAGCTTTGCCATAATAAGCACAATTGTACCCTCAAACGATGAGAAAATGCCATTAACAATAAAGACCTAATGCTGCCATGATGATGACCTAGGCTTATGCCCATAACATGTCGATAGACACCCTTGAGACTGATTTTTGGCCAAAGAGCCCTTCGGTATTTTGGCAGTGCACTCGGTAATCTCGGCTCCAATCAACAATTATGCCACTATTGGGATCTTAGTATGGCATAGGTAGCTGTGAGCTACACAATATACTCATTTTTCAGAAACTAAAAGATCCTTTATGTTACAATCTGCAACACATAAAATAAGCCCTTCAAGAAATACATTGAACAACTGGGGCAGCCAAGAAGACCTTGAAAAAATGTACAGGTAACAACCATATGAATTCCCCTTAGTCGTGGATCAAAGCTAATAGAAATAAAGCTCGATAAGATTAGCTTGAAACTACAGTATAATCATCCATTGAAAAAACACAGTTTCTCTGAATCTAGTAAAAGAATACTTTTATTGTCTGATTGGATGTACATAATGGAAGGGTATAAATATTATTGCATCTCCCTCGGAGTTTCTCAAAGAGACCATTTACGAGTAACAAGGATGCGAGCATGCAAAACGGCCGACAGGTATTTCAGAGTTGACCTTCACATTCAATTCGTTTCTAGGAGAAGGAATGCTGAGCAATATGAATCATTTCATTCTCCACCATTTTAAACCTTCATCTCCTGGTTTGGGAAAATTTTATGAAGCCTTGAACAGCGTGACTCCAATCCATCGTACATGGCAGTGAATATTTGTTTCTGCGGTGCTAGCTTGGAAGCATTCAAAAGACTTCTCTTTGGCTTTGCACGTGCCTGCCGCTGTGCGTGGGAGTTTCTCACGACCAGAATGTTATGCTTGGTAAGCAGAATGTATAGAGCCTCCTTCGCCCATCTCTGTTTCATACAAAATGGCCAACTAAACAACCACGTCAATCCTATTAAACACCTCCACTGCCTCATTCCCACATTCTCCGACTCACCTTCCGTGTGACTCGCACAAAGACTCGGACCACTCCAAGCTGCGTGGGGTTTTGTTTACATGGCCCATGCGGAAGTCTCATGACGGATAGCCATCGTAATTTTTCCACTTGGCAATCTGGTTCAATTTCTCCCCTACGCAGAGTGAACAACATGGCTTTCCATCTTAAAATTTCCACTTGGCGGTGCTGCTCCAAATCTCCCCACGTGGAATTTCGGTCATGGGTTGCCAAACGAATATCTCCACGCCTGGCATAATAGCTCCAAATCCCCGCGCAGATTGGACAAATTAATCCACAGGCCCCGAACTCAACTTCGCCACGCAGATTTGGCAATTTGACCCGATTTCTCCACTATTTCCACTAGCGCGCGGAATTTTCATTCTCTTGCCATGATCGTGCCTTCACTTGGCAATTCGAATTGGCTATACACACAACAGCTACAGGGTAGAAGTAAACTTTATTTCAGAAAAACAATCACCTCCGAGAGAGAGTTAATTGCGGCAGTGCAAGCAGGGTGATCCTAAGGAACCGTTGGTGTTGATCCACGATGTTGCATGCGACCACGGCCGTGATCGATTGTTGTAAAATCTTTCCATTTGTAGTCGAAGAATGAGATAAATTTTTAGTTGAGTTATCTCACCTTTTCACTTTGGAAAGTCACTTCCATGGAAGAAGCTCGATCAAATCTTGAGGCAAGTTTTGCGAATGAGAAATTTGAGATTGTGTTCACTACTTTGTTTATAGTAATGGCTGGAAGTTATTCCAGTGCCTAGCCCATGATTTTCCTTCAACAGATTTGAGGATAACATCAAACTCTTAGCGCAAACATTTCAGCTGTAGCTTGTAAGGTGTGATAATTTCAACAGAAACCTTTACGCTTGCTAACTTAGTGACTTGTTGAAGATGCTTATATAATTGCAAAGCAAATTATGCTCCATGAATATTCTGATATGAAACAGTTCCACCTCTATGAGATCCGCTTCCATGAAGTACATCGTAAAACAAGTAAGGTCTTGATAGAGAATCTTTGTAATAAATTTCATCAGGTCTCCTAGTAACACTCTCACTATCACTTAATCGATTTTCATAAAAATATCTTGAAGGAAAATCCGAATTTGAGGATGCATTCGATGATGATCAGATAAACACATAGTTGGATGACCTGCTTGTTGGAAGTGCTCAAAAAGGCTTCCGCTATAACATGTCAACTTCCTGTGCACCAAATGCTCGGCCGAGGAAGGTCTGAACAACGCCAAATAAAAATATATATCTTGTATTCACTAATACCTGTCCCGGCATTCTTGCTTTGCCTCTCTGCGGGCTTACCATTGAAAAATTATCTCGAGTAGTCCTCCCAGTTCTGCATTAATCAATGAGCCCTGGAATTGTATCCTAGAAACCATCTTTAATGCATCCACACGAAACGAGTTGCCTTGAATTATCCATCATGCTCGATGAGTCCCATTGATAGGGCTCCATCACGTATCTTTGTTTACGCAATGATCTCCATTCATTTTATGGCACTCTTGATGCCTTGGCTTGCGTTTGAATCACCCTAGCTCTGCAGAATGTGTCCTAAAAGAAGCTCACCACATGATCTCCAAAATGAACGAGTCACGAAGATGAGTCAAACTCCTTATCTCTGCCTTCACTTCCGCCTGTGGCTTGAACCTTTCCAATTCATTGAGACTTTATTGATAGCTCAAACTTTGACTCTCTCTGACTTGGTCTTCACTTCCGCATGCATCGATCTCTACCGAGATCCTTATAGAGTTCCCTTCATTCGTAAATTTTCAACGAGCTATATTTTGCATTAACAAGACCTTGTTGAGCTCTTACAACTGAGAGTCTCCACTGAGATGATTTTTGAGATGATTATCAATTTGACACCGGGTTCTTTATCAACTCGACCCTGAACTCTCCACTGAGTTGAGATCAACTGGGTGCCTTTCGATGCTAGGTGATCTCTTCATATGCAATTTAGGAATTATTTTTAATTATTGCATCTTGATAATAACCGAAGGTGGGTTCCTGGGACTATTATTTCATTTTGAACATGACAGGACCCCCTTGTCCAATCTTGCCAGGTGTGCAAAATTGGATAACAATGCTTATGATTGGAAGAGTTAGCTCAGAAAAATTGGAAACAAACCTTCTAATAAAATTGATTTGGCCAAAGAAATATTGGATACCTTTCTTGGTTCTTGGGATAGGTACTTTGCTGATTGCCTCCACTCTCTTAGGGTCTATCATGACACCATCCTTAGACACAATATGTCCCAGCAACTTGGCCTTTTGCACACCAAAATGACACTTCTTTGGATTAAGATAAATTCCATACTCCCTACATCTGATCAACATCTTCTCTAGGTGTTGCAAATGGTCTCCTCGCTGCCTTGAAAATACAGTCACATCATCTTGGTAAACTGCAATAAATTCATTGATGTAACTTAAAAGGAAACATCCATTGCTCTTTGAAAAGTGGCACTAGCATTCATCAATCCAAAGGGCATCCTTACAAAAACATAAGTTCCCCAAGGCGTAGTGAAGGTTGTCTTAAGTCTTTCTGATTCTTTAACAACCACCTGATTGTATCCAGAGAAACCATCCAAAGTAGAAAGCATTTCTGACCCTGTCACAAGCTGCAACATATTTTCCATATTTGGCAAGGGATAGTTGTCCTTCATGGAGGCTTTATTTAAATTTCTAAAATCCACACAAAGTCTGATATCTCCGTTCTTCTTTCTGACTGGCACAAGGTTTGCAACCCAAGATGAATATCTAGTGGGCTGAATAATACCTCCATCTCTCAAATTTTTTAATTCCTCTTGCATTTTCATGGAGAGAAGTGGATTAATAGGCCTTTGTCTCTATCTGAATGGCTTAGTCTTGGCCTCAAGAGGAATCTCATGTTGGAACAAATCTTCTCTATATGCCTTTAGCTCTGAATAAGACCAAGCAAGGCAAGTCTTGATATTTCTTTAAAAGCTGGGCATAGGACTGCTTTTCCTCCTTGCTGAGATTGCTGCCCAACCAAATCTTCCTTGGTTTATCCCTGGTTCCCAAGTTGTGCTCTTCCACATCCCTTGAAGCAAACATGTTCCTATTAATGATGTAATCAGCATTGCTAAAATTTGATTCAAGTGCAACAAGACCTCTAGGAATGGTATTTATCTTTAATTGTATAATATTCTTATCAAAAAAAGTTTCTCTCCCTTCATTCATGCATACCATTGGCTCCCAATCAATGTTATGACCAGAAAATTCACCTTAGCATTATAATAACCTCAACACTTGTGCATCATCATAAAAGATTTTCCAATGTTTCACATTATCGGGATATTTGGCCTAGTTAGCACTTCAATGTTATATTCGAAAAAGGTGAAAGCGGTACAATTGTCAAATATAGAGCAAAGTACATCCAACTTATCAACAGTAGCATTGAGACTTCTATCATGGTAAACAACGTTAAAGGAATCAAACATTTCAATCAAGTCCCAAACAACATGCTTATATTGTTTCATACACTGATTTTTGTGGCATATAACTTCCTTACTTGCTTGACAGACCAACTCTGAGTCTCCTTTTGCAACAATATACTTCACTCCATACTTCCATGTAATCCTTAGTCACAACAATAATGCCTCATACTCAACAATATTGTTGGTGCATTCAAAATTAAGTTTTAAGGAAAAATGAAACTCTTCCAAACCAGGAGAAAGCAAAACTATACCAGCACTATTTCCAAATTTGAAGCAAGCTCCATCAAACAACAAAGTCCAAGGAGAACCTATCATATCAAGGCATTCTGATTTATCCATCTTGTTCTCCTTTCCATCAACAAAACCAATAAAGTTGTCAACATCTACATCAACAAACAACACTTCATAAGAAGCATTGTTGGGATCTTCAATCAAGTGCAACATCTTCTTCTCACCATAGAGTTTGACAAGGCTACCCTCAATGGGAATGGTGGCAAAGGACATGTCCATTTGAACACTACCACCAACACTTGCAGGCCACTTTCTTGACAAAATCATACCCCATTTGGCAGGGCATTCAACAATTACAACATCAAGTTTTAAGTTCTTACCCGGATAGGCTGCAAGTTGCACTACTAAACCCTTCACACAACCAACCACGGAACTTCCCTTGAATCCATGGCTATACATTTCCCATATGCTATTGTCACTTTGATATCCAACTCATTCATGACTTCTAGGGGCATGACATTACATGATGCACCAGAATCAAACATACAATTGTGAAGCAATTTATCTTTTATGAGCAACGTTGTAAAGAATGGATCAACATTCAATTGGGAATCAACCAAGGATGTCCCCAAATATACTTCAGGTGCCTCTCCAAGATCTTCCACCGGTGGTGGTGTTTCAAGGCCAGCAATGATTTGAAGAGGAGTCTCAACAACATTTACATTTCTACTTGGGGTAATCTTCTCTTCTTTCAATCCCAAGTACTCAAATGCTCTCTTCTTATGCTCAGGAATTCTAAGCAACTCAATGATGGGAACACTTACTTTGATTTGACTCAATACTTGGGCAATATCATATGGAACACTCTTTGGTAAGACAACATTGGAAGGGAAACAAGAAGGTTCATCAGATGGAGAAGTATTCTTGGCAACCTGGGCATGAAGAGGACTGATATTTTTGCATGGGACAACAAGGTTCTTGGCAAGTGTTTCTTTTCTAGGATTATCCTTTGGAATGCTTGTGAGCAAGGGTGTCTTTGGCTTGGCTTGAGGACCATCTCCTCTAACAACTTTGCTTCTAGTATTATACTCTTTCTCTTGACCAACTACAACATTCATTAACAATTTTCTATCTTCCTCCGAGGGAATACCACCATCATACTTCTTGATCATTAAAGCCCTTAGATATTCAAAGTCATTATTAGGGATTTCAAAATATTGAACAACATCTACCTCATGAGTTTGAGGAAGAGAAAGAAATGGTACCCTCTTTATGCAATCCCAAAGGTTGCAGCAGTCCTTGCACTTATTACATCTGTTGATGTTTCTTGCTTGTTGTGAGCTTGAAGATTTGCCCATCATACAAATGTCATCATCCATTCCATCTTCATTATCATCTTCAACAACTTGTTGATCCATTTCACATGGAGGATGAGGAAGAAAACATCTATCACACCAATCCATATAAGTAATTTCTTGAACAACAGTAACTCTTACAGTTAGAGGGTCAGGCACCACTCTATTTTCACGTGCTTGGGGTTGTCTATTTGTTTGCATATCCAAGCAGCCCTTTACCTCTATCATCTTGTCTTTGATCACCCCTAGGATGATTACCAAATCTATCATGGTTTTGAGTTCTTTGTTGTCCTTGTGAACTTTGCCCAATTCCTTTCTCATCCCGGGCTAATTTGTAAGAAATTTCTTTGACAACCCCTACCAAAGTCTTGACAACATCTTCTAAATCAGCACCCTTGCTAGCTTGAGGATTCTTATGGTTTATCAGCTTCACACCATCCCTCTTAAGTGGTTTATTAATAGATTTAATATTATTTTCAATTTGAAGTGCCATGGTGAAAGCTTGCCTCAAGTTTGTAGGGTTTTTGTCTCTTAAGTAATAGGCTACCTTTTTATCAAATGCATCTCGCATATTAAATAAAAAAGATTCATCAAAAGGCCTCAAAATGACAGGTAACCTTCTCAATGTTTTGTTAAATCTTGTATTGAAGTCATGGACTATTTCATTTGGGTTCTTCTTGATATTTTCAAATTCAGACAAAAGAAATCTAGGATCAGTCCTGTCACCATATTGCAATCTAAATGCATTTTTCATTTCAGTCCATGAATCAATAGAGTTATCAGGTAGAGCCTTATACCAATCCCTAGAATCTTCTTCTAGTGTATGGATAAACAACTTGATATACACATCCTCAAACTCTATCTCAAAATATTCCATCATGTTATCAAAAAGTTTGAGATGCTGATCACCAGTAATGGCATTGTTACCTTGGAATTTTGGCAACCTATTTCTGACATCTTGTGGGACAACATTTGGGTAACCATCCATTCCTCTAAAATTTATAGGACCAAAGGTGTTAACAACAAATGGAGGTCTAGGCTGAGCCATATTGTTTGGTGGGGGTGATCTTGGAGGTGAAACAAGCTGGTGAGGAGTACAATATCCTTGGGGCTCAAGAATGTGATTCACAAGACTGGTATCCTCTAAGTGCTGACTTTCATGGGAAGTTTTATTGGAATTAAAACACAGAGGTGTAGATTAGAGAAGGAACTTACAGGTATAATAGAAGGACCTTCACCAGCTGAGGCAAACAAGTTTATGAGAGGATTGCCTAAATCAGAATCACTTGAAGAAGAGTGATAGTCTTCTACCAAAGGTTGATCTCTCTCACCAATGACTGTATCTTTGTCTGATGTCTGACCTTTAACCACTTTCCAAACTCTTCTCCCTTCCAACTCTGAGTTTCTTAAGTCTGAGAACATTTTTTTAGCAGAGTCTTTAAGGAAGAGAGATCTTCTTCCCTCCAGTTTTTGTAGAGATCAACAACACAAAAATAAATGACAGAAAGCTCAAGACACTAGTATTTCTAAATTCAAATCAACATGGAGTCGCCACTAAGGAATTTCACCTCAGTTGTGCAAGAATGCACTAAAATAATGTTGTCAAATGCTTGCTAATACTGATAACTTTGCAAAGCCTCATAAATCAGACCTTCCTCTTCTTAAATCAATCATGACAAAAAGCAACCGAAATTTGTATAAAGCGATAGTAAATGCAAGAAAGGTGAGCTTGAATATTTTGCCTAAAACTTGCAGATCTGAAGTACAAAATAATATTTCAAGAATGCAACAACTCAGATACTTGAATATGCAAATTCTCAAACCCCTCAAACACTCCAAGAACACCAATAAATTCCAAGAAGTCCCTGCAATGGCACCACTCGGGTGTTGGTATCCATATTTAATCTCCTTCACAACTTGAACAACATCATGAATTTGCACAAGACACTCAAGGGTAGATAGATGATTTGTATGTCATTTGTAGCTGGGGAGCACATCTATCTAGCTTGTTGGTACTCAAGATTTGAGGGAGTGGATAGCACCTTCAAAAGGATCTTGATCTGATCCTCACTATTTTAGGTTGTGCCTATCAACCAAGGCAAGAGAACCTATATTGTAGCCCTTATATGGTAAAGGAGATGGAGATATCCTTATATTTTGCACATTATATGGAGATGGCCTTGTGAAAACATGATCAATTATCCATTATTAAAACTCAAAGGAGTTGTCACTACTAAATGATGGAAATGATTTCATGACAAGGCTCAAAGCACTAGAGACATGATAAAATCTGGTATGCTTTGTGTATTTTTTGAATGGATTTGTAATTTTTGTTGACACACAATGCAATGCGGGGTAATTATTGGTAGGATGAATTAATTTGAATGAAATTTTGTGGGAGATGTTTAGACAAGACTAGTCGGGAATTACAAACTTCTTTGAGAACCTTTGCAAGAAATGTGTAACACCTACACAACAAGAATAGTTCAGAGGTTTTAAATGCTCCTTCAACTAGGATATGTGCACAAATGGAGGCCTAGATCTACACTCTTCCACATAATATTTGACTACCTGCTACAAAATCTTGAAGCAAATATATCAACAAAGTATCCAGAAATCCCTGTTTGATCATGACCTAAGGTGCACCCAAAGATTTACAAACAATCTCAAAATTCAAGGACAAGAGAGTGATTTTAAATACGTTTATCTTCTATCGGATGAAAGCTCTTCGAATATAAGATTGCAAATGCCATTAAACCATCAACTAGAAATGTTACCCTCTATGATCAAAGATATCCTAAACACAAGATTGCAACATGAGTAAGAAACATAAATTGAAAACATTCTGAAACATAAGTATATGCAAACTTTTCCAAGAGAATAAACCAGATAATCTAGAAAATGATCAGATATATCAGTAGGGGAAAGTCATGAGAACAATATCAGAGCTTGTTGATGGCTTTACAACTGAAACCAACTCAACATGATGAAATCTGATACAAAATGGAATTGAAAATGGCTCTCAGGCGGTTTTCTCAGAGAAAATGGGTTTCTTTCAATTTTTGCTTGAAAAATTCTAAGTTCTTTTCTCTCTTCTGTCTCCCCCTTTACAAATGCTTCAAAAATACATTTTATACATCATGCTAGCTTGGAACCTTGCTTCCCAAGCAAAGAATATGCTTAAGGAATCAAATTTGTTACAAAACCCTTCATCATTTCATGAAAATGAGATCAAACTGTAAAATAGCTCGCATATTGCCAAGGATGCACAAAATTTTTAAAATATTACATGAGTTTAGATCCTTATCCATCCCAGGGTCACGTTTTTGGCATTCAGGCATGCCAACATGCTTTAGCAATCATTTTCACCTTTTACCTTTTCAATTTTTACCTCTACAACTTTTGATTTTCACCTTTCACGTTTTTACATCGGGCCAAAGCAAAAATGCATCAAAAACATCACAGATCATCAAATTAGCTCATGAAAATGGTGCCATTGTTCTCAGAAGGCCAAGGGGACTCAAAATCATATAAGGTCCGATGAATTTTGATGAAGAAATGTGATTTCCAAGCTCCTTGGAGTTCCCATGGTGCCCAAAAATGAAAATGCACAATATCCGTTGATTTTGATCAACTTTTAATATCAACCTTACACGTGGATAATGCCATTTAAAAAATTAAGCTCAAAGACAACCTTCTGACCTTTAGATGGGGCGGGACACGTGTCACAATGTGATCGGATCGAGCTCTCATGCTTTAGAAATGCATTTGTGACCCCTTTTTACCTCTGGAAAATTTTACAAAAATCTCCTTTCGCCCTAGACCCGCCACGTGTCCACATGTGGGCCCCACCAAAAACCACGGGCTCATTTTATGAAGTTTGGCACTTTTTGAAAAAGGGAAATTTTGCCAAAAATTCTCCATGACCCAAGCCCAAACAACCGCTTTATCCCCTGCCACGTGGCACCCTCTGATTCATCATGGGGCCACGTGTCCAATCCTACCCCCAAACCTCCAAAAAAACATCAAAAATCCTTGTGGGCCCATGCTCCCCTATCATCCTTTGGAATATGCCACATGTCGCCCCTTGATTGGCTACGGGGGACACGTCCAAATTTTCCTTGTTGCGGCCCAACGGATCTAATTTTGATTTTGAGATTTTTGCCTCCAAAGGCAAAAAACCAAAAAAAAAATCTGAAGCCTTGCTTCTCCCTTTGCTCTCTAGGACACGTGTCCTCTTTTCATTTGATGCAGGATTTCAGGCTACATTTTCCTTTTAGTGTTTTGAAGTTAAAACTTCAAAGTCTTCACAAACCCCGCCCTCCCGTATTGGCTTCTTTTGGACATGTGTCCACCTGCCATTGGATGTGGGCCTTCAGGTCAAAATTTCCCATTGACATCTTGAGTCAAAAACATCAAAATTTCTCCAAGTCCCCCACCATCCGCATGCTCCCTTTGCCACGTGTCTCCTTCTCATTTGCTGTGGACTTTTGGCTCAAATTTTTACTTTAAAGTTTTGAAGTTAAAAACTTCAAATTCATCGGTGCTTCTGCCCTTCCATGCTGACTCCTCCAGGACACGTGTCCACCTGCCATTGGATGTGGGCCTTTGGGAAAAAATTTAACTTAGGAAATTTTACCAAATGGAAGAAAAATTTCTAAGGCAAACCCGCCACCCGCCATTCCTCTAGCCAATCACAATGTGCCACATAGGCACTTCACTGTAGCAAGCGGAGCCAGGGAACAAAATTTTCCTTTTGCCAAAATTTTAAAAATGACAAGTCAAAAACATTTTCCCAACCAATAGAAACCCGCCACGTTACCATAATGCCATGATGATGAATTTGACGAGTATAATACGTCTATATGACTGTCAAATCATGGAAAATATAGAGGATGCCTTATAATCTGAAATTTTTGACAAGGGAGGCAGATTTTCTTGATCTTAAACCAATTGAATCATGATTTAACATTGTTCTTGACCTGGGGATGGGAAAAACTTGCACAAATTTGGGATTCGATCAGACTCGAGTTTTTTCACGATTTGACAAAGGAAAAAGGACACAACCCGTAAAAATGAAGAAACTAGGGCACAAAAAAAGGGGCAACTTGGAAATTTGTTTCAGTTTAGGGAAAAACAATAACACCTTGGGCATTTTGCAAGCCTTTTGAAAGCATTCAACTAGATAAAATAAATTGCAGATCACCCACTCGACCAATGAAATGTTTCAGAGTAGAATTTGACATGAAAAATTTAAGGCACATTATGAAAACTCAATAATGGGACCAACACTTGTTTCAATCTTGCTTCATTTTTGTTCCATGAAAACTAGTTTAGAGTAAGGTAGTTTCATTCTTAGATTGGAATCCATTTAGAGTTGCAAGTTTTGTCTAGTCACAAAAGATAGTTTCTAGAAATCTCCGCGTAATTTTGTTGTATTCCCATGATAAATCCGAAGGAGGAGCTAGGAATTGCATAGTCAAGCTCTGTTCACTTGCACTATCCCTCTCTTACTCGCATTGTATTCAGTTTATATCCAAAGCTGCCATTATTCCAGTACCTTCTTCTTTTGATGCTATCATATGCACACTTTTCTGGATTCAAGAGAACACGAAGGAATGAGGAGATCACACTGAGGGGATGAAGTCACACACAACTAGATTTACCACTATTTTGTAAACTCCAGGTTTGAGCTATCAAAGTTCTAGTTACAACGTATCAAATAGAGTAGTAAATTATTTTATTTGAGTCAAAGCTCGCTCTCGATATCGTGAGGAAGCTGTGGGGATTGATAATTTCTGAGAAACTATGATTCATTCCTCACTTCTAAGGTAGGATTGAGAGTCTTTCAATTTAAATCAATTAGTTGCTTAGATATTTAGGATAAATTCACAACCGCATAAGGCAAATATCTACACCGAGCTACTTTGTTTGTTTTAATTCTGTTACTAGATTAGCTGTCCATTTTCTAAAAATATTAGAATAGATGTTGTTGATGGTGAATCACAGCACCCCTGAATGTCTACAACTCGATGGGTTGAGACTCTCAGTGCGATTGCATAACATGGAGCTTTTCCCAAGTGTGGGACCTTGTGAATCGGAAAGCTCTCTGGATGAAGGCCGGTTCCTATTCCTCTGTTCAGATGCACACGTAAAAATGCAAGAGGGTTTACTCAAAACCTAAACTAACTTGCTAAGGAGACAGGGGTAAGAAGATGCATAAAATAAAACCTAAACTACAAAGGTGATGCAGGAATGAAGAAACACTGTCTTGCCAATAAACACAAACCATAAAAATGTAATGCAAGATCATGCACAGATAACCAAATTTGCAGTGAAAGATCAAGAGGATGCAAATGAACATAGAGAGGGTTGAGAATCATCCACAGACATGCATTATTTTCTCCAAAGATTGATACAATACACTACAAAATGCCAAGAGGCAAAGTTGCATTACAGTTTTTAATGGGAGGTTTGAACTCCACAAATTCACCTGCCAAAGAGAAGAAGGGAGGGGCAAAACAAGAATGTCAAACCTTTAGAAAGAAGCCCCTCCTTATAATTTATAGGAAGAATGAGAGAGGGAAGAGAGAGGAATTCCAAATCTACCCCAACCACCTCAGGTTGCATTTAATTCATCTCATTATGATGGTAGGTGAGAACCCTAGCAAACCTAAAAAGTGGCAAACTATATTTTGCATTTTTAAGAACTTTTCCCACCCAATTAAATATATCCAGTCATAGTTGGATACAGAGGACCTCGTAAGATTTCTGAAAATTCCAACCTTGCGTGAATCTGAGCTCCCTGTGAAAAGTTATGGCCATCGAATATACGGGTGGGAGTGCTGCTTCTGTCAGTGCTCAAAATGTTGCGCCTCCTGAAGGTGCGCCTTGGCGCATCCATCCTTATGTCAACATACCCTTATGTGGGCCAAGGTGCAAATTTTTTCATGTCGACATTCTGTGTCATGCGCCCTTTACGTGCGCCAAGGCGCGACTTCTGCCATGTCGACACTCTTTTACCTGTGCCTTGGTGCATCCATTTTCGTGTCGACACTCTTTGTTGTGCGCCCTTTACCTATGCCTTGGCGCATCCATTTTCGTGTCGACACTCTTTTCTATGTGCCCTTTACCTATGCCTTGGCACATCCATTTTCGTGTCGACACTCTTTGTTGTGCGCCCTTTACCTGCGCCTTGGCGCATCCATTTCGTCATGTCAACACCTTCCATTTTCGTGTGTGCCTCTTACTGCGCCAGGCGCATCCATTTCGTGTCGACACCTTCTGTCATGCACCTCTTACCTATGCCATGGGCACATCCATTTTCATGTCGACATCCTCTCTTACTGCCATGCATCCATTTCATGTATCGAATTTCTTCGTGTCGACACTCTTTGTTGTGCGCCCTTTACGTGTGCCAAGGCGCGACTTTTTCCATGTCAACACTCGGGTTTTGAGTTCCTTTGATTTCCATATTCTTCATATTTCCTATATCTACCCGAGGGGAAAGATATATACAACAATTTGGTGACTCAACGGGATCACCCTGCTAGGTAGAAGATCAGTGGCCTTTTAGCAATCCATTGGGCATGGAGTCATAAGCAATAACTTGAAACCAACTTGATCTCTGATCCAGGCCTGATACCACAACTCCTTCTCCAAGAGCATGTTGAACTATAGAAATTCAACCTGAGAGCAACAAAACTTGTGCTGAAGCACTTAGGGAAACTTGAAACCTAACTACAACAAGACAATGTGCATATGCACTTAGAGGAATTTGAAATCTAGGCTAATATTTACAAGGGTAAACCTTTTCCTTTTAGTAGTAATGTTTAAGATAGATTCCGTTAACCGGAATCGGGAGTTCTTCTCCATCCAATGTAGACAATTGGAAGGCATTACTACTTTTACATCCCGTGACCATGTAGGGGCCACTCCAAATGGCATCAAACTTGGAATGCCTTTCCTGGTTTTCCCGATCTGCATCCCATTTTAGAACTAGGTCCCCTTCCTGGAAGGTCCTTGCTCTTGCCTTCTTATCAAACCATCTTTTTACTAAGGCCTGATCCTTCTCAATCATCTAAACTACATGTTCTCTGATTTCCTCCAATTCCATCAACTCTGCATACCTAGCCTCCATTGGTTGAACTCAGCCAACTCCAACTGCTTCATGAGCTCAATGCTAGCAATTCTAATGATATAGGCAATACTGCCTCTTTCCCATAGACCAACTTGTAGGGAGAATTACCAATAGACCTCTTTGGTGTTATCTGTCAGCCCATAATGCTGATTTTAGCTTGGTATGCCATGTCCTTTGGTTTTCATCTAGAGTCCTTCTGATGATCCTTAGCAAATTCTTGTTCGTGGACTCTGCCTGTCCATTACCCTGCGGGTAATAATTTGAAGAGGTGCTCAAATAGATTCCATTCTTGACAGCCCATTTTGTAATCTTGGAACCTATGAATGCCAATGCATTATCTGATATGATAGTGGTCGGCACACCGAACTGGTCACTATTCCTTCATAAAAGTCTAGTATGTTAGACTCATTTGCTTCTTTGAGCACTACTACTTCGGTCCACTTGGTGAAATAGTCCGTTGCCATGAGAATCCACTTGTGGCCTTGGCTTGAGTTTGGATTTATGACCTGATGAATTCCAATCCCCATTGCATAAATGGTTGGTCGACCAAAATTGGGTGCGATGGAAGTCTTTTTAGTCTTTCTTTTCTGTGAAGAGTGCACATTTCTTGCACTTTCTTATCCATGTATAGCAGTCACTGAACACTGTCGGCCAATAATATCCTGCCTTCATTATCTTGAGAGTTATTACTCGTGGGGGGAAAAATGTCCTCGGAATCTCCATCATGAAAATCTTGTAACACCCTCTCAATTTGACCCGTCCCAATGCACCTCAATAAAACTCCATTGATGTCCTTTTTAAACAAAACACCATCAACAAGCACATATTGAATGGCTTGTAATCTGAAGTATCTCCTCTTTGCTTTGCTCATTTCTGGAGGGCATAGGCCTGTCTGTAGGAAGTTTATCATACTCTGAGTCCAACAAGGAGTAGGCACATCATCATTTTCCTGTTCTTGACCACCCTGTAATACCAAGACAGTCTCTTTTTCATCACCTGCTTCAACTTGTTGACTCAAGGCTAGTTGTTCACATAGTCCCTTCCCACGTACTAGTTTGGTGACCTTGATCTCGATGTCATATTCCATGACACGAGTTATCCATCCTGCACGTTTCTCATTCAGATCCTTGTTTAGAAGGAAGTCCTTGACTCCCGCATGAGAGACCAATAATTGGATCTTATTGTTTGAGACTAGGTGCTTGAATTTCTTTAAACTCCTGATCACTACAAGGACATGCTTTTCAATGAAAGAGTACCTAGTTTCATATTCCTCCAAGCCTTGACTGAAGAAAGCAACTGGTTGTTCTAATCCTTCTTTGTTTTGTTGTGCCAGGATTGCAGAAATTGTGTCTCCACCACCAAAGGCATATAACATGAAATCCTTGGAGAAGTCTGGATTGACGAGAGTTGGAGCTTGAGATATAGCCTCTTTTATTGCCTCAAAACTTGCCTTGCCTTCAGATGTCCACTTAAATGCCATGCTCTTCTTCAACATCAGCGTTATTGGCTTTACGAGAGCTACAAAGTTTGGAACAAACCTGCGGACAAAATTGATCCTTCCCAAGAAGCTTTGAAGAGCCTTCTTGTGACTTGGCAATGGCAACGCTTGAATTGCTTCAACTCTTTCTGGGTCAATCATCAATCCCTCCTTTGAAACAATATGGCCTAGAAGTTTTCCTTCGTGAGCCAAGAATATGCATTTTTTGGGATTCAATGATACCCCAAATCTTCTACACCTCTGAAATACCTGCCTCAGATGAAAGAGGTGATCCACTGCATTTTTGGAGAATATAGTGATGTCATCAAGATATATCAGAACTATTTTATTGATCAACCCCTTGAATGCCATATCCATTGCCCTTTGGAAAGTGGCTCCAGCATTTGATAGGCCAAATGGCATCTTCTTGTAGGCATATGTGCCCCATTTGGTGGTGAAATCCGTCTTGAACTAGTCATCTTCTTTCACCATTACCTGATTATACCCTGAGTAGCCATCTAGGAGAGAGAATCTCTCTCGAACCGGATACCACTTGCAATATTTGTTCCATTGAAGGAAGTGGGTAATGGTCTTTGAGAGATGCCTGTTGAGGTCTCGGAAGTCCACACACAACCTGATTTCTCACTCTTCTTCCTGACTAGAACCAAGTTTGCAACCCAGCTTGAGTGCTTGATCGGGAATATAATGCTTGCCTCTATTAGCTTGTTTAACTCTTTCTTCATTAGAGGCTCAATGTGAGGGTTGACTGGTCTCTACTTCTTTGATGGGTTTAGCATCTGGATCCAATTCTATGGTATGTTGTGCCAACTTTGGATTGAAACCTCTCAAGTCTTCATAGCTCCAAGCGAAGACATCTGGAAATTCTTGGCAAAGTTGTATGAAATCTGATTTCTCCTGCTCAGTGGCCACTTTGCCAATTTGAAGTGTTTTGCCTTCCCCAACTGGAATTGGCTCTGAATCTTCTCTCTTGACCTATATGTTAGCCTTTTCTTTATGGAACTGAGTCGTTAGGGTTGAAGATAGACTCCAATGTTACTAAACCCTTGGGAAGCTTGTTTGTCCACAGCTGCACTACTTGATCCCCATACTGCTGCTCTAATCTATCTTGATTCCTAGCTGAGAATTCAGCCTCTTCTTGTAAGAAATTGACGATCTGTTGATCGTTCTCAAACACTTACCAACTTGTGTTATTATCTAGAACTGTTGGCCTCACAATCACATGGATATGTGGCTGTGTTTTTTCTCTTTTGATGTTGTCAACCACATCAAACGTTGCTCCAACTGCTACGAGCCTATCATGGCTTCATTTTTCTTCCTAGGTATGGACACGATGTTGAAAGCTTGAAATCCTCAATGAGGTCCCATACCCTATTCTTGTAGTTCTTTAGTAGTTCATTCTTTGTAGCATGTTGTCCCCTGACTTGATTGATGATCAGCTCGCTATCCCCGAACACCTACAAGTTCTTTATGCCCTTTTTCCTAGCCTAATGAAGTCCATGAATCAAGGCCTCATATTCAGCTGTGTTGTTTGAACAAGAAAACTGGAAACGGAAAGATGAATAATATTTGATGCCTTGAGGTGAAACAAGCATAGCTCCTCCTCCTGCACCTTGCCTACTCCTTGATCCATCGAAAAATAATTTCCATACCTCATTGTCATCCTTATGGTTTGGTTTGGTGATCTTTAGGAATAGGTTGGTTTTCTTCATTCATGTATGCAATAGACTCCTAGCTCAGATTCTTCTACTTCTTGGTAGGGATCAAAAGCATGTACCTTGCTTGCCCATTCATCAAGAGTCAAATCTAGGATGCTTCCAACTTTGGTGTCAGCTTCATCTGTGCTTGGATAATCTTCTTGATCAAATTTTGAACAGTTGGCATTGATTTGGCTTGGAGTATGAGGCTCAATATGAAAGTTTGCAATTGGTTCGGATCTGATTGTGACCTTAGTACCATATCTTTTTATGAACAACATGTGTGACCAATCAGCAGATAAGTAGCCTCCAATTTTGGCTGTGAAATCCCTTGATAAGCATAGGGAAAAGAGTGGTGGCAAATCTATCACTGACACATCTTGTAAAATGGTAACGTTGGGGCATGTATGCAAGGTAAGATTCAAACCTTTAATTACTCCCACCATTTCTACTGCTGTCCCATCCAATTGCACTACCCCCTTTGATATGACTTCATATTGGAGACCCAGCTGATCAGCTATTTGCTTGGGCATGATAGAACTACTTGCCCCAGAATCAATCATGCAATTGTGTACTAGTTTATCCCCGATGATTAATGAAACATAGAATGGAGGGGGTTTCAAAACTTTACCTTGTTGTCCTCCATGATTCCCTTTAGGCTGAGTAGCATTTGTGAGGACCTTCTCTTGCATATGGACTCTTTGGTTGAAGTTGACCAATTCTTCATGGTGGCTTGTAGAAGATCTCTTTGGCCTGGGATGGATAAAGATTCCCACATTGATATATTCACATTCGTCTTCTTCATTTGATCAATGATGCTAAATGGGGATGAAAGATCTCTTTCTTTGTCCTTTGGCTGTACATTCCTTTCTTGTGCATGGGCAGCAACAGTTGGCATTTGAGTTGGCTTAGAAGGTGGTTTGGGCTGTCCTTGCGTGTTTGGAACTATATTTTGCTTACCAACACCTTGTGGAGTGATGGAAGGTTGTAGATCACTTGGAGCCAATGATTTGCCCTTCACCAATATTCCTCTTCTTTGATCTTGTGTTAGCTACTACACTCTGAGAAATTGTTTGATTCATGCCACAAAAATCCTCAGCTTGCCAATTCGCAAGTGTGGTATCATTTGGAGTTGTGTTTTGTTGAGATGTCCCTTGTTGCTGATTTGTTTCTTGACTCACTTCACCCTCTACGCTAGTAGTTGTCACCATTAAGGCTTGGTTCAAAGCACCATTGAAGCACATAGATTGGTTGTGAGGTTCATTGCATGGGAAACACCAATCATACTCTTGAGCTATGTTGTTTTGGACTAGCACTAATGCTTTAGAAGCAGATGCAACATTGGGGTTATAGGGCTGAAATGGTCTATTGGTGGGAGGCCTTACTTGGCTTTGATTTTCATTTGGATTGGGTGGCCTATTGGGCTGGTATGGTGGCCTAGCCTGGTACTATGCTTGAGGCTGATACGGTCTAGCACTTTGAGCTTGTTGTCTTTTGATAGTCACCAGCTCATTTCCAAGGTTCTACAATTGTTTCATAACCTCTTGGAGTTCATTTGAAGCACTAGAGGATGAAGTAGAAGTTTCATTTGAACTTTGATTTCTAGGAGTGGGAATAGGAGCCAAAGTGGGTGCTTGACTAGTGCTTGGATTTTCTAAGTTTGGATACAAGGGCATGGGAGGCCTAGGAGCCAGCTTACCAGCTTGAATAAGACATTTTTCAGCCCTAATGGCAATGTTATAAGAAGCAAGTAAGGTTGTGCCTCCCATAGATTGAATTAACATAGAAATATCAGAATTCAAAGCCTTAAGATAGTATAGAAAAGCACCTTCAGCTGTTGGCCTGACGGCCACTAGAATTCTATCCCAAGACCTTTGAAATCTGAAGTTGAAGTCAGTCAGCTGCTCATTGGGAGCTCTCTTGATAGTTGTCAATTGTTCTAGTAGAGACAAATTGTCTCCCTTTTCTCCAAACTACTCATGGAGGACTATGCATAACTGATTCCAATTTTGGATAGAACCAGCTGCAAGGCTCCTAAACCATTGCAATGCCTTCCCTTTGAATGAAGATGCCAGCAATTTGACAGCAACATCCATTTCATTTATCTCATGGATTGCACAAACGTTGGCAATGTCTTTGACATGATCACCAGGAGTGGTATGATTTTCTCCAGTGAAAAATGGAATGTTCTTCAATGCTACAATTGGAACTGGATTTTGTGCATTGAGGGCAAGTGGGGCACTGCCAGTGAAATTGACAAAGGGATTCGGTGGTAGATGTGCCATTATGATTGGCCTAAGAACTCTGGTTGATGCGAGAAAAGGTCTACCAAGTGGAGGTGTAGACAAAGTCCTATTAGGTGGAGATGGTGATCTTTGTGGTCTTCTTCCTCTCCTTCCTCTACTGGTGATAGTTGTAAGTGGACAAATAACCCCTCTTCTCAAGTATCAGACCTGGTTTGAATTCTTCTCATGCGCCTAGGCAACTTTGCTGCTAAACCACTAAATTCTATCCCTTCGGAGTCGCCAGATGTGTTAGAAAGTGAGCCTCAAAAGGCTAGATTCTGCCAAGTTACACACCAAACCTGACAATATTTAAACTCAAAATTTTAAAATACCTGTACATTTGAGATTTTAGGGTTTGGAATTTGATTTGGAATGACAGTCCGAAAACCCAAAAATGCAATTTACGAAATTGGGAAACCGAAATTCAAAAACCATAAAATGAAATTTTGAAAGTCAAAATCTCAAAATCTAAGAATACCCTTTTGAAGATTATCCCCGATCTATCAATTGGTGAAATTTTGACTTGTTTGAACAAGTTAAGTCCTTGAAAATGATTTCAAAGTTCAGCTACGGAAGGTGAAAATTTTGAAATTGTAAAACTGCAATTTTTAAGTCAAATTTCTTGAAAATTCCTTCAAATCTATGGAATGACCTCTTGGTCCCACCAGGCGTGCCAAAAATTTTTGATGGTGAATCACAGCACCCCTGAATGTCTACAACTCGATGGGTTGAGACTCTCAGTGCGATTGCATAACATGGAGCTTTTCCCAAGTGTGGGACCTTGTGAATCGGAAAAGCTCTCTCGGATGAAGGCCGGTTCCTATTCCTCTCTGTTCGAGATGCACATGTAAAAATGTAGAGGGTTTACTCAAAACCTAAACTAACTTAACGAGGAGACGGGGTAAGAAGATGCATAAAATAAAACCTAAACTACAAAGGTGATGCAGGAATGAAGAACACTGTCTTCTTGCCAATAAACACAAACCATAAAAATGCAATGCAAGATCATGCACAGATAACAGATTTGTAGTGAAAGATCAAGAGGATGCAAATGAACACAGAGAGGGTTGAGAATCATCCACAGACATGCATTATTTTCTCCAAATATTTATACAACACACTGCAAAATGCCAAGAGGCAAAGTTGCATTCAGAGTTTTTAATGGGAGGTTTGAACTCCACAAATTCACCTGCCAAAGAGAAGAAGGGAGGGGCAAAACAAGAATTTCCAACCTTTAGAAAGAATCCCCTCCTTACAATTTATAGGAAGAATGAGAGAGGGAAGAGAGAGAGGAATTCCAAACCTACCCCAACCACCTCAGATTGCATTTAATTCATCTCATTATGATGGTAGGTGAGAACCCTAGCAAACTTAAAAAGTGGCGAACTGTATTTTGCATTTTTAAGAACTTTTTCCCACCCAATTAAATATATCCAATCGTAGTTGGACAGAGGACCTCGTAAGCTTTCCGAAAAGTCCAACCTTGCGTTAATCCGAGCTCCCTGTGAAAAGTTATGGCCGTCTGAATATCTCGGGTGAGTGTGCTCTCCTATCAATGCTCAGAATGTTGCGCCTCCTGAAGGTGCGCCATAGGCGCATCCATCCTTATGTGCACCATGGCACAAATTTTTTCATGTCTACATTCTTACGTGTCATGCACCCTTTACGTTCACCAAGGTGTGACTTCTGCCATGTTGACACTCTTTTACCTGTGCCTTGGCGCATCCATTTTCGTGTCGACACTCTTTGTTGTGCGCCCTTTACCTGCGCCTTGGCGCATCCATTTTCGTGTTGACACTCTTTCTTTGTGTGCCCTTTACCTGCACCTTGGTGCATCCATTTTTGTCGACACTCTTTCTTTGTGCGCCCTTTACCTGTGCCTTGGCGCATCCATTTTCGTGTCAACACCTTCTGTCGTGCGCCTCTTACCTACGCCATGGGCGCATCCATTTTCGTGTCAACACCTTCTGTCGTGCGCCTCTTACCTGCACCATGGGCGCATCCATTTTCATGTCGACATCCTCTTACTTGTGCCATAGCACGAATTTCTTTGTGTCGACACTCTTTGTTGTGTGCCCTTTACGTGCGCCAAGGCGCGACTTTTGCCATGTCGACACTAGGGTTTTGAGTTCCTTTGATTTCCATATTCTTCAGCTTTCCTATATCTACCCGAGGGGAAAGATATATACAACAGCTGCTCTTTTAATTTCGTTAAAATACTTCATCAAAAATATAAAAAGAAAAAGAATACTTGCATAGTGTAGACATATCTTTCATAATTAGTTTATTAATTTTAGTTAAAGTTGAATCATTTTTGCATGACAATCACATGACCTAGAGATCCCAAAGAATACATATTTGAACCGATAGTGCCTCAACCAAATCTCCCCACAACACTAGCTGATATAGATCAAGACCTTAGGATCCAGGTCTTTCGAGCAATGGTAAACCTACGAGAAATTAGTGAACAACTGAGAGAGTTAAATATTAAAGACGACAAGGCATACACATTTTGGTCAAATCATCGTAACTATAGACTACCTTGATAGGATATCGCATGAATGTACAAGGACTTGAAAGACAACAAATATTTGGTTGCGATCCTCTAGTTCCACAACCCAATGTAGGGGACCTCCTCATCGACATAGACACTAGCTTACACATTCAAGTTGCCAGAACACCAGTAAGGTATTCTGAGAAAATTACCCAACTCCCAGTTCTAAACATAGAGGCTGAAAATACATATGATTATTGGATAATCGGAAGGAGATATTAACTCTTCATATGACCATAGGAGGTCCACCATAACCACAAACTTATGGTTGTGATCCATAGGTCCCACAACCCAACAGACCTATTGATCAATTAGACATTGATGTTGGTTTACGAACACTAGTATTTAGGTCCTCACCACTTCCACCAGACATTATTACACAATTCTTCTTATTAAACGTAGCAACCAATCAAGCTAAATATTTCTAGACTAGACTAAAGAATCATCCATAAAACCCTAGAGAATCCACTACACCTCACATCACCATTTTCATGACCTTTTCTGGAAATATACACAAAGCTCCCACAGGTCACTTCCCACGTAACCAATAGCCAATAAACAGGATCTCGACAGAGCTCGACATTGAAAGGAGCCTCCGAACAGCTATTACATCCGAATGATCCATTACACCAATTCAGGTTAGGAGGGCCTTCTTCACCTTAGATTCATAGATTCCATTATTACGTATTGAGGATATAAGATTTCCCAACTAGTTTGTATATATCCATAAATATTTCACATTCTGGCCATCTCGGCACGACCTCGGGAGGTTGGGTATGAGGAAGAGTTACTTGTAGATTCCCATGCTTGCATGTCACTTTTCCATCGTACAAAATTGGTGAACCCGACGTGAAACAAATAATTGTTCCCCTTTTATTTTCATTTCTTTCATCCACCTTCGCTCTTTCCCATTATTCTGCGGGTATTCATATACCCCCTGAATATGTCGGGATATGATGCATATGGCAGACCTCTCTTAGGTCTCGAAGCAAATTATGGTCAAACAAATAGAAAACCGTCACCCTCGCTTTCTACATGGGCTGATAACTATTCAAGTAATTACTTGTCATCTCAAACTCCCCCTCAAAGAACTAGTTCTAGTTCTTCGTTCGAATTGAGGATTTGGATCAGCTTGCACAAATACAACAACCAAAGCCCTCAGGCTCTAACAATATGATGTTTACTGGAGAATCCATTTCATCTCCTATGGTCTTGTTCGGACCATAGATCGAGACAATCAGATCCACTCCCATTTTTGGATGAGGAGTACTTAGCACGCTACGCTAGAAGTGAACAATGCTTCCAAAACATGTACCCACCTATAGGGAGTTTGCAAATACAATTCGATACCCTACTCCAAGAAAACACCCCCATTCCTCCACCTATGGGAAATGCCCTTGGTGAAGCTTGGCAGGGTAATGATCAATTCATAGTAGGGTATCATACCCCTTTACAACCTCAAGGTATACAACAAACGCCATTAAGGCAAAACACTATGTCTTCACCAATAGAGGTCATTTCAGCCTTAGTTGAGAAGGTTAGAGGATTGGAACTTGCTCAAGCAAATCAAAATTCATATTTTGGGCAAGCAAGAATCCCCAACCCTCTACATCACCCCAATTAGGTTGACCTCCTTACAGGAATAGGCACGTTAGGCATGCCTCCTCAACATCCGTATAATTACCCATAGCAAACACCAACTAGGATTGTATTTTCAAACGCCGCTCTAGTTGAAAATATAATACCTCCGCTTGGCACCAAACAACCCATACCAAAACAATGCTCCTCCCTACTTAAACATTTATTCAAAATCACCACAAGGAGACATATTCTCTTCTCCTGGGATGTTCGTTCAACCACAAGGATTCCCTTATGTCCTGTAAATACATATGCTATGCCATATCAACAAACCATGTCACCCCCCCCCTCGAAAGCACCGTCGATGGTCAAGGCCTACGTAGTAGGGACTTATTCATAATATTTAAAAGAGCCCCTAGACTTCACCATACGAAGTGTTATGCTTCCAAGACCTCTTCCTGATTTACCCAAATACAAAGGGGAAGGAGATCCAAATGCACACATTAAGGCCTATGCCACAGCCATACGGGAATTACTCCCTTGGGATGGGGTTGTTGCTAAGATATTCCCTAAAACCTTAGAGGGTATTGCCCTTGATTGGTATTATTACAGAATACCTAAAGCCTTGATACACTCATTCAAACAACTCGTGTCAGAGTTCATCAAATCTTTTGATATGAACAAATTGTTAAGAACAAGAATCAGGGAATTCTTGCATATTAAACAAGAACATAATGAATCCACTACTCATTTTATTCAAAGATGGTGTATGGTTCTCTACTCATTAGCAAGTGCTCCAAACATGGATCAAATGGAACTATGCGATTTATTCCTTCATTCTCTCAATAGAGAGATAAAGGAAGAAGTCCAAAAGTTCCCACTAAGAACTTATGATGAAGTACTCGAGAGTGCTCTCCGAATCGACCAAGCAGCGATAGATAGTGGTCGTAAGACATATGGGACAAATGGGAAATTAACCACTCCTAATCAAAACATTGTGGCCTATCCTAATACCGGGAATGCTAATCAAGGACCTAAGATCCTTAACAAGAACCGCAGAGTTACAACAGATGGAGTAACTGACCAAGTTAAAAGAGAAAACGTTGTAAACATTTCACCACTGTTAATAATCAGCAAAATAACAATTTTACTCCAACAATCAACATGGTGGATTTTAATCATCCACCATGACCACAACAACAACAATGATGACAAATCCAAACACAAGGTCCAAATCGAAACCCAATTGGATATCAGAGTCAAAACCAAAGGCAACAACCTCAAAATTTTAACTCTAACAACCAAAGAACCTTATCGAATTTTGGGCCACAAAGCGGGTTTCAAATCAACATGACCTCAAAATTATAATCCCAATTTGTATTGTGGTTTCCACAAAATTCAAGGGCACGATACTAGGACTTGCATGCGACTACAATAAATTCATGCGGTGTTTTCTAGAAGATCAAAAACAACTCTTTATAGATATGTTCTTAGCAAATTTTGTAATATCAGCGCAAAACACTTACACGGGGCGGTTTCCTCAAAATGCACCCCTCAAGATCTTTAATGATCCACTCCCAAACCATTCTAACAATAACAGGTTAGATCCAAGTGGAACAAACAAGGGTCTTATAATAGGAAACAATGATCATGAAGCTTCAACTTCATTAAATTCACTAGTCGCACCCCAATTAGGAACTCAACCGCAAACCAAGATAGTTGGCCTGGTAGAGTTAGACACCGAGCTACATGTAGAAACCATAACAAGAACATGGGATTATTCTTCTCAACCAACTCCAAGTTATCCATTGGAACTAGAAAACATTCAACAAATGTTGGTAAAACCCATAGGCGCCTATGATTTAATTAATGATTTAACGAAAACCTTCTCTCACATCTCCTTCTTGGACTTGTTAAAGAACTCTCCCGCCCATAGGGCTGCTCTCTTAGAAGCATTAGGCCTTGGTCATTTAATTAATATTACCCCTCCTCCGAAACACAAGTAAACCATGTAGAATTTGACGTCTACCCTCTAAGGCATCCAGATAGGGATACTGAGTTTATATTTGATATAAGCAAAATTCCAACAAACTTGGAAATTACGCGAAGAGGTGACCCAGCTTTACATTTACAAGTATGGGTTTACAATAATTATGTTAAACATGCAATGGTTGATGATGGGGCAGTAGTTAACATAGTCCCCTTCACTTTTCTTCAAAATTTAGGATATGTAGAGACAAATTGTTCCACAACATGAAATACGCTAAGAGGTTATGATAGCCTCAAGGCCACCTCAATTGGAACCATATTTTTACTAGTCACTTTAGGACCCAAGATGGTCCTCACTGAATTTTATATTACAAATTGAGAAATGAACTATAATATGATCCTCGATTGGCCATGGATACACCGCATGAAGGAAATCCCTTCCACGTTATTCCAAGAAATAAGATTTATACACTTAGGGAAAATATTTGTGGCGCAAGGTGACCCTAAACCCTTCGATATACACCTAGCCGATTTGAAGAAGAGACCAGAATTCATTTCAAGTTTGAACTACCAACAAATCAACTTAGAAAACCGATTAATTCAAAACCAAAAGAGATGTTGATACCCACCACAGAGTTGGAAATTACAAATCTGGTTAAGGGCATTCCAGCACTCAAAAATGAGGCCAATGTCATAGAAACAGTGTCATTAGGGACTGCTGCAAAAAATTTCGAGTTGCTAGAGAAAGATTTACCTATTCTCCTACCATTTGATTATGTGGGTATGGGATACACCCTGGGAATTGCTTCTCTTCCATCGGATGAAGTTTTTATGGTAGAAGTAACCGAAGTAGAAGAAACAAATACAACAAATATCCCAACATCCATTTTTCCAAGAAAATATTGGACTCTCCACTTCGATGGAGCTAGATGTCGCTTTGGAGCTAGGGCAAGGGTGATCTTTACTTCACCTAAGGGAAAGATCCTACCTTTTTCCTTTAAATTAAACTTTAAGTGTACAAACAACGGAGTTGAGTACGAATCTCTCCTCCTTGGCCACATCCTATCTAAAATAATGGGTGTCGATAACATTAGAGTGTTAGGAGACTCGCAACTAGTTGTAAACCAAGTCTCTGAGGTATATGAAACTAGGGTTGAACATTTACAACTCTACAAAACAACGGTATTAGATCTAAGCAAGGGATTCAACTTCATATCAATTGAAGCAATCCCACAAGAGCAGAACCTTCTCACTGATTCAATAACAACCTCAGCTTCTTGTTTCACTCCAAATAGTGAGTTGGAAGATACAAGTTTCACGGTACCACTTAAAATGAACTTGAACCGTTAATACATAAAATACCAACAAACCCACTCCGACTCATGGAGAAGTTGAGAATGATTTTCCTATCCTTGACCACTTTGATGGTGATAGATTCGCTCTCGAATATCTAAACGCCTATGCGGAGCTACACCATGCCCACCTCATAGTGGATCTTTTCCTAATACCACATTCCTCTTCCTATTTCATAAATCCCATGGTAGAGTCTCCTTCATAAAAGGATCTCGATATCTACGAGGTGGAAGACAGAGAAAGCTTGGAACTACCTCCAACCCCACCTGAATTTGAAGAAGGTAACGCTTCTTTAATAGAAGAAACCATTGACATAAACATCGGAATAGAGGAAGAACCAAAAATTTTGAAGTTAGGATCCTCATTAACCCTAGAGGAGATAGAAATACACACCCAAGTCCTCAAAGAACATCAAAAGGCTTTCACATTTAACTATAAATAAATGACGGGCATTGCACCACACATCGCGGTACATAATCTTGTCACTAAACTAGATGCAAAACCAATTAAACAAAATTCAAGACCAATGAAGCCAAAAGTGGCTCTCATGGTAAAAGAGGAAGTAATAAAACTTCTCCAAGTGGGATTCATCAAACCCGTTGACTATTCACAATGGGTATCTAATATCATCCATGTTCTAAAAAAGAATGGGAAGATACGCATTTACATAGACTTTCGGGATATTAACAAAGCTTGTCCCAAAGATGACTTCTCGTTACCATCCATTGACGTTATTGTTGATGCAACAGCTAGATTTGAACTATTGTCCCTCATGGATGGGTTCTTAGGGTATAATCAGATTAAAATATCTGAACAGGATCAAGCCAAAACTACATTTATAACTCCCTGGGGAACTTATTGTTACACTGTCATGCCATTCGGTCTTAAGAACGCCGGCACTACATATCAGTGGGCAATGACATACATATTCCATGATCTTATCCATAAAATTGTGGAATCCTATGTGGATGACTTATTGGCCAAGGCCAAGAAGCATTGTGATCATCCAGAAGTACTCTGTATCATCCTCTCACGATTGATTGAATATGGCATCACATTAAACCCAGAGAAGTGCGTGTTTGGTGTGACGGGAGGTAAACTTCTAGGTTACATTATATCTTCACGAGGGATTGATGTTGATCCATCCAAAATCCAAGGTTGTTCTCAAAATGATTCCACCATCGGATGAGTCTGGAATTAGGTCATTTATTGGGAAACTCGGTGCAATCGAAGGTTCATCCCGATTTAAGTTTTACCATTCATCCAATCAACAATCTATTAAAGAAAGATTATAGCATTGATTGGACTGAAGAATGCAACGAGGCCTTTGAAGCAGTTAAACACTTCTTGTTGTCTCCACCCATGCTAATGCCTCCCAAACCAGACCACCCTTTGATCCTATACTCACGGGGGTGATGTCTTGCTAGCTTGCATGTTGGCTCAAGAAGACAATGATAAAGGAGAACGTACATTATATTTCATTAGCTGAACATTGCTCGATTATGAAACACGTTATACACAGGCAGAGAGAGAATGCCTTGCCATAGTCTTTGCAACAAAATGTTTAAGACATTACATGTTAAACCAAGAAACAAGGGTCATTGTAAAGATAGATCATTTGCGAACATTTCTCACGTAAGGGTATTTATCTAAAAAGGTTGGGCGTTTCATAACCTTAATGGGTGAATTTGAGTTAACATTTGTAAACCATAAATCCGTTAACGAACAAATCATTGTGGTTGGTTAGTGACAATCCATTAGATGGAGGCGATGCGGTAAATCTGGACTTTCCCGATGAGTGTATATACTTTTTTTGAAACCGGGCCTCCCATCTCTACATGTCCCTGGTACACTGATATCATGAATTTTATCATGGACCACACATAGCCGGAAAGTGCCACGTCACAACAAAGAAGGCGGTTATGCATTATCACCGCTAAATATGTTTTTTTAGAACAAGTACTCTATCATAAAGCCTTCGACGACATGCTTCTAAGATACGTCGACACGAAAAATCCAAGAAGATTCTTTATGAATCCTGTTAGAGTAGGTATTTACCTTAGCTCATGTTCACCTAGGTACTTTATTTACCTTTATTGTATTTATCCTCACCCACTTATGTGTGTGGATATTTCTTTTATCTTATTTAAATATTAGGAGATATTATCTAGTTGTTAGGTATAGTTCTTTCCTTGATCTATGGTATTGACTAGATCCTTGATGTCTAGTTCTCTCCTAAATCTATGGTCTTGACTAGTTCTTTGATGACTAGTTATTTCCTTGATTTATGGCTTGATCTACAACCTTGACTGGTTCTTAGATTTTTATTCCTTGCCTATTTAAGCAAGGCCCATTCTCAATGTATTGCATTGAGTTCCATAATAATATATGATATTGTTGCTCATTTGTTTGCAAAGGTTTTATGTAAAGTTATTCTGGTGAATTGCTTTCATCTTATTGATCGTGGTGTTTGATTAGCATCTATGTTCTTGGCTTGGTATGATCTGGTTATCATTTCTTTCAAATCCCACAGTGGGATATGTGGAGGCCACTTTGGTGGTCATGCCATTACTCACAAAATACATCGGATGGGCTATTTTTGGCCCACTCTCAAACATGACGTGAGAGAGTTTGTACATGAGTGCCACAAATGCCAAGAATTCTCTCACAAGATTCACATGCCAGTGCAATCCCGGCAACCAATAGTAACCCTGTGGCCCTTCTCCACGTGGGGTCTAGATTTGATAGGGAAATTCTCTCCCTCATCAACCGATGGCCATAATTTTATAATTACAGCCACGGAATATTTTACCAAATGGGTAGAGGCCATGCCCCTCACCACCGTACCAGGTTCAGTAATTGCCAAGTTCATTATAAACCAAATCATTTACAGGTATGGTGTCCCACAAGTCATTATCTCAAATAATGGCACATCCTTTAAAAATGATGAGGTCCGTGAGTTATGCAGCAAATTCAAAATAAACCATCACACGACCTCTCTTTACTACCCTCAAGCCAATGGGCAAGCCAAAGCAACAAACAAAACATTAAAGGCTATTCTCCTCAAAACAATTAAGGAGAACAAGCGAGATTGGCATCTAAAACTATATCCGGCCTTGTGGGCCCATCAAACCTCAATAAGAACACCAACAGGAGCAACCCCTTTCTCGTTGGTATTCGGGGTAGAAGCAATTCTCCCACTTGAGGTTGAAATACCCAATCTCCGCATCTCATTACAAGGGATTTTGGATGAAGAAGCTTACAGGGAGGCACGCCTCTCTCAACTGGAAAGCCTTGACGAGGCCAGGCTAAATGCCGAACAATGACATAGAGCCTATGCTGATCGTATGTGCCGGAAATATAAAACAAAAGTCTTTGAGCGAGAAATATATGAGGGAGATCTAGTTATAAGACTAGTACAGCCGGATTGATAAGAAAACCGATGAAGGAAGGAAGTTTCGGCCCAAGTGGTTAGGCCCATACCGAGTCATGAAAGACTATAGAAATGGTGCGTATCTCTTCTACACACTAGAAGGTGAGGAATTTGATGAAACTATCAATTCCTTACATCTTAAATGGTTTTATGCATAAGACACTAAAATCACCACTTGTACATTATAGCTACCTACATTGCATTAGTCATTTAGCTGTTTCATTTTGTCCACTCATTTTGTAAAAATTGTGGTCAAGGAACTTAATCTTAAGAAATCTATTACAAATTTTTGAAAATATTGGTAAAAGCATTCAAATCACATCTCTTCAAACATCATCAAGTTCGGCAGACAGTAGATTGTGAAAACCATACCAAGGCCTAGATACTTGGTTTTGCTCTTTCTAGCTACCAAGTGAAGTTTTCCTTACCTACGGTCTATTCTAAAATCTTCTTGGTGTCACATCTATCCCTCTTATATCTATTTGAAAGAAAGGATATCCCAAAGTCACAGATCGAAGTGTCAAAATCAAAGAAAATCAAAAATGCCAAGCAAATGAATATTTTATTTTACACACTTCTTTGCCCTACCAACCTTTGGTGATAAGCCCGCATCTCTTACTAGTGGTGCAAGGTTGGGAAAGGAAATAAGTTCCCTTACTCACCTATATCTTTCCTATGGTGACAAACCCATGCTTCTTACTAGTGGCATGACGCAGGGTGTGGGGGGTCCATTCACACAAATTAAAAAAATATTGGTATTCTAGAACTACAAATCAAATTATATTAAGTGAAAACAAATGTCCAAATTCCAAAGAGATAAAATCCTCAAAACCAGATTTTGTCACCAGGTTGCCATTTATAGATCTAAGTCTAGATAAACTGGAAAGTAAGTGGCCTCCCGAGCTTGGTGGTAGTTCGAGTAGGATAAGTGTGTAGGCTAAGTTTGGTTTTGTCACCAGTTTTGTCTATCTCTCATCGTTCCATTCATTCAAACCGATACAATTTGTGCCCTTCTCGAACTCTTGGTGTTGAGCCTCGCATCTTTCTTGGTTGCATGGATTTGGGAATGGGAAGGTTCAGCTCTTTATCACTATACATTCATCACATTTTACCAACATAAGAAGAAATCACGACATTTCCCAAAGAGGCCAAAAGTTCAATACTACAATGTGTTCATCATAGCATGTCAAGCATTACAAAAGCATATAAAGTAAAACATTCTGTTTATTATTTACTATCATTTGTCATCCATTGCATAGATTCTAAAAAGCATGAAAACAAATACTCTAAAAACATCTAGTATACACATGGGAAACGAGTCACAAAATTCTAGACACCAAGAATCTAGATCCAAATATATATATATATATATATATACTCTAAAAACATCTAGTATACACATGGGAAACGAGTCACAAAATTCTAGACACCAAGAATCTAGATCCAAATATATATATATATAAATGGTGTTTCATGTACAATGCCATCATGCACCAAGGCATGGTCAAAATGCTCAATGAGCCCAGAAATACAAAACAATCGTACATATATCTAACCAAAGGTCACTAAAAACACTATGATCTCTCAATCTCTACGAGATCCCTTAGAAGTGTATGACCATGCCTAGGACTCCTACTCTGCGGCAATGCTCGAATGGACAAAGGGCTCACGATCACAGCCCAAGAGTCGTGTGGTCTCACTATGAGAACAAATCCTCCTCATCAAACACTCATTAGTCCTATATCAAGCCAACTCGGTGTGAAGGGAGGTAATGATTTCTCCCCGCCTTCCAGATAGGGGAAAAGACATTTGTATGTCGACCAGTTGCTGAGGGCTCCCCAACGTCCTCAGTGAGCTCAGCCCAAGTACCATCAGAAGGGAGCAATAGAGTGTCAGCACACACTGCAAATCAAGTCTCACCATCCCTCAGCAGTCGCTACAAATAAAAAGGAGAAACACACAAGTTAGAAAGTTGTCCAAAATAAAACCAAAGATAAACAAAACAACAAAAGGAAATAACAACTAAACAATTCTAACTAAAGCAAAGTTGAGAAAAGAGTAGTAACTCACTCAGATCTCCAGGCCTCCAAGTAGGATCTCTAGGATCTGCGCCTGCCACTAATGCTGCCACTGACTGTCGTCCCTCTCCCACATCTAGAGCAATGTGACAGCCTGCCACTGGCTCGCCATCTCCCCCTAAATCCTGAGAAGGCAACTCCTCTGAAATCAAATTCACCTTCTCTGTGCTCTGCTCCACCCTCTTAGCCCGTAAGATATCCTGAGTATCATGCCACTCAGAATCATTATCATCCTCCTCACATGTCCCACCAGCTCTGGTCTCCGTATCCTCTATCTCTCCCCCAGTGAACTCCTCAGACTCAAATTCCATGTCAATAGGCTCATCTCTGCTATGGGTAGGACCGCGCAATCAAGTAAAGGTTCCCGAGGAGCACCTGGTTACCCTCAAGTGGGAACCACCCTCCTAGCTGCGATGGGAACACCAGGAGTGATCGTGGTCCAACCTCGGCCTCTAGGACCTCCCCGAGCCTCACAAATAGATCTATATCTGGCCTACTTTGTGAAACATGTCAATGTATGGGAGGCCGAACTGCTATGGTACTCTGTCAAAGGGGTGGATCTCCAACTTCCCGTCATGTCTATCATTTGATTGGTAGTGTGGCAAGCGATCAATGTGAGTGTCTCCTCTCCCCATAGCCCTGTCATGGCCTAATAAGGAGTATCCTCCATGTCTGTAATAGTCAAAGAGGCCACCGGATGGTGAGGTGCTCTAATAATGGTCATCCCTATCCACCTCGCTGCCCTGACAGCCCCAGGATCCTCTACCTATACAGCTCTCCCATACAGAATGATGTGCTCATACACCTAACTCGTGACAAGAGTGGGGTGGCTCGATGATTGTCTGTGTAGTCGACCACCCTATATAAATCGTGGTAGGTGGTCACGAGGATTTCTGATCCCCATGCGTAAATGTGGCCATGGCACTCAATCGTGCAATGATGGGAGCCCAAGTAATATAAGAGAGTGTCCCCTCCCTTGTCCCCAATCAATTTTGAAGCAAGGATGCCCATGATAGCCTTGCGGAGCACAGGAATATCTGACTCAACAATGAAGCGGACCTTCACCCCCTTCTTCGACCCCATGAAACAACGGCATCCCCCATATAAGTGGCCCATTGAACCACCTGAGATCTAGACACTACTTTCTTAAGAGACAGTTTCCTCCAAAGAATTAGGACCCCCAATATGTGATAAACGTCCTCTAGGGTGATGGTCCACTCACCCCTAACTCCTTGAAATCAGAAATTGTTCCGATCCGCATCCCAAGATAAGCCCGAACTACCGTCGGACCTCGCCGACCGAGATCATCTCCTCCTCCCTGCACGCAACCCTATATCCACCTCTCTAGCTGGAGATCTGCTAGCTCCTCATGTATGTGCCTATATCAGGGGAATCCCACATATGGCCTCCAGATAATGTCCACTTTGGACAACCCCTCCAACAACTGCCGAAAATGGGCCACATCATATGTCAGCCTATCTGATCTCCGCTCTCCTATAACTAGCACCCATCTCCCGTATCCCACCCGCACATATCTCACCGAGAATACATCTGGTCGGGCATCCCTATAGGTTGAACACATACTATGTACTTGTAGGCTCAAAGAAGGTGCAAAGATAAATGTACAAAGACAAAGCTAAACTCGCGCAAACGCCCATATGCCCACAGCTCTCGATATAGCTACACCAAGAATGCTGGTGCCTAGGAAAACCAAGTCTCCTCTACTATCATATCATGGAGCACCCCCATCAGCTATCGGGAAAGCATCCACCCTCTACATCTCGGTAGTGCATAAGAACACACTCGCCTCCATTAATATAACCACTAGCCTCGTCTCATCCGGACGGGCTAGGTACATCTCGCCATAGCTCAAACTGGCACTATGGAATCTCATATCTACCACCCCCTCACCAAATACTATCTTGATCAGCTCCTCTGAGGCCTTGGAGGAGATAGAGTAAACCTGGGCACCCAATATGGGTAACCACAAAATCTGGAACACATCCTCTAGGGTGATAGTCATCTCACCCGTCGGAAGGTGGAACATGTTGGTCGCGGAGTCCCATCTATCGATGAGCATGACCATCAAGTTGGGCTATGAAAAACATGTTGGTAGTGCCAAATCCCACTCAATCCCACTACCTCCATGTGTTGCAGCTCCAAAGGGGTCGCTAAGCCATGCAATGTCACTAGTAGAGGCAGAACCCTGTCTCGCATGTGTAACTGCGCTCTCCCCTGCATCCAATCCAAGCATGACATTAATCCCTATTTACCATGACCATATTCACCAATTATCATTACCTTCCACCCTGTTTTTACTCTACCCATCTCAACTACCTAACCTACATCACTTTTTCCCCCTTGTGCCTAAAAGTCTAACTGCAGGTTTATTCTAATCGACTTGATCACCTTTTAACGGCATCTGTCACACCTGTTTGGTGACCACTACCGATTCATCTTTATCAACTACAAGATTACCACTTAACCAAAGCATCTGTCACTGTTAAGTGACTGATCCACAGTTCTACCCAACCGACGCCGGCCAAGGTTAACCGACGCCGGTCATTGTCGCAGAAAATTCCGTGACTTCCCAAACCCCCTTTTTAAACAACTCTCCCACCTTTCCTTTTACCCAACCTACAATGACCTACACTACCCCAGGACCTCTACCCACCCCACCTATACAATTTACTACCCTCCCCCTCTTTTTTTCCCGTTATTCTCCCCATACCCACATCTTTCCTTTTTTCACCCACAAAAAACAAAACTCGCAATACCCTAGAAACAAAAATCCTCAAAACCTCTAATCTATCTAATCACCCATATAGAGTTAGGCGCTTACCTCGCAATCATGCGCTGCCACCATCTTGAAGGCACATCCGGCCATTACACCGTTGGCTCACCCAATCCCTCTCCACCAATGCCATCACTGAATAGCTCCCACAACCTTTGACCAATCAAATCTCTCGCCCTACTCCCATGGACCCGTTGCTCACTAACCCAACCCTCACAAATCGACTTCCACTCACTATCCCATTTACTCGGACACTTTTTCTCTTTTTTCGTTTCTTCACTTCGTAAATAACAAATGAATAATAAAAATGTGGATTTTTTTTTTTATAACCCACCTAACCTAACCGATGTCAGTTACCATTGACCGGCATCGGTCGCGTGCCCTACATAACCATCGTCAATTTTTCCTATACCGATGTCGGTTATCCATGACCACCATCGGTCACCCTCACCTACACATTGCCCTTACTTTTCCATTTTACCCCACCCTTTACCTTGCTCCTTTACCCCATCCAACCTTTACCCAACCCATTACCTTACCTTTCCTGACCTCGTCACTTCCTACCTCCATTTTTCCTCCTTTGGGGACTTATTATTCTTTTACCCCTACCTTGGCCTTACCCATGCCGTGACCTAGATATTTGGACTGGACCATCGCTAGTGACCTTTGACCTCATGTGTTCATTATACCTTGCAGCACTATTACCTGTGTTGATTGACCTAATGACCTTTCCTAGCCTATTGCCATGACCATTTATCCTGACCCTACCTTTGGTGTATCGGAACATACCTAAATGTTCTGCACCTAACCTATGTTGTGTTTCCTGACCATATCCTATGCCTTGGATATTGGATTCACTTCAACCTTGTCCGGATAAACCTATCGACCGTAGATGATGTAGATTTTTCCTACTCTTAAACCCGGTTGTGTGTTGTAGTTTATACATGTGCGTGCGTTTGGTGTTGCTACCTTTGACCTAACCTATAACCTAGATTTCCCGAGTAGACCTTTCACCTTTTTTTATCCCCCATGCCCACCTGCCTTTTCCTCACATTTTCCTTTTATCAAACCACTCACCACTTCATCCTTCTTCCTTGTCAGTTCCTGGTTTGAGGGGGATCACCTTTACCCACACATGGGGCAACCACATATTATTATTTTTGTTAGTGTCGCTTACCAATACAAGCTACGCAACAAAAAGGGGAAAAATGTAGACACTAAAATTAGGTCGCACTCCCCTTTGGTCCCTCGACAAATAAGCACCCTTTATTACATTTACCTAGCCATGACCCCCTTCACCCCACTAATATTAATTTAATTAAATTAAATTAAATTAATGCATTATCCTCAGTATATTTATTATTTGAATATTTTATTTAAATAATATCCACACATATAGTTCCTTTAGATAACTCACCAAGCCAACTCAACCTAAGACCTATTCTTAGTAAGTAGCCATAACTAACTAAGACTTACCCAAACCCTAAAAATCAATGCTTACATTCCTCTAACCACATTCTCGCATGCTCACAAGAAGCTCCTAGTCTAATCCATGGGATAACAACATGAGATCAAGGAAATCGGGAGGTTCTCCTAGTTTAGTAAACCTAGGAAATCCCACCTTGACCGACGCCTTGATTACCCCTAACCATCGCCGGTTAAGCGAAATACCGTCGGTTACCCCTTTTAACCCCTAAACTATCTTATTCTCAAGGTTGGCAAACATTGGGAAAAATTTGATGAGCAAGAACACATCTCAAAGAGATAACACATCTTCAGAGAGAAAATTCCAGTGAAAACTCGCATGCAAAGAAGGAGATTGAGCATCTTCTCATGCACAGCCATCCCAGCCATGAACTTATTTATCCAAGCAAAGAGGAGTGTACATGCAGCCCATGCAGAAGCTTTTCTTGCAGTTGGTGATCACTTACAACCTTCAAACCTCTCATCAGCACCTCCATCCTCACACATAGGCATTCAGGATGAGAATCCAAGTAAGTATAACATCATATCTTCATGGTTTATTTCATTTCATCATCATATTATCATCCATTGTTTACCTTTCCCCTATTGACCTTCTCTGACATTTTCACCTCCATATACCCATTAAAACCTTTCCAAATCCTACTCCAGTCACCCAATACCTCATCTTGACCAACCAAAGTCCTTTGTGCAATCACAAAGGAGACCAAAAGCTTGTTCTGTGACATTTCCAGATATTACGATGAATCGGCACCGGTTACACCTAACCGCCATCGGTCACCCTTATCAACACCGGTCTCTTTATTTTCCTATAACCTAGAAAAGAGACCTACCCACCAAATTTCATCTCACCCTCATTCACCTGTGATCTACCCGAGACCTCTATCAAACTGTAGAGACCCAGAACCAATCATTTGACCTTTGGATTCTATTCTAGCTTAGCCTATTAGATTATATCTATTTCTTATTGTGTTTTAAGTGAGATACCTAAATCATTTTAAATAACAATAGGATTTAGTTTTTTTACATCATTAAATTGTTTAAAATGTGGGTGACGACATCATCATAGGAAGTATCATACTTCTTGGATCTAGCATAAACTAGGCAATTCACTACCCATATTATTTAATTCCTTTTGGTGGTCTTGTTTTCATTACATGTAGTTCCTCCTAGCCAAAAGGAAGCTCTCACGATCAGTTGTGGATCCGGAAGTCATACGCGCACAACAACCCATCAACCAACATTTGAACAGGTATTCCTCTTACGCCCTGTTACCCTATCATTTCATCAACACTTCAAATAAACGATCTAAGAATCAAGTGAAACATTTTGGCATGCCCAGTGGGACCCATCAGGGTTCCTTGCATTTCATTCATTCCTAGGAAAAAAATTGTGTGTGTTTTTTCCCTTCTAAAAAGTGTACACACTAATTTTCTTCCTTGGTAATCCACCTCTTCTTTCTATTTTCTCTAAAGGAAACTTTTCTTTTGGTGTAATTAAAAAGAACCATTTCTTCATGTTTTCTGCATTGTAGTGAAAGAGCATCCCTCTTCCTCTTCATCTTATTATGTCATCCAATTTCACATTTTCGATTTGGGTTTAAAAATAATTGCATTCCATTTTGATTTATTGCATTAGCTCACATTAATTGAGGGCAACCTATACATTGGAAGTCATGCCCGGTGATGGTTGACAAACGAATCGTAGAAAAGCACTTCTATCCTTTTCTCTTTCTCTGAGTCTTACCAAACCACACAAAAATTCAAAATACATACATTCTTAAACAACATCCTACCTAGAAGAAGCTGTAGGTGATCACACGATCATGGCATAGTGGGCACCCAGCTCGCTGCTCTGTCAAGTCATACTTCAGAGCGAAGCCCACCCCCACCATAACATACCTGAAACCTCACCTTTTAGATCTTTTTCTTTGTAGGAAGCCATCCTCACCAAAATCTCTATTTAAAAATTCATGTCTCGGTCCCTAAATAACATAAGCTAAACAAACATAATAGAAAGGTACTCCTAGGTTGCATTTTCTTAGTGTTTTTGTGGCTTGCATTTTGAGGTGAGAGATCACATTCGTCGCTTTTTTGTTCATCCTTACACGCTCCTCATCATAGATGGTGTATTCAGATTCACCGAGTGTGCTCGGGACATATCATCATCATTCTTAGAATTATGGGTTTGATTCTACATCGATTTTAATTCACAACCACTTTCTTTCATCATTGTTTCAATTTCACAAGAATCGCCGTTTGTACCTCTCGACCACCATCGGTTATACCCAACCAACGTCGGTTCCATGTCCTTTTGCCAACCTACTCAAAAGGACATTTTCTTCACTTTCTTCCACTTTTCACATCTCTCCTTGTCATCATCATTCCCATTGACATTTTAAACATCTTGATTTGTCATACATTTCAGATTTTACCTTCTCGCTTCGTTGTTTACTCACTGTCATTTTCTATAGTAACCGGTAGTGGTTACCCATGACCGTTGTCAATTTTCCCTAACTAGCATCGGTTAGCGTGTTTCACATTCCAGCCACCATTTGGCGCTTAATCCACTTTTGTCACCAGATTCACCTGTTCTTGTTGTTCTCTATGTCATTTATAGAGAAGAAGCCCTACGATCGATACTATTTCACAAGGTGCTAACCCAAAGACAAGCAAGTGTCCTCGTATTTCACGCTGATTGTCAACCACTCCCACCTAGTCCTTCACCACCTTCCATTTTATCACCACCATGGATCCCATCCACCTATTACTACTATCGTTACTGAAGATGACGAGTTCACATGACTCCTTGACCAGAACCCTGCCGCCTTACATTTTTACCTTTCCCACTCGTCCACTCAAGACACCTCGGATCAGTTGATATATGGCATGCCCGTATCTATCCCCCAACTCTTGTACCCACTCCCGCATCGGCCCCATCTCGGCTCGATATTTCCTACATCCACCTTACCCCCCAGTCGTTTGCGATTAGGTTCCTATACCCACTATGACTTCCACATCTGTTACCTTGTGGCCCTCATTACATCCACCATACCCTCGACAACTACCCCAAACACAACCTCATCCACCCCTAATGTCTCACACATACTGTAGCTACATTACCACCTCCAGTTTTGGTGACCCCTACCCCATTTCAGAATGTGGTTCTTTCCTATTCCACAATCATTTAGCCCCCATTTCCACAAGGGTTACCACGACCCTTCCACCCCCATATACATACTATCAACAACCTCCCATTTCATCCATTATACATTCTCGGGTACGTACCCCTATTTCACTACCTTCTTCTCCACCACCCTACATGGCAGCCCCATACATTGGAGTGCCACCCCTATTATATGCCCAAAACCAACCCCTCACGCTAGGAGGCATCCAATCATCACAACCCACCAACGACCTAATTAAATTGATGTTGGACAAGATGCAAGACATTGGAGGCATCAATTTCCGGCTCCCACAACACTCTCACCTATGACAAGATTTGCAATGAGCCTATTCACCCATCCATTCCTATCCGTTCATACCCTATGCATTGGGAAATGCCTAAATTCAATCATTTCAATAGTAAAGAAGACCCACAACAACATTTTCATTCGTTCAAACATGGGTGTTATCTAATCACTCATGATGATGCCTTTCTTTTGAGAACCTTTCCCATGTCCCTCATTGGACCTACATTAGATTGGTATAGTGGGTTACCTAAACACTCTATATTCTCATTCAATCAGGTAGCCCAAGCCTTCTTGGATAATTTCTCTATCAATATCATCAAGAAGGTTACCATGACCAATCTATATTCCACACGTCAGTATGAGGATGAATCTATCGCAGATTTTGTCACTCACGGCGCATAACCTGATCAATCAAATTACCTTCCAACTTCCACAAACTGAACTCATCGAGCTCTTCACACGAGCTTGTGTTAGACATATCTCCCGACCTTATAGGTCCAAACCTTCTAAACATTTGATGAGGCATTCACTATGGCACGAAAGTTAGAGATTTGGGCCATTGAAGAGAAGAAAATCTAGTTATGTAGTAAGAATTTGGCATTCAAGTTGAATGATACCTGTTCTTCTTCCAAACCACAAACCAATTATTCAAAATCTGAGGGCACCGCTAACGTATTGGTACTCAAGGTTGGCCCAGCTCACCCATCAAATCAGGCTACACCCTCATCTAATCTCTCATGTCCAGACTTTTCAATTCAGACGAGAGCAAGTGAAAATATACCCCAATTGGAGAACGTTACTCTTGTCTTAGAAAATATTATCAAAGCTGGAGCCATCACCCTTCCACCCATAAAAACACACACATGGTTTTGACCACCTGCCGCCCCATGCCCGCATGGCATAAAGAACATGATTTTGTAACTATCATCGAGTAAAGGGTCATAGTGATGGAAACTGCATCACTTTCAAGAATATTGTCGAGAAATGCTTGAGAAAGGTGAGTTAACTATGGATAATCCCAACGCCACCCCCAACCAAAATCTATAAATTTTGAAAAACCATTTCCCAACCATGCCCCTTCATCCAATCAAACCGGTGAGAGATCAACTCACGATACCCATACCGTGAGGTTCACGCTATCTTTAATGAGGTACCTATCACCTTTCAATTACCTAACATCTCTTCCATAGAGGATATCCGAGCTAGAAATCCTCCTTCCGCATTGGAGCCAACCTCCCTTATTCCTTCACCCACAGAGGAAAACCTTTCATCTCCTTCATCACCTACGAGAGGGTCTTCCGCTAACATTGAGACCATCTCACCCCTGGCTTCTCCACTTAGAGAAACTTTACCTATAGTACCTCCTCCACCCATGGAGGAGCTCCCATTACCTCCTCCACCCATAGATGAACACCCATTATTTCCTCCACCCACAGAGGAGCACCCATTACCTCCTCCAACCACGAGAGGAGCACCTATCCATTACTCAACTTGAGAGGAGCTCCCATCATCTCCTCCACCCATCATAGACCCAGTTGAGATACCTTTGCCTCTTGGTGAGCATTCTCCATCAGCTACCCAAAATCCAACAGACCTACTTTCGGCTCTCTTACCCATGAAAGCTGAAGTTGGCCAATTCCCCATCTCTAAGATACATTTTACGGGAATTCCCATTAGTTCCTCACCAACTCCGCCCATATATGTGTCGTTCTCACGTTTTGCCGATCACTTAGATTCTATGGATAGGGACTTACTATGGTGGCACCTTTTACTCCCCGTCTCAACATAGATGCAGAGTTCCCTCACTAATACCTCAACTATCTACCCAAACACATTTCAACCAATCAAACCAAATATAACCACCTCTGTCAACTGACCCCTTCCATGATACTTGTTAGCACATAAACCACACCCTTACCCGTAACCCAACCTACATCTAAACCCAAACCCATACCCACAACATGTGCCTCCACTAAACCTATTACCACTTTAGGGGTCACCCCAACCACCATCCTTACTCATCCACCTATTAAACTAGATTTAGCTACATCCTCCAACATGAATACCACACCTACTCTGACACCCAAACCAAAGAAACAAACTCATCGATCTCATACCCCGACCGTACCAATCACACCCACACTTGTCCCATCTCCTTAAGACCTCAGCTACCCAACATGGTCCCGCAACCTTCTCCCATCCATAAGCCAATAACACCACAACCCATTCCTTCCTCACAAACCTCTAACCTACCTAGGCACACAACACGACTTATGCCCGCACCTGCATTCTCTTTACCACCAATACCTCTAATACCTCAACTATTGCTTCACTACCCACTACACTTCGGTCATTGTCCCTCACACCCTAAGTATGACCCGCGTCATCTACCTTCACAGCACCCCCATTATCCCCGTGGGTAACTCACCCTCTTCCTCCATCTACTTTTCCTTCTAGACCTCATACACCCACATCACCTTTACCCAAGAAGGTGCAACCCAAAAACAAAACCCCACTACCCCACAACAAGGTAGTCAAAACAACCTCACACCCTCCTACCCATCCATCTACTGTACCCCTACCCAAATGAACCCGACCGATACCTCAAACCACACCGGCACCTAAACCCATAGCTCGACCCGTTACTACTCTTCCAAAAATAGTTCCTCAACAATCAACCACACCTACACCCAAACCCACGTTCACTTCCCATTGTGATCCACTAGCAGGGTCCTATGCCAAAATTTTAACCAACCTCCTCGAGACTTTTGTTATCACATTACCGCCACTCCGACCTTATGACCCCTCAAACCCAAGCCAAAATGGTTTGATGATACTAAAATTTATGTGTACCATCGTGTGTCATGGCATGATGTGGAGAACCTGCAAGGCCTTGAAAACCATCCTTATCTAATTGTGTCCACCAGAAACCAACTTTGATGATGACAACCTTCTCGACGAGGATCCCTTCACCGATACCCATTCCCACACTACCCACTCAACACCCACAACCTCCACCCCTACCAAAACCCCTGGAGCCACCCTCAAGATTTGAAATTAACATGGTTCGTGATCGAGAACTTACCACGCCAACACCCAAATGTCGTGTCATTATACCACTCACCCTACACCTTATTCATTTGCCAACTACCCTCAAATCAACATGATACTTGTCCACTACACGTGCGTCAAAAGGGCAAAGAAAAGGAAATTGACCCACCAACCAATCCTATACCCAACATACCATCTGCACCCATACCTAAAATCACTATCTATGGCCCCACATACCCCATTTCTAATGGCGTCACACATCGCACCATGCTCAAACAATTACACCAATCTCCCCTCAAAATGTCCTTATATGACCTCATCCAAACCTCAGAATCCCATCGTCAAGCCCTCATGGAGGTTCTTCAATCTATTGAGGTTTTACCCAATGACCCTACACCCGTAGCCTCCATTATCACACCCCATCATGTAGCCTTCCTCACCAAATTACCACCTTCATCCTCACCTCACCTTGTTCACCAAGTGGCCTCCTTAGCTTCTCAGAGGAGGAGATCATGCCATACCAAAATGATGACCCATTTCATAAACCCTCTTCATCTATGTCCACATTGATGACATACAGTACGACATGTGATGATTGATAGAGGCACTAGCATTAACATCATTTCATCCCATGCATTTTCTCAAATGCGCATACCGATAATTGTATGCATAAACATCTAGTCATGTTGCATTCATTCAATGACGCTATCACCTCCACACTATTTTGTCATCCTTCACATTCACATCAGCCCCGTACTATTCTGAGATGAATTGTTTTATGTTTTGGGGAATTCAATATAACTTATTGCTTGGTGAGACCCGGATCCGTGTCATGGGTTGCGTTCCTTCCACTTTGCATCGTTGTGTAAAGTTTGAACATGAAGGACACACTTATACCATTCCGCTGACCAATCACCTTTCAAAACATGCAACATGCTTTATAGACCCAATCATGTGCTCATACCTTCAATGCCGTCTACCTCCACGACCAATACCGCTTTAGCTACACCTCCACCTGAGGAATACATCCTCGCATTGCTCTTCTCGTCAAAGAATAACTTCAGCACCTTATTTCTGTTTCCTTAATCTTACCCATTGATTATCCTCATTAGATTTCTAACATTGTCCCTATTACTAAAGCAACATGGGGACTTCACATTTGCATAGACTTCTGTGACCTCAACCTCGCCTGCTCAAAAGACAACTTTCCCTTGCCTGGTATTGATCAACTAGTTGACCTCACCACCTTTGGTCATGAGATGCTCACTCATGGATGGATTCTCGGGTTATAACCAAATTTTTCTTGCCCCAGGATGATCAGCATAAGACCGTATTCATTACCCCCTTAGGGGGAACCTTTTGCTATCGATTCATGCCTTTTGGCCTTAAAAACACTGGTGCTACATATCAACGTGATATGACTTACATCTTCACTAATATCATGCATCACATATTGGAAGATTATGTGGATGATCTCTTGGCCAAATCTAAATGTCGCACCGAGCACCTCACCATCATCAAAACCATCTTTGACTACCTCATTAAATATTACGTCCGCCTTCAACCTAAAAATTGCATCTTCGTGGTTCTCTTAGGAAAGCTCCTAGGATTTATTGTTTCCCTCCATGGTATAGAAGTTGACCCTACTAAGGTCAAGGCCATTCTAGAAATGCCTCTGCCCACTAACCTTAAAAAAATATGTAGCCTACAAGGTAAATTGCAATCCATTCACCATTTCATTTCACAATTATCTGATTGGTGTCAACCATTTCATCATCTGCTTAGGAAGGATGTCTCATTTAAATGGGATGATGACTATCACAAATCTTTTGAGGCCCTAAAACAATACCTTCTCCAACCACCCATACTCATTCCACCTAAAGATGATCAACCTTTTTACCTATACATATCAGCTACCGATCATTACTTGGGAGCCATGCTCGCTCATCGCGATGAACAACACAGGGAGCAGGAATTTTATTACATAAGCGTACTCTTTTGGACTATGAAACCTGATACAACCATCCAAAAAAAGCTTTGCTTAGCCTTATTTTTCGTTGCCACCAAACTCCGCCATTACCTACTCAACCACAAAACCTATGTTGTGACCAACACCGATCCCTTATACTTCATGTACACTAAACCTTATCAAAATCAGCGCACCGTGATGGCTTATGCTTTTAGCTAATCTTGACCTTGAATTAATTCACCAAAAGTCCATCAAGGGCCAAGCTATCACCGACCAACTGGCTGACGCACCTATTTTTGGGGATCAAGCCTCTAATTTTGACTTTCTCGATGAGTCAATTACTACTCTTTCCCTAGACAAACCCCTTACCAAAATACATTGTTCTTGATGGTTCCAAGTGTCATCATGGGAGGCAAGGCTGGAGATATCCTCATTCCTCTGGATGGATAACCCATTCCTTTGTCCTTAAAAATAGATTTTGAATTCACCAACAATATTTTCAAGTATGAAGCACTCATACTAGGTCTCTAGGCCGCAAATACCCTAGATGTCAAATCAATCCGCATCTTTGTTGATTCACAATTGGTCATAAACCAAGTTAATGGTATGTACCAATGTCGTAACAAGATAATTCAAAAGTATAAACATCATGTAGACATACTTTTGACCACATTTGATCATTACACCCTTCAAACCATCCCACGTTCAACCAACAAATTTGCAGATACCATGGCCTACTTAGCTTCCCAAATACCCGCTTCCCTGTCGATTCCAAAATATTTTTCACCATACAATGCCTCCATTCACCTTCTTATTTACCTCACGATGTTTACTCAATCAGAAATGACACCCCTGACCCAAGTGACCTTTGGTATAAACAATACTCTAACTACCTTTCCCTCTCCATCTTACCTCCTGATCTCACCCGTAAAGGAAAACATGCCTTCCTTAAAAAGGTATCCCGTTTCACCATTATGGAGGGACTCCTTTATAAATGCACTTTGATGGTATTCTCTTATGATGCCTCACAAGTTCAAAATCCCTTATACCATTAAGGAGGTTCATGATGGTATATGTGGAGGTCACTTTAGTGGCCTTCTTTTGTTGCTAAGCGTATTCTTCATCTGGGCTATTATTGGCCTAACCTTAACCATGATTGTTGTGACTATGTCAAACATTGTGTAAAATGCCAACAACATTCCAACCTTCATCATGCACCCAGTCATGCCTTACAGGTCGCTCATGACCTGTGGCCCTTCTCTCAATTGGGTTTGGATCTTGTCGAAGAAATCAATCCTCATTCTTCCCAATGCCATCAATGGATCATAACTGCTATTGAATACTACACAAAATGGGTGGAAGCCATACCACTCATCTCCATGAAATTTGAGAAGATATGTGAGTTTATTAACCATCACATCATTTTTCGCTTTGGTGTTCCTCATCGCCTCATCACTGACAATGGAAAACAATTCAAAAACAAAACACTGAAAAAAATTTGTGACACCTTCAGCATTCAACTTAGTTTCTCATCACCTTATTACCCACAAACCAACGACGAAGACAAATCCACTAACAAAACCTCAACAAAATTCTCATGAAAGTGGTTGACGATCTTTGGGAAGGATTGGCATACACACATTCCTTTTTCCGTATGGGCATACCACACTAGTATTCGCACTTCCACTGTGAGCCACATCCTTTTCAATGGCCTCTTGAAATCTAGATCCCCTCACTCTGCATTTCTCTCCATGACATGCTTATCGATGATGACTTCGTTAGGACCACTTAACACAACTAGATTTATTAGATGAACGCGTCGTCTTAACTCTCTAGATCACCTTCAAGTTTACCAACAATGTATCAAACGTGCTTATGACAAATGTGTTCATGAACGAACCTTCCAAGTCGGTGACCTTGTCTTGAAAGAAAATCAACACGTAACCAAAGCAGAAAAATTAAACGGGGAAAATTCACTCCTAATTAGCTTGGACCATACATCGTAACTCATACCTATGGATCAGGTTCCTATCGTTTATCCTTGCTTGAGGGTAAACCTGAACCTGATCCCCTTAACGCATTACATCTTTGACCATTCTATTGTTGACTTGTTGTCCTACCTCACCCTTTGTCTCTTTACAAGCTCATCCCTTGAGTGCTATCCACTCCATACACCTCCCTAACAATTAAACAAGAATCATGTGAATACCCATCACTTGTTATCTTCTCTTGAATATGTGTACCACGGCACTACACATAGCATGATTCTCATGGATACTTTTTGTCTACCTTTGGATGAGATCCATGGCTTTTCCACCTTGCCTTTTAAACAAGAGTCCTATTCTCCACCTTGGTCTTGTCCATGATTTCAAAGACATCACATGGGACCTAACTCCTTAAGTCAAAATTCTAATAAAAATATGACTCCCTCAAAAGGAAATCTTCCTCTCAAAAAAATGAATACTATAAATAGATTGCTCCCTCGAAGGAAAGCTATGTGAAGCTCAAAAAAATGAGAGAAACCGAAGCTTCCCGCATTGATCAGCTTCACGAAGACCTCAAGGAGTACCATATTATTTATCCCATATAGACTTCCCGCATCGATCAGTCTATCACAACAAAAAACTTTTTAGTCATGGACTTTCCCATTGTGACCTCGGACCTCTTGCCCAAAAGCCCTGTCACTCAAAACATATACAATTAATTACCTTTCACCCACCTTACCATTTCCACTCTCATTTCCTCAATTGCCTCAAGGGACATCTTGGAATTTCGACATTTGGTGATCCTGTGACTACCTTCATCGTAGAACAGTTAATCATCCAATGCCTTTGGGTCTTGTGTTCATCACCCCCTCCAAGGTATGATCTACTTGGTATGATCCTACCCAATCAGGTGGCTTTATTACCCCCTCTTATCTTTTAACCATCTTTGTTTACGTTTTGATTACCTTATACAAGACTTGGTACTCGACGCTTACCTTTGAGGTAGTCCTCCCCTCTTGCCATAATCACCTTCACCTGCATCATTTTACCTATAATCTACCCACACCTATTAAACCTAAACCCACAACATGCCCACAAACCTACCAACTCATTTTCATATTCTTCCCTAGCTCATGGGAGAACTACATCGGCCTAAGGTCCTTTTCACCTGGGACTATGTAGGTAGCACTCGAGGGCATGGGGCCCTTGGAGGTTAGCTCGGCCATTCTTTACCCTAAAAACAATTTATCAACCATGCCTAACTCACCATTTACCCCACATTTCACTTAGTTCCCCTTTTCTAACAAACTTGGAAATTATGCCACATACATAACAAGTTGCTTACCATAGCATACATTTATTACACCTACCATCTCTCTATCATCACTATGCATAGATTATACAACATTTCACATATGACCCATAGTATCATTCATTTCCAAAATAATGAATCATAACTAAACCTACTTTCAACTCAACCATGCCTATAACCTAACTCAACCATGCCTATAACCTAACTCAACCATGCCTAAACCAACCTGACTCGATCCATGCCTATAACCTAACTTGATCCATGCCTATAACCTGACTCAACCATGCCTATAACCTAACTCAACCATGCCTATAACCTGACTCGATCCATGCCTAAACCAACCTAACTCCATCATGCCTAACTCACCTAATTTCCATCCATATTAAAGTAACAAATCCATATCTCATCTAACACAAGCCATACATCCAATATCTCATAAACATATTAACACATCACAAAATACCATGAATCTCATCATATAAATCAATAAATGTGTATCTCAAAATACATGCCTATCTCATCATGGCCATCATCTCAAAATGTCGGCACACAGGCCGATATACAATACAAAATGTCATCGACACATGTCTGGTCTCATATATACAAAAAGAATGAATCATATATACAAAAAGAATGAATGAATCATCTCAAAAACATTCTCACATGCATGCACAGGCCGGTATGTGATCAAAAATACAACTATCTTCAGCATGCAAGCCGGAATATATATAAAAAACAATCACTAGTATACATCAACAATAGGGTGGCGCATATCAGACATCTCGCCAGATGTCCTCCATCTCTGTGTCACCTACACCCTCGGCCTCCTGTGTCCCTGTTGGCACATCACCTAGCTCTGGTCACCATGCTGCTGGTGGCCTCTCCCTGATCGGGCCTCGGAGATTGTTGACCTCTGTGCTCTCCACACTATGTGTGTAGGATCTCATCCTCTCACTGGACGCCTGTTGTGCCCTGTACTCTCCGTAAGAGAGGAAGTCTATCTCGGCTGCCATGAGCTGGTCCTGATAAGTATCTCACCTCACCTAGGGCATCCCATAACCTAGATATAGGCACGGTCTATGGTGGTCCCATAGGTCTCATCCCCTGTACTTGCCTTGTGCCAACCTGTGAATTGGGACCAGATCCCTATGCCTGTGGTGGTGTCCCCCCGTGTTTATGGTGGTGCCCTATCTAGGCTTGTAAGACCCCAATTTGTGCCTAGGTTATGGGCCAACCTGGCCTGTAAACTGCCACACCGAGCAATAAGGCTGCCACTTGACCATCTTTGTCTCCATCTCCCCATCTCCTCCACCCTCTCCCTCTGCCATCTAGGCCTATAGACTAGCCACCTGTACTCATAGCTCTGCTACCTCTAACCCCTCCCCAGCTGTGTCTCTGTGGTATACCTATCTATGTGATTACTATCGCTACCTACCCCTATAGGGTGTCTCTCTGCACTATAATGGTAGCTAATTCATGCTACCCCAGTCTAGGTGGTATCACTCGTGAATCGAGCCACCCACCACTGCCTATACCTATCTATGCATCCAGTGTCATCAATCCACCAATCCATTGGCTGCTCCTCCTCTCCTGTAGGCACTGTAGGCTGTGGTAGAGGTAGAGGCATCTCCACGTCATCTCTCTGATATTGTGGGAAGGACGGAGGAATATCCTCTACAAGCCCAAACTACTATCAAACCTTGTCTACCGGGATCATCTCATCTCTCCCAACACGGTGACCATGTATCCACCTCTCTAGCTGGAGCTCAGCTAGCTCCTCATGCATGTGCCTATATGAGGGGAATCCCACATATGGCCTCCAGATAATGTCCACTCAGATAACCCCTCCAACAACTGACCTAAAATGGGCCACATCATATGCCGGCCTATCCGACTCCACTCTCCTACAACCAAAGCACCCATCTCCTATATCCCAACACACACACATCTGGGAAATGCATCTACTAAGGGCATCCCTATAGGTCAAACACATATTATGTGCTCGTAGGCACCAACATTCTTAGTGCGCAGCTATAAATACAAAGAGTTATGGGTGTATGGGTGGTTGTGCGTAGTTTAGCCTGTGTTGTACATTTATATTGCACCAAGATCGATGTGCCTATGAGCACATAGTCTCATGCACCATCATGTCGTGGAGTACCCCCATTAGTGATTAGGGAAATCATCTCCACCCTCCGCATATGGCAGTGCATAGCAGCACACTACCTCCATCAATAAAACCACTAGCCTTGTCTCCTCCGGACGGGCTAGGTACATCTCTCTATAGCTCAAACTGGTGCTATGGAATCTCATCTCCACTTCCCTCGCCAAATACTATCCCGATCAGCTCATTTAAGGCCTCGGAGGAGATAGAGTACATCTGGGCCCCAATATGGGTAACCACAAAATCTAGAACACATCCTCCAAGGTGATAGTCATCTCACCCATCGAAAGGTGGAATGTGTTGGTCGCGGAATCCCATCTATCGATGAGCATGACCATCAAACTAGGTTGTTGAACAGCATGTTGATAGCACCGAATACCACTCAAGCCCACTACCTCCACGTCTGCAGCTCAAAGGGGTCTTAAGCCATGTAATGTCACCGTGTGCAGAACCATGTCCCACATATGTAAGCGCGATCTCCCCTGCATCTAATCCAAGCACAACATTAATCTACATTTATGATGACCATATTCACCAAGTATCATTACCCTCCACCCTATTTTTACCTTACCCATCTCCACTACCTGGCCCACATCCCTCTTAGACCCTTAAGCCTAAAATCTTGATCGTGTCGGTTCATCCTATCCTAATCGAATCCGGTCACCCTTAAATGACATCGGTCACTGTTTGGTGACCGATGTCGATTCATCTTTATCGACCCCAATTACCACTTAACCGGCATCGGTCACTTGTTTGGTGACCGATCCTAGTTCTTACCAACCGACGCTGGCCAAGCTTGACCGACATCGGTCACTATCACGTAGAAAAATCCGTGACTTCCCAAACCTCCCTTTTTTTCTACAACCCTCCCCTACCCCTTTTATCCCACCTATAATGACCTAAACTCCCCTTAGACCCCTACTCACCCCACCTATACAATTTTCTAACCTCCCCCTTTTTGGCCCATTATTCCCCCATACCGATTTAACTTTTTCCCACCCACAACATACAAAAAACCCACAAAACCCTACAAATAACAACTATCACAACCTCTACTCTATCTAATTAACACTATAGAGTTAGGTGCTTACTTCACGCTGCCGCCACCATCTCGGTGGCATGTCTAACTGCTTGTGCTCGTGGTCTTCCGATCCCTCTCCATCCTCTGCCATCCCCGAATATCTAGCCGAAACCTCCGACCAATCAACTCTCTCGCCCTGATCTCGTGGACCCGCTACTCACCAACCCAACCCTTGTCAAATCACACTATCAGCTCACCGTCCCGTTTTATCCGGACACTTTTCCCTCTTTTCTCTCTTTTTTGTCATTTCTTCACTTTGCAAATAATAAATGAATAATAAAAATGTATATATATATTTTTATACAAAACCCGACCTAACTAACGCGTCGATTCCCGTAAACCAACATCGATCGCATGCCCTACCTCACCATCGTTAGTTTTCCTATACCGACGTCGATTATCCATGACCATCATGGTCAACCTAACCTACACATTGCCCCTACTTTTCCATTTTACCCCACCCTTTACCTTGCTCCTTTACCCCATCCAACCTTTACCCAACCCATTACCTTACCTTTCCTGACCTCATCACTTCCTACCTCCATTTTTCCTCCTCCGAGGACTTCTTATTCTTATACCCCTACCTTGGCCTTACCCATGCCATGACCTAGATATTTGGACCTGGACCATCGCTAGTGACCTTTGACCTCATGTGTTCACCATACCTTGCGGCACTATTACCTGTGTTGATTGACCTAATGACCTTACCTAGCCTATTTCCATGACCGTTTATCCTAACCCTACCTTTAGTGTATCGGAACATACCTAAACATTCCTACACCTAACCTATGTTGTGTTTCTTGACCATATCCTATACCTTGGATACCGGATTCACTTCCACCTTGTTTGGATAAACCTATCAACCTTAGACGATGTAGTTTTTGCCTACTCTTCAACTCGGTAGCGTGTTACAATTTATACATGTGCGTGTGTTTGATTGTTACTACCTATGACCGTGACCCATTACCTAGATTTCTGAGTAGACCTTTCACCATTTTTCCCTGTACCCACTTGCTTTTTTCTCACCTTTACCTTTTATCAAACCAATCAATGATTTAGCTTTGTTGCCTCGTCGGGTTCCTGGTTTGAGGGGATCACCTTCACCCACACATGGGGCAACCACATCTTATTTTTGTTAGCATCGCTTACCAATACAAGCTACGCAACAAAAAGGGGCAAAATGTAGACACTAAAATTAGGTCACACTCCCCTTTTGTCCCTCAACATATAAGCACCCTTTATTACATTTACCTAGCCATGACCCCCTTCACCCCACTAATATTAATTTAATTAAATTAATGCATTATCCTCACTATATTTATTATTTAAATATCTTATTTAAATAATATCCCCACATACAGTTCACTTAGACACCTCACCAAGCCAACTCAACCTAAGACCTATTCTTAGCAAGTTCCCATAACTAACTAAGACTTACCCAAACCCTAAAAATCAATGCCTACATTCCCTCTAACCACATTCCCGCATGCTCATAAGAAGCTCCCATTCCAATCCATGGGATAACGACATGAGATCCAAGGAAATCAAGAGGATCTCCCTAGTTTAGTAAACCTAGGAAATCCTACCTTGACCGACGTCGGTTACCCCTAACCATCACCGGTTAAGCCGGACCACCGTCAGTTACCCCTTTTAACCCCTAAACTACCTTATTCTCAAGGTTGGAAAACATTGGGAGAAATTTGATGAGAAATAATGCATCTCAGAGAGATAACGCATCTTCAAAGAGCCAATTCCAGTGAAAACTCACATCCAAGGAAGGAGATTGAGCATCTTCTCCTATACACCATCCCAGCCATGATCTGATCTATCCAAGCAAAGAGGAGTGTACATGTAGCCCATGTAGAAGCTTTTCTTTAGTTGGTGATCACTTACAACCTTCAAACCCATCATCAACACCTCCATCCCTCACACACAGACATTCAAGAACGAAATCCAAGTAAGTACAACATCATACTTTCTGGTTATTTCATTTCATCATCATTTTATCATCCATTGTTTATCTTGCTCCCTATTGACCTTCTCCACATTTCCACCTCCATAGACCCATTAAAACCTCGCAAAAGACTACTCCAGTCACCCAATACCTCATCCTAACCAACCAAAGTCCTTTGTGCAATCACAAAGGAAACCCTGGCTTGTTTTGTGACATTTATAGATATGTCGAAGTAACCGGCACCGGTTATGCCTAACCGTCGTCAATCACCCCTGACTGACACTAGTCTCTGTGTTTGCCCACACAGCCCTGAACAGAGACCTACCCACCTAATTTTATCTCACCCTCATTCACCTGTGATCTACCCGAGACCTTTATCATACCTACAGAGACCCAGAACCAATCATTTGACCTTTGGATTCTATTCTAGCTTAGCCTATTAGATTAGATCTATTTCTTATTGTGTTGTTTAAGTGAGATATCTCCATCATTTTAAAATAAAAATAGGATTTACTTTTTTTACAGCATTGAATTGTTTAAAACAGTGGAATGACAGCCATCTAGGGAGTATCATACTTCCCGGATCTAGCATACATTAGGCAGTTCACTACCCATATTGTTTAATTCCTTCTGGTGGTCTTGTTTTCATTACTGGTGTAGTTCCTCCTAGACAAAAGGAAGCTCTCATGATCAGCTATGGATTCGGAAGTCATACGGGCACAACAACCCATCAACTGACATTTGAACAAGTATTCATCCTATGCCCGTTACCCTATCTGTTTCGTCAACACTCCAAAGAGACAATCTAAGAAAAATGTGAAATAGGTTGTATCGGGTTTCATAGTCCAAAAGAGTATGGCTTATGTAATAAACCACCTACTCCCTATGTTGTTCATCGCGATGAGCAATCATGGATCCCAAGGAATGATCAAGAGCGGATATGTATAGGTAGAAAGGTTAATCATCTTTAGCTAGAATGGGTATAGGTGGTTGTAGAAGGTATTGTTTTAGGGCCTCAAAAGCTTTGTGATAGTCATCGTCCCATTAAAGGATACATCCTTCCTGAGAAGATGATGAAATGGTTGACACCGATCAAATAATTGTGAAATGAAATGGCAAATGGACTACAATTTACCTTGCAGGCTATGGAGTTGGTGAAGGTTAATATGCGGAGGCATTTCGAGGATGGCCTTGACTTTATCAGGGTTAACTTCTATACCATGGGGGAAAACAATAAATCCCGGGAGATTTGTTGAGAGAACCGTGAAGATGCATTTCTTAGGTCAAGGCGGACGTAATATTTAATGAGGCGGCCAAAGATGGTTTTGAGGACAGCGAGGTGCTAGGAGTGACATTTAGATTTGGCCAAGAGATCATCCACGTAATCTTCCAATATGTGATGCATGATATCATGGAAGATGTAAGTCATAACATGTTGATATGTGACACCAGCATTTTTAAGGCCAAAATGCATGACTCGATAGCAGAAGGTACCCCAAGGGGTGATGAATGCAGTCTTTTGTTGATCTTTTGGGGCAAGTAAAATTTGGTTATAACACAAGAAGCCATCCATGAGTGATAGCATCTCATGACCAGCAAAGTGAGGTCAACTAGTTGATCAATACCGAGCAAGGGAAGGTCATCTTTTGGGCGAGCTAGGTTGAGGTCACGAGAATTCCATGCAAATGTGGAGTGCCCCTATTGCTTTAGTAATGGGGACAATGTTAGAAATCTAGTTAGGATAATTAATGGCTAAGATGAAGGAAACAGAAAGAAGGAAATGAAGTTCTTCTTTGACGAGAAGAGCAATATGAGGGTGCATTTTCCTCAGCTTTTGTTTGATAGGTTTGGCATTGGGAATGGTTACGATATTGTGGACCACTATGGTGGGGTAAATATCAAGCATGTTTGTGTAAGACCAAGTGAAAGCGTGGTTATGATCTCGAAGAAAAGAAGTGATGGCTTCCTGTTCAGCAGCATCTAAAGATTTTCCGATCTTTAGGATGTGTAGGTCATCCTGAGTATGAATGTTGATCTCAATAGTCGATTCATTCAACATGGTTTGTGTCTCAGAGGGTAATGACCAATGAATATATGAGTCTTCCGCACAAGGTAGGTGAGTATGGATTCATCATCCTGACATTGAATGACGTTAATTGTAGGTGTGTCATCATCGATCATTTCAGGATACAGGAATGGAAGAGTGGAAAGGGCCTCGCCTTCACGTTGATAAGTCAAAGGCCCCAAGGAAATGGTGTTTATGAAAAAAAAAGTTAGGGGGATAGATTCAGGATCCATCGACTCCGTCAGTGAGGGTGGTGATGAAGGTGGAGTGGGTGAAGGTGGTGATGAAGATGAAGGTGGAGAAGGGCTAGGGTCCTCAATGAGTTCAATGCGGGCCTGTTTGGTAGGAGGTTCGAGGAAGCCAATACCACTTCGGTTGTTATGTTTACGTGTGGTACATGGAATAATAGTATGGCAGCCTTTCTCATAAAATCCAAAACCAAAACCCTTCCATGCACAGTGGTGCAGGAAGGTATGGGAAAAATGGCAATTGGTAAGTGATTAGAAGTCAGTGGAAAATGGGCAGATTTGTGATGGTGGTTTAGGTGTGTAAGTGGTAGTATCAAGTCCCCCATAGGTGAGACTAGTACGAAGATGATGAGGACCATAAAGGAGGCATTCTCCTATACCGTGATCATATCGAGGGTGTTGGTGAAGGCTTCCATACTCCTGCAGAGTAAGGAATGTGTTGACACTATATAGGCGTGTTATCCTATAAAATTGACAAGGGCAATTTTACCGATAACCTTACCGAAAATTTTGTTTCGATCCCTCGTTAGGGATCCTTCGCGTTCAAAATATTGTAAAATCCCTTCCCGGGAAATTCAGTTTTTGAACTTAGTCTTTTTGAGCCTTTTTGGCTGGGCGCATGGTTTTGCCTTGCAACATCAATTTTTGATGCGCCTCCTTAAAAGCCTTTGGCGCATGGTTTTCCATGTTAGTACGTTTTGGTGCGCGCCAAAGGGCGCACGTAATATCTTTGTTACATCAAGTTTTGGTGCGCAAAGGCGCACATAGCTTCAAATGTCGACAACTCGTTTGATGTGCAAAGGTGCGCTCATTCTCTGTTGTCATTTCCTTCCATGCGCAAAGGCGCACGTTTTCCCTGTCGACAATTTGTTTCCATGCGCCATTTCAAAAGTTGGTGGCGCATTAATGACAAGATTTTCTATATATACCCGTGCCCGCCATGTCATTTTCATTTCATTTTGACAAGCACGTGATCGCTCTGGATTTGTCAGCTCTGCTCTGTCATTATCTCGCCCTGTGGACCCGCTTTCCGATTTTAACATATATTTAAGGTAAGAGGTTCATCCTCTTTTTCATTGCATGCTTTCGTGTTTTGGTCTGTGTTTGGTCTGCTAGTACGTGTTTAAAAGAGTATGTTTAGGTGTTTCCCCGAGCTTTTCCATCGTTTTCTTCTCTCCTCTTCTTCCCTTTTCCGGATCTGCTGGTAAAGGGAGCTTTCTTGAATGGCTTGGCTTGATTAAACCTTTTATAAAACCTTACTTGCCCAAGTAACTATTTAGGTGGAGGAAATGAGTAAGAATGATTTGAGTGGAGAGTCTTTTTTCAAATGGCGCACTGGCGCGCCTTGTTACAATCAAGACAGTCGCGCCCCTCGGCGCGCTTACCCGCCATGCAACATGCTCAAGACCCGCGCCTAGGGCGCACCCTGCCATCCTGCTGCAGTTTAAATTCATGCGCCCTCGAAGCGCGCCCCTTTTACATGCTGCAAGTTTAAATCCCGCGCTTCCATAAAAACTTTGGCGCACCCTTTACCCCTGTTGCATCCCTCTTCTATGCGCCAAAGGGCGCGCCCAGCTTCCATGCAACGCAAGAGTTATTTGCGCAAGTGTAAAGCCTCCAAGGCGCGGGCGCACCTTCCGTTGCAAGTACATGATGTTGTGTAGACCCTCCATGCGCCGCGCCATATACCTTTGGCGCGCCTTTTTTCCATGTTGCACAATCTGCCCATGCGCCAAGGGGCGCACCAAATCTCAATGTAACATGCATTTCCTGTGCGCCCTTCTATATAATGCAGTCTGCTTCATCCATGCGCCATGCGCCTTTGGCGCCAACTTAACCTCTGTTGCACCCTTTTCCTGTGCGCCTTGACTATTCAGCCTGTTATATACATTTTTCATGCGCCCTGCGTCCCGAACCTTAAAAGTTCTAACTCTTTCTTCTGCTAGTATTCCAATGGAAGATCAAATGACTAATTCAAGCTTCTTGGATTGGGTTTCGCTCCTTCTACATGCGAGATCATCGAGATAAGCCTTGAAGAACACATGTCTACGTCAAGCAAGAGACCCACCAAACCAAGAGGAAGGCAAAGCTAACGAAGAAGAAATGAAATACAAATATCGGAGGTCGGGATGCCCGAATCAGGCGAGTGTAATATGGATGTCGGGGATTACGAATTGGGCCACATTGACATAGAGGTGCAGGTAAGGACTCGAGAAAGTGACAAGGAGTCCATGGATGGATAAATTGATAGGCGCGCCACCGCACTTCGCCGGTGGGATTCTGTCAGTCTTTGTTAATAACGAGTTTATGATGGTTGTTGCACAATCCTTCAACAAAGACACAAGATGTGTCGAGAAAGCAAGGGGACAGGCCAAGTCACTTTCGACATCGAATCCATCAACAACTTACTCATCGCGGCTGTAGGGACTTCATCGGGTCCCTAATCGAGGCGGGTAAAGACTATTCCAAGGTCCCCGAAAAGCTCATTGATGAGCGGGAAACTTGCGAAGCAATCAGTGAAAGGCACAAGGATCCATCACAAGATCAATTTGCGCCAATGATCAGCAAGTTCTTGGAATACCGCGCTCAGTTCCACATCTCATCTCCTGATCAGCATCAGAAACAGGCGACCCCTTTTAGGCCACAGGATGATGATGATGAATAGCTTCTTCTTCTTCTTCTTCTTCTTCTCCTCTCTATTCTCGACTTTCTCTTGAAATATCATAAGTGTGTTGGCATGAACGATGACATCATCCATGTTGCATCATGGGATGATGTCATCCATCCAAGTTGTCAAAGTCAACATGACTTTTGGATATTTTGTAAATATCTTGTGAATAAGTGGTTGGCTCCATTTTGCCTTCTCTCTCCCTCACTTTCTATAAATACTAGAATACTTGTTGTATTCGGGGGGTGAACATTTTTCAGATAGAAATAGAAGTGAGGAGAGAAAGACTTTGAGCTTTCTTGTAACAGATAAAAACAATTAATACAATTATTCAGACTTTGTGCTCAATAGCTGTGTTATACATTAGATCTTTCTTATGTTAGATCTGCATGTGTCTTTTCTGTTGAATTCATATCTACTTTTCCGTCACTTGTTTATCAGTATTGCTTTGTTTATTTATGCAAGTAGGTTTGGCTCTGTTTACTACCAAGCCCAAAGCATAGATCTTCTGACCCTTCCGCTTTGGAACTCATTTCTTTTCTTCCTTCGGATCTGTTCTTTCTCTTCTCCTTCTTTTATTCCTTTCTCTTCGCAGCCTAGAACACTCTACTGGGATGAGATCCCAACCCCGAAGGCGAGAATGTGAGACTTGCATAGGTTCTGCTAGTAGAAGTAGCAATAAACCAGTTTCGCTTCTTTGTCTCAAAGAGGGGCTAAGCCCTACACACCGTTGGCCCGTCTATCCATAGATCTGTCCACGCGACAGATTTTCGGACCAACAGTTTTTGGCGACTCCGCTGGGGATCGGATTTTCTAACAGTTTTCGCCAACTGAAACAGATAAATCTGTCAGATCTATGCTGGTAGTAAAATAAAAAATCAGAGAAAATCAGCAGGTTGCTGCCAGTTTGCAAATCTAAACCTTTTTGTTAAAAATCCTAAAAATTTGCAAAAGTACTCGAAATTGAAAATTTTCTTCTGAGAATCATAGATCTGGGCCTGTTACATATCTTTAGTTCGCTGAGTTTTTATCAAAAATCATCATTTTCCGTAGATCTGAGTTTTTAACTATTTTCTGAAATGTTCTAAACCCTCTGAAAATTAAAAACCAGATCAAAAATCAGCTTACTATATTCCCTCCATCTTATCCTCGCTGTTATTTGTCATTTAACCGCAATCGGTTTCTGAAGAGGATAATTTTCAAATATTCAGAAAAGTGCATGCTGCTGGTTTTTGACAGAAAAACCAGAAAATCAGCAAGTACACCCAAAAATAAAGTTTAAATCTGCGCTGTAATATTACAGATCTGAAAGGTACACTGGCGAGTGAACCTTTTACGCGCAGCAGAAGAGCCCGTGGAGAAGCTGATCCTACTTTCGATCTGCTTCAGAGGCACAATTTCAGCGTAACACCGGCACGTTTTTCAGCGCTAAGCTCAGCTAGCCGGTCATCCAGGAGTGTCTCGCCTTCACGAAGAAAAAGTCTTTTGCCAGAAGCATCCACATCCCTTTGTAGTGCTTTGCTACTCAGCGGAACTACACTTCCAGCTCGTGTTCTCTTTCCGGCTTTTCAGATGGCGGTACCATGGGGAAACGCTATGGGTCCGTTGGCTTTACCACATCCAGTTCACGCACTCCCTCACGGAAATCGAAAGAATTTTCCTAAATTCGACGGGAGCGGAAATCAAAGCACGGATTCCCACATTTCTGCTTTCATTATGTCATGCAGTATTTTGGATGTGACTCATGAAGATGTGTCAGTTCGCCTTTTTCTAGAAACTCTACAAGGGCCTGCAGCTGAATGGTTTCAGCATTTGCCGGCCGGATCTATCACTAGTTGGGCAACTTTGCGGGACGCTTTTGAAGACAGGTATAAGCCTTCAGAGGATGCATTTACTTTATTATCACGAATCACTCATCTGAAGAAGGAGGCAAATGAGACCATGCGCGATTTTGTCGCCCGGTTCAATGCGCTAATCAACCGTGTCCCTACTGCCATGCTTCCAACACCGGAGAACCAGAAGTGTTTTTTCGTAAATGCCATGAGTTCAAAAGTTAGCTTCTTACTCCTTCAAGAGCGAGTAGCTACTCTACCTCTCGCTCAGGCTGCTGCCATCCGTATAGAAGACAATTTGATAATATCTGGCGAGTTAAGAAAGGAATCAGTAAAGCCTAAGTCTTTGGGCCCTTCGCCTATCACTTCGTCTGATCCAGCATTCCAAAAAATGGCGAATGATTTGCTTGCACTAAAAAAGCAGCTGGCCCAGGCCTCTCCCAGTTCCTCGTATCGGGATATCCCGAGGAGGAATTTTGTTCCTAACAACGCTTCACAAAGGCCGCGCTTGCCTACAGCTGCTCCACGGTTGGCGCTTGAAGCTCCTCCGGTCAATGCTTTGGCCGAATTGAAGAAGAAGAGCAGTACTATGAAGAACCTTCGCTCCAAGGCGAAGATGATCAAGATGTCGGTGAACCGACTGGCGACTCTACTATTGGATACATGGAATTTGATGAGGACGAATCTGATGAAGAAGAGAGTACGCAAGGCTATGCAAGCGGACAATCCTACGCTGTTTTTACCCGCTCGCAAGGAAAAGAAGCAGAAGTTGCTGCCCATACGCAGAAAGAGAAGGCCGTGTCAAACGCGCCTCCAACCATTGTTAAAAGAGGTAATCCTCTTCCCGCTCAACTCCCTGTTAAATCTTTTGCAAAGAAGTCTTTTCCACCTATCTCTCCTCCGAGTCAGCCCTCTCATATTCCTATCAAGATCAGTAACCCTATTCCATCATCGCGGGGTGAAGGACTCATTCCTTTACCAACGCAACCCTTGGCCGCATTTGATATAATAGATCATGCAAAAAAGACCAAGATCCAAATGTCTGAAGCTGAGTATCTTCAGTCAAACCCCGAACAGCTTGTAAGATTGACTAAGTATATCCAAAGTCAAGCTGTTATATCTAATCAGGCTTCCCCTAAAGGAATCCTTTCCACTCCTCCTGAATCCCACATAAATGTTGCCTCAACATCTGCATCAGGCAAGATAGAGCCTTTCTATCTCTCCCTCCTAATCAATGGCCATAAGTTGAGCAACTGTATAATTGATTCCGGAGCTTCAGATAACGTCATGCCGGCGAAAGTCGCCCATGCTTTGGGCCTCACTCTTACCAAACCTTTCGGCAGATGCTACTCATTGGAAACCAAGCAAGTGCCATTGATTGGTCAAATCAAAGACGCGCAATTCGCGTTCGCAGCATTCCCTGAAAAGAGGGTAAAAATGACCGTCCTTGTCGCTGACATTCCGGTAGCCTATGGAATTTTGCTGGGAAGGAGCTTTTGCAGCGAAGTTGGTGGAGAAATTCATATGGACTGGTCTAAAGCTAGAATTCCAGTCAAAGGCGTAATGCAAACTTTGAAGCCGGAATCCCAAAAGAAATACTTGGTCACTAGCTCTGAAGACCCCAAAGCCCAAATCCTTTTCGAATCATCAGGGATGGGGAACTACTTCTTATCCACCGAGGCGGATACAAAGGAAGTTTTCATTCAAGAAAAGGACCTTAATAAGGTCTGGACCTTGCAATTTGATGGCAGTGCAACTAGTGGATGTGGCGCTGGGGTTGTGCTAATATCTCCTGAGGAGGAGGTCATTCCTCTCTCTTTCAAATTGCAGTTTTTCAACACGAACAATACTGCTGAGTATGAGTCTCTCTTACTCGGTATGCAAGCCTGCAAAAGAAAGAGGAATAAAAAATCTAAAAGTTCAAGGTGATGCCGAGCTAGTTGTAAATCAGGTCAAAAGGATTTACCAAGTAAAAAATGAAAGGCTCAGGCACTACCGTAATGCAGTATGGGACAGCATTGAGGAATTTGATGCCTTTTCAATAGGAGCGATTCCAAGAGCTCAAAATGACATGGCTGATTCGTTGGCTGTTTCAGCATCTCTCATGCTCCCGCACCCGGGTTTGAAAACAAACAAATACACCATTGAAGTGGTTTTCCGCCCAAGCGTGCCAGACAACTCTCAGCATTGGCAGGTATTCAACGATGATAATCACCTTATTGCCTTTCTAGAAAAATCAGAAAATTTTGATGAGTTGTATTTTGAAGGATCCACCTCTCCATGCCGTGAATCAATCAACAGTCAAAACCACGAAACAAAGGAGAACGATGGCATTTGTCAGCTTAAGGGAAATAAAATTCCAAAAGGCCTGGTTTCTCTGGAGCGCCTGTTTGACAGGCATGACCGTTTTGTGAAAAAGAAAAGGCGAGATGATCCTAGCTCATCTCCAGAGACAGAACCAGTCAATATAGGTTACGAGAGGCACCGCATGATTCGTGAACATCGGGAAATGTTGCACTTGAGGAAGAAAAGCGGAAATTTGTCAAGTTCTTTGAAAAGATATATGGATGTATTGGCATGGTCCTATGCCGATTTAAAGTCCTTCAAGCCAAAGGACGTTCAGCATGATATACCGCTGAAAGAAGATGCCAAAGCCTTCCGTCAGAAGCAAAGGCATTATAATCCCAAGATTTCGGGCACCATTCAGGCCGAAATTCAGAAGATGCTGGACGCAAGAATCATCTTCCCTATCCATCACAGCACTTGGGTGGCAAACATTGTGCCGGTACGCAAGAAAAACGGTGAAATACGCATCTGCGTAGACTTCCGAAACTTGAATCAAGCTTCGCTGAAAGACAACTACCCTCTTCCCATAATGGACCAAGTTTAGCGCGGCGATGGCGGGTCGGAGATCTGTCGCCTATGCTTGACGGTTTTTCAGGCTATAATCAGATTGAAGTCTCGCCTGAAGATCAATTCAAAACAGCATTCACTACTCCATGGGGTACATTTGCCTACAGCAGGATGCCTTTCGGCCTAACCAACGCTGGTGCCACTTTTCAGCGGGCCATGGACTTTGCATTTAAAGGCATGATGGGAAAAGTCATTGTAGTTTATCTAGATGACTTAACCGTGTTCTCCAAACGACGAAGTGATCATTGTGATCACTTGGAGCAAGTATTGGCCAGGTGTCGAGAACATGGGATTTCCCTAAATCCTAAAAAGTCTGTTTTTGGGGTTACTGAAGGGAAATTGCTAGGCCATGTGGTTAGCAAAGAAGGAACGAAGATTGATGCCGAAAGAGTTAAGGCTATCCAAAGCCTTACTCTGCCTACAAGCAAGAATGGTGTTCATTCTTTCTTCGGAAAGGTGAACTTTCTTAGGCGTTTTGTCCCTGATTTTGCTGAGAAGACCCGCCACATACTGAACATGATGAAAGGGTCACCCACTTTCAGATGGAGTGAAGAGGGGAAAAGGTCGTTTGAAGAGATAAAAACTTCTGTTGCTCATGCGCCGGTCCTGGTATGTCCAGATTTCTCCAAAGACTTCGTTATGTATAGTTACGCCTCCGAACATACTGTGTCTGCAATCCTAATGCAAAAGAATTCAGAGGATATTGAATCCCCGATTGCATTCATGAGTTCTCCCCTCAAGCCCCACGAGTTGAAGATGACTCAGTTGGAAAAACACGCCTTTGCCGTTGTCAAAGCGGTGAAGAATTTCAGGTATTATATTCTGAACTCGCATACGGTGGTGCTGGTTCCTGACACTGCGGTGAAGTCAATTCTAACTCAGCAGGAGTTAGGAAGCTTGAGAGGGAATTGGATCGCAAAGGTCCAGGAATATGACCTAGATATTAAACCCACCAAGCTGGTGAGGGGTAAAGGCCTGTGCCAGCTAATGGCTGAGAACAAGGGTTCAGAAAATCCTGATGAAAGAGAAAATTGTACCAATGAAGAGCAAACCCCTCTAGAAGGGCCTGATTCTCTGCCTCTGGTTTTGTTTGTTTCAACTAGTGACGAATGGTACTCCGACATTGCTTTCTTCCTTACCTACGGCGAATGCCCGATGCACCTAACTGTAAAGGAGAAGCGTACTGTAAAGCTCAGGGCAGCTAAGTATGTCATCTGGGATGACGGTTTATATAAGCGCGGGATAGACGGTGTCTTTCTGCGATGTGTTGACAAGCCCCAGCAAGTAAAACTGCTGGAAAGTTTTCACAACTCGGCCTGTGGAGGCCATTTTTCTTCTTCCGTGACAGCACACAAAATCATTCGAGCCAGGTACTACTGGCCGACGCTCTTTCAAGATGCGGCTACCTGGGTGGCAAAGTGTGAACCCTGTCAGCAATTCGTCGGCAAGCCCAAGTTGGCTGCCCTCCCCCTAAGGCCGGTCATTATCAATGAACCATTCAGGCAATGGGGAATTGATTTTATTGGTGCACTCAATCCTCAATCGAGTGCTGGACATAGCTATGTCCTCACGGCAACAGATTACTTCACTAAATGGGTGGAGGCCATACCTGTCAAGCATGCCACTTCTGAGGTGGTTTGCAGTTTTATCAAGGAAAATATCATTGTCAGGTTTGGCATTCCAAATAAAATCGTTGCTGATAATGCTTCTAACTTCTCTTCCCGGGAAGTTATTAGCTTTTGCTATGAATATGGGATAACTTTAGCACATGCCTCAGATTATTATCCTCAGGGAAATGGTCAGGCAGAATCCAGTAATAAGAACTTGGTGACCATCATACGGAAATTAGTAGATGAAAATCAGCGGATGTGGCACAAGTCTTTGTACGATGCTTTGTGGGCGGACCGCATTACCCCCAAGAGATCCCTCGGCATGTCACCTTTTCAAGTGTTATATGGCACTGATGCCGAACTTCCCATTTCTGCGGAACTTCCTGCTCTACGCTTGGCACGAGCAATCGAAGATGAAACTTTTCAGAGTTCTCTGGAAAAGAGAATCATGTACCTTGCGGAACTTGAAGAAAAGAGAGTAAGGGTGGTCGACAGGATCACTGAACATCAGAATCAAGTGAAGAAGCTTTTCGACAAGAAGGCCAAGCAGAGGAATTTTGAAGTGGGAGATCTCGTCCTTCTCTGGGACAAGCGAAGAGAGCCAAAGGGTATGCACGGAAAATTTGATTCCCTATGGAGAGGGCCCTTCAAAATCAAGCAACTCAATGGAGAGAATAGTTTCTATCTCTCATATCTGGATGGAGCTGAGCTCCCGCTTCCCTATAGCGGGCAACATCTCAAGATCTTCAGGAAGTAGAGCTTGCTCTCTTCTTTGTACAGTTTATTTTAGTCGTGTGTTTGCTTTCGGTTTTTGTGTGTTTCCTTTTTTCTCCCTCCGGTCCCCCTTGTTTTTGACTCCGTACCCAATGGATAGGCACATGTGATCTGGGATTCTCTACCCCCGAGTTTGCTCAGGGATAGTCCCCAGAAAGAGCCAGCTGTTATCCCTGTAAAATTGACAAGGGCAATTTTACCGATAACCTTACCGAAAATTTTGTTTCGATCCCTCGTTAGGGATCCTTCGCGTTCAAAATATTGTAAAATCCCTTCCCGGGAAATTCAGTTTTTGAACTTAGTCTTTTTGAGCCTTTTTGGTCTGGGCGCATGGTTTTGCCTTGCAACATCAATTTTTGATGCGCCTCCTTAAAAGCCTTTGGCGCATGGTTTTCCATGTTAGCACGTCTTTCGGTGCGCCAAAGGGCACACGTAATATCTTTGTTACATCAAGTTTTGGTGCGCCAAAGGGCGCACATAGCTTCATGTCGACAACTCGTTTGATGTGCCAAAGGCGCGCTCATTCTCTGTTGTCATTTCCTTCCATGCGCCGAAAGGGCGCACGCTTTCCCAATAAATCGACATTTGTTTCCATGCGCCATTTCAAAAGTTGGTGGCGCATTAATGACAAGATTTTCTATATATACCCGTGCCCGCCATGTCATTTTCATTTCATTTTGACAAGCACGTGATCGCTCTGGATTTGTCAGCTCTGCTCTGTCATTATCTCGCCCTGTGGACCCGCTTTCCGATTTTAACATATATTTAAGGTAAGAGGTTCATCCTCTTTTTCATTGCATGCTTTCGTGTTTTGGTCTGTGTTTGGTCTGCTGGTCTGTGTTTAAAAGAGTATGTTTAGGTGTTTCCCCCTGAGCTTTTCCATCGTTTTCTTCTCTCCTCTTCTTCCCTTTTTCCAGATCTGCTGGTAAAGGGAGCTTTCTTGAATGGCTTGGCTTGATTAAACCTTTTATAAAACCTTACTTGCCCAAGTAACTATTTAGGTGGAGGAAATGAGTAAGAATGATTTGAGTGGAGAGTCTTTTTTCAAATGGCGCACTGGCGCGCCTTGTTACAATCAAGACAGTCGCGCCCCTCGGCGCGCTTACCCGCCATGCAACATGCTCAAGACCCGCGCCTAGGGCGCACCCGGCCATCCTGCTGCAGTTTAAATTCATGCGCCCTCGAAGCGTACCCCTTTTACATGCTGCAAGTTTAAATCCCGCGCTTCCATAAAAACTTTGGCGCACCCTTTACCCCTGTTGCATCCCTCTTCTATGCGCCAAAGGGCGCGCCCAGCTTCCATGCAACGCAAGAGTTATTTGCGCAAGTGTAAAGCCTCCAAGGCGCGGGCGCACCTTCCGTTGCAAGTACATGATGTTGTGTAGACCCTCCATGCGCCGCGCCATATACCTTTGGCGCGCCTTTTTTCCATGTTGCACAATCTGCCCATGCGCCAAAGGGCGCACCAAATCTCAATGTAACATGCATTTCCTGTGCGCCCTTCTATATAATGCAGTCTGCTTCATCCATGCGCCATGCGCCTTTGGCGCCAACTTAACCTCTGTTGCACCCTTTTCCTGTGCGCCTTGACTATTCAGCCTGTTATATACTTTTTTCATGCGCCCTGCGTCCCGAACCTTAAAAGTTCTAACTCTTTCTGCTAGTATTCCAATAGAAGATCAAATGACTAATTCAAGCTTCTTGGATTGGGTTTCGCTCCTTCTACATGCAGATCATCAGATAAGCCTTGAAGAACACATGTCTACGTCAAGCAAGAGACCCACCAAACCAAGAGGGAAGGCAAAGCTAACAGAAGAAGAAATGAAATACAAATATCAGAGGGTCAGGATGCCCGAATCACAGGCAGAGTGTAATATGGATGTCAGGGATTCTGAATTGGGCCACATTGACATAGAGGAATTCTGGGTAAGGACTCAGAAAGTGACAAGGAGTCCATGGATGGATAAATTGATAGGCAGCGCCCTGCACTTCGCCGGTGGGATTCCTGTCAGTGCTGTTAATAACGAGTTTATGATGGTTGTTGCACAATCCTTCAACAAAGACACAAGATGTGTCGAGAATAGCAAGAGACGAGGCGAAGTCACTTTCGACATCGAATCCATCAACAACTTACTGGCCTGTAGAGACTTCATCGGGTCCCTAATCGAGGCGGGTAAAGACTATTCCAAGGTCCCCGAAAAGCTCATTGATGAGCGGGAAACTTGCGAAGCAATCAGTGAAAGGCACAAGGATCCATCACAAGATCAATTTGCGCCAATGATCAGCAAGTTCTTGGAATACCGCGCTCAGTTCCACATCTCATCTCCTGATCAGCATCAGAAACAGGCCACCCCTTTTAGGCCACAGGATGATGATGATGAATAGCTTCTTCTTCTTCTTCTTCTTCTCCTCTCTATTCTCCGACTTTCTCTTCGAAATATCATAAGTGTGTTGGCATGAACGATGACATCATCCATGTTGCATCATGGGATGATGTCATCCATCCAAGTTGTCAAAGTCAACATGACTTTTGGATATTTTGTAAATATCTTGTGAATAAGTGGTTGGCTCCATTTTGCCTTCTCTCTCCCTCACTTTCTATAAATACTAGAATACTTGTTGTATTCAAGGGTGAACATTTTTCAGATAGAAATAGAAGTGAGGAGAGAAAGACTTTGAGCTTTCTTATAGTGAGATAAAAACAATTAATACAATTATTCGGACTTTGTGCTCAATAACTGTGTTATACATTAAGATCTTTCTTATGTTAGATCTGCATGTGTTTATCTGTTGAATTCATATCTACTTTTCCGTCACTTGTTTATCAGTATTGCTTTGTTTATTTATGCAAGTAGGTTTGGCTCTGTTTACTACCAAGCCCAAAGCATAGATCTTCTGACCCTTCCGCTTTGGAACTCATTTCTTTTCTTCCTTCGGATCTGTTCTTTCTCTTCTCCTTCTTTTATTCCTTTCTCTTCGCAGCCTAGAACACTCTACTGGGATGAGATCCCAACCCCCGAAGGCAGAATCTGTGAGACTTGCATAGGTTCCTGCTAGTAGAAGTAGCAATAAACCGGGCCGCTTTCTTTGTCTCAAAGAGGGGCTAAGCCCTGCACACCGTTGGCCCGTCTATCCATAGATCTGTCCACGCAACAGATTTTCGGACCAACAAGGCGGTACTCCCCTAGAGTGAGGCATTGTAAAACACCTTCCAAGGGATCAGTGGTTGGTAAGTAGATAGCTGGAATGGATGATGTGTTGAAGGTTGATGCGGAGGTGGATTTAATGGATTAGGAAGATAATGGGTCGGCCGTGGAGGTTATAGGAGCGGTAGGAATGGAGGAGGTATGTGCAGTGAAAGAAACGGATGTACTGGTAGGTGGAGGTGTAGGTGAAGCGGTATTGGTTGCGGAGGTAGACGGCTTGACCGGTATGAGCACATCATTGGGTCGATAAAGCATGTTATAGGTTTTGAAAGGTGATGGTTCATTTGGAATGGTATACGTGTGTCCTTCATGTTCAAACTTTACACAACAATGAAAAGTTGAAGGAACACAACCCATGACATGGATCCGTGGTCTACCAAACAACAAGTTATATTGGAATTCCCCCTTCAAAATGTAAAACAATTCTAGAATAGTGTGGGGGCCACGTGAACGTGGAGGATGATAGTTCTAGTGTGGAGGTGATACCATCATTGAATGAATGCAACATGACTGGATGTTTATGCATACAATTGTCAGGTATGCGCATTTGAGCAAATGCATGGGATGAAATGATGTTAATGCTAGTGCCTCCATCAATCATCACACGGTGTACCCGTATGTCATCAATGTGGATGAAGATGAAGAGGGCTAAATCCGGGTCATCGTTTTGGTGTGGCGTGATCTCTTCCTCGAGAAGTCGAGGGAGACCACTTGGTGAACAAGGTGGGGTGAAGATGAAGGTGTTAATTTGGTGAGAGAGGCTACATGATAGGGTGTGATAATGGAGGCTACTAAGGTGTAGAGTCATTAGGTAAAACCTTAATAGATTGAAGAACCTCCATGAGGTCTTGATGATGGGATTTCAAGGTTTGGATGAAGTCATATAAGGACATTTTGAGGGGAGACTGGTGTAATTTTTTTAGCATGGTGCGATGTGTGATGCCATTAGAAATGGGGTACGTGGGGCCGCAAATAGTTATTTTAGGTATGGGTGTAGATGGTATGTTGGGTATAGGATTGGTTGGTAGGTTAGTTGCCTTTTCTTTGCCCTTCTTTGCATGTGTAGTGACATGTATCATGTTGATTTGAGGGGATTTGGTAAATGTAGAAGGTATAGGATGAGTCGTATAATGACATGAAGGGAAAAAACCTACTGGAGGAGAAAATCCTTGTGAGGTGAGCTGGGCGCAACGAAATTGGAGTGGTGGTGTGGCAAGTTCTCTAATGTAAACCATGTTAATTTCAAATCTTGGGAGTGGCTCTAGGAGCTGTGAGGGTGGAGATTGTGGTTGTTGAGTGGGCAAGTGTGGGAATGGGTGTCGGTGAAGCAGGATCCTCATCAAGAAGGTCATCGTCATCAAAGTTGGTTTCTAGTGGACACAATTGGATAAGGATGGTTTTCAAGGCCTTGCAGTTCTCCACATCATGCCCTAACACACGATGGTATGCACAAATTTTAGTATCATCAAACCCTTTTGGCTTGGGTTTGAGGGGGTCGTAAGGTCGAGTGGCGGTAATGTGATAATAGAGGTCTCGAGGAGGTTGGTTAAAATTTTGGCATAGGATCCTGCTAGTGGATCACAATGGGAAGTGAACGTGGGTTTGGGTGTAGGTGTGGTTGATTATCGAGGAACTGTTTTTGGAAGAGTAGGAACAGGTCGAGCTAGGGGTTTAGGTGCTAGTGTGGTTTTAGGTATTGGTCATGTTTGTTTGGGTAGGGGTACAATAGATGAACGGGTAGGAGGGTGTGTGGTTGTTTTGACTACCTTATTGTGGGGTAGTAGGGTTTTGTTTTTGGGTTGCACCTTCTTGGGTAAAGGTGATGTGGGTGTACAAGGTCTAGAAGGAAAAGTAGATGGAGGAAGAGGGTGAGTTACCCACTGGGACAACGGGGTGTCTTTGTGAAGGTAGATGACGTAGGTCATACTTGGGGTGTGACAGAAAATGACCGAAGTGTAGTGGGTAGTGAAGCAATAGGCGAGGGTATTAGAGGTATTGGTGGTAAAAAGACTGTAGGTGCAGTGTAAGTCGTGTTGTGTGCCTGGGTAGGTTATAGGTTTGTGAGGAAGGAATGGGTTGTTGTGTTATTGGTTTATGGATGGGTGAAGGTTGCTTGACCATGTTGGGTAGCTGAGGTCTTAAGACGATGACGGGACAAGTGCGGGTGTGATTGGTGCGGTTGGGGTATGAGGTCGATGAGTTTGTTTCTTTGGTTTGGGTGTCAGAGTAGGTGTGGTATTGACATTAGAGGATGTAGCTAAATCTAATTTAATAGGTGGATGAGTAAGGTTGGTGGTCAGGGTGACCCCTAAAGTGGTAATAGGTTTAGTTGAGGCAAATGTTATAGGTGTGGGTTTGGGTTTAGATGTAGGTTGGGTTATGGGTAAGGGTGTGGTTTGAGCGCTAATAGGTATCATGGAAGGGGTTGCGATAGAGGTGGTTGTATTTGGTTTGATTGGTCAAAATGTGTTTGGGTAGATAGTGGAGGTATCAGCGAGGGATCTCTACATCTGTGTTGAGACGGGGAGTAAGAGGTGCCCCCATAGTAAAGCCCTATCCACATAATCTAAATGATTGGCCAAACATGAGAATGACACGTCTGTAGGTGGAGTTAGTGAGGACCTAATGGCAATTCCCGTAAAATGTGTCTTAGAGACGGGGAATTGGCTAGCTTTGCCTCAGGTGGGCAAGAGAGCCGAAAGTAGGTTGGCGAGATTCAGGGTAGTTGATCAAGAATGCTCGCCAATAGGTAAAATATCTCAACTGGGTCTATGATAGGTGGAGGAGATGATGGGAGCTCCTCTATAAGTGGAGGAACAGATGGGTGCTCCTCTGTGGGTGGAGGAGGCAATGGGTGATCCTCTGTGGGTGGAGGAGATAATGGGTTCTCCTCTATGGGTAGAGGAGGTACTATAGGTAAAGGTTCTCTAAGTGGTAAAGCCAAGGGTGAGATGGGCTCAATTTTAGCGGAAGACCCCTCCGTAGGTGATGAAGGAGATGAAAGGTGTATCTTTGTTGGTGAAGGAATAGGGGAGGTTAGTTCCAACCCGGAAGGAGGATTTTAGGCTAGGATATCCTCTATGGAAGGAATATGGGGTAATTGGGAGGCAACATGTACCTCATTAAAGATAGTGTGAACTCGCGGTATGGGTATCATGAGTTGATGTCTCACCGGTTTGATTAGATGAAGGGGCATGATTGGGAAATGGTTTTTGAAGATTTGTAGATTTTGGTTGGGGTGGCATTGGGATTATCCATGTTAACTCACCTTTCTCGAGAATTTATTGGAAAATATTTTTGAAAGTGTTGTAGTTTCCATCACTGTGACCCTTTACTCAATTATAGTTACCGAAATCATGTTCTTTATACCATGCGGGCATGGGGAAAGCAGTCAAAACCAATGTGTGGTTTTATAGGTGGAAGGGTGATGGATTCGGCTTTGATAAGTTTTTCTAAGATAGAAGAGTAAGGTTCCCCAATTGGGGTATATTTTTGCTGCTCTCATCTGAATTAAAAAGTCTGGACATGTGAGAGATTAGATGAGTGTGTAGCCTGATTTGACAGATGAGCTAGGCCGGCCTTGAGTACCACTGCATTAGCATTTGTGCCCTTAGCTTTTTAATAATTTGTTTGTGGTTTAGAAGAAGAATAGTTATCATTCGACTTTAATGCCGAATTCTTATTTCCTAATTAGATTTTCTTCTCTTCAATGGCCCAAATCTCTAACTTTCGTGCCATAGTGAATGCCTCATTGAATGTTCAAAAGGTTTGGACCTGTAAGGTTGGGGAGATATGTCTAGCGCAAGCCCGTGTGAAGATCTCGATGAGTTCAGTTTGTGGTAGTTGGAAGGTAAGTTGATTGATCAGGCTATGCCAGTGAGTGACAAAATCTGCGATAGATTCATCCTCATACTGACATGTGGAATATAGATCAGTCATGGTAACCTTCTTGACGATATTGATAGAGAAATGATCCAAGAAGGCTTGGGCTACCTAATTGAATGAGAATATAGAGTGTTTAGGTAACCCACTATACCAATCTAATGTAGGTCTAGTGAGGGACATGGGAAAGGTTCTCAAAAGCAAGGCATCATCATGAGTGATCAGATAACACCGTGTTTGAACGACCACAAATGTTGCTGTGGGTCTTCTTTTCTATTGAAACGATTGAATTTAGGCATTTCCTAATGCACGGGGTATAAATGGGTAGGAATGGATGGGTGAATAGGTTTTTATAAATCTCGTCGTAGGTGAGAGTGTTGTGGGAGCTAGAAACCGATGCCTCTAATGTCTGCATCTTGTCCAACATCAATTTAATTAGGTCGTTGGTGGGTTGTGATGATTGGATGCCTCCTATAGTGTGAGGGGGTTGGTTTTGGGCATACAATAGGGGTGGCACTCTAGTGTATGGGACTGCCATGTAGGGTGGAGCAGGAGAAGAAGGTAGTGAAACAAGGGTACGTGCCTTAATGTATAATGGATGAAATGGGAGGTTGTTAATAGTATGTATATGGGGGTGGAAGGGTCGTGGTAACCCTAGTGGCAATAGGGGCTAATGATTGTGGAATAGAAAGGACCACGTTCTGAAATGGGGTAGGGGTCACCAACATTGGAGGTGGTAATGTAGCTATGGGTATGTGGGAGACATTAGGGGTAGATGAGGTTGTGTTTGGGGTAGTTGTCAAGGGTACGGTGGATGTAACGAGGGCCATGGAGGTAACAGACGTGGCAGTCATAGCGGGTATAGGACCTAGCGTGAAATGACTTGGGGTAAGGTGGATGAGGGAAACACAGAGCCGGATGGGAATGATGTGGGAGTGGGTGCGAAGTCGGGGGATAGATACGGGTATGTCGTATATCAATCGATCCGAGGCGTCTTGAGTGGACGAGTGGGAAAGGTAAAAATGCAAGGCGGTAGGGTTCTAGTCAAGGAGTCGTGCGAACTCATCATCTATGGTAACGATAGTAATAAGCTGGATGGGATCCATGGCTGGTGATAAAATGGAAGGTGGTGAAGGACTAGGTGGGAGTGGTTGACAACCGGCGTGAAATATGAGGGCACTTGCTTGTCTTCAAAGTCAGCACCTTGTGAACCAAGATCTTGATGTAGGGATGCTTCTCTGTAAATGACACTTAGAACAACAAGAACAAGTGAGTCTCGGTGACAAAAAGTGGATTAAGTGCCAAATGGTGGTTGGAATGTGAAAGCAAAGCAACCGATGCGATTAGGGAAAAGCGACACGGGGGTAATGCTATTTGCCGGTACTTATAGAAAATGATAGTGAGTAAACAATGAGGCGAAGGTAAAATCGATGTATGACAAATCGAAGATGTTTAAAATGTCAATGGGAATAATGATAGTGACACGGGGCTATGAAAAGTAAAAGAAAGTTATTAAAAATGTCCTTTTGAGTAGGTTAGCAAAAGGACATGGAACCGACGTCGGTTGGGTATAACCAATGAGGGTCGAGGTAACCAGTGATTGTTTGTGAAATTGAAAAGCTTGATGATGAAAGAAAGTGGTAATGAATTAAAAGCTGATGTAGAATCAGACCCATAATTCTAAGAATGATGATGATATGGCCCAGGCACACTCAGGTGAAGCCGGAATACACCAGCTATGATGAGGAGCATGTAAGGATGAACAAAAAGTGATGAATGTGATCTCTCACCTCAAAACGCAAGCCAAGCAAAAACACTAAGAAAATGTGATCCTAGGAGTGCCCTTTCTATTATGTTTGTTTAGCTTATGCTATTTATGGACTGATACATGAATTGTGAAATAGAGTTTTTGGTGAGGATGGCTTCCTACAAAGAAGGAGATCTAAAAGGTGAGGTTTCAGGTATGTTATGGTGGGGGTGGGCTTCACTCTGAAGTATGACTTGACAGAGTAGCGAGCTAGGTGCCCACTATGTCGTGATCATGTGATCACCTATAGCTTCTTCCAGGTAGGATGTTGTTTAAGAATGTATGTATTTTGAATTTTTTGTGGTTTGGTAAGACTCAAAGAAAGAGAAAAGGATAGAAGTGCTTTTCTATGATTCGTTTGTCAACCATTAGCTAGGCATGACTTCCAACATATAGGTTGCCCTCAATTAATGTGAGCTAATGCAATAAATTAGAATGGAATGCACTTATTTTTAAACCCAAATCAAAAATGTGAAATTGGATGACACAATAAGATGAAGAGGAAGAGGGATGCTCTTTCACTACAATGTAGAAAACATGAAGAAATGGTTCTTTTTAATTACACCAAAAGAAAATTTTCCTTTAGAGCAAATAGAAAGAAGAGGTGGGTTACCAAGGAAGAAAATTAGTGTGTACACTTTTTAGAAGGGAAAAAAAAACACACAATTTTTTTCCTAGGAATGAATGAAATGCAAGGAACCTGGATGGGTCCCACCGAGCATGCCAAAATGTTTCACCTAATTCTTAGATCATTTCTTTAAAGTGTTGATGAAACAGATAGGGTAACGGGCATAGGAGGAATACTTGTTCAAATGTTGGTTGATGGGTTGTTGCGCGCGTATGACTTCCGGATCCACAGCTGATCGTGAGAGCTTCCTTTTGGCTAGGAGGAACTACCTATAATGAAAACAAGACCACCAAAAGGAATTAAACAATATGGCAAAGTGGAACCGCCTAGTGTATGCTAGATCAGGAAAGTATGATACTTCCTAGATACTTGTCACCCACTTTGTTTTAAACAATTTAATGTTGTAAACAAAGTAAATCCTATTGTTATTTAAAATGATTTAGGTATCTCACTTAAAACACAATAAGAAATAGATCTAATCTAACAGGCTAAGCTAGAATAGAATCTAAAGGTCAAATGATTGGTCTAGGTCTTTACGGGTTTGATAGAGGTCTCGGGTAGATCACAGGTGAATGAGGGTGAGATGAAATCTGGTGGGTAGGTCTCTATTTAGGCTATATGGGCAAATACAGAGACGGTGTCGGTAAGGGGTGACCGATGGCGGTTAGGTGTAACCGGTGCCGGTTACTGTAAGATCTGGAAATGTCACAGAACAAGCTTTTTGTCTCCTTTGTGATTGCAAAAAGGACTTTGGTTTGTCAAGATGAGGTATTGGGTGACTGGAGTAGGCTTTTGCAAGGTTTTAATGGGTATATGGAGGTGAAAATTTCGGATAAGGTCAATAGGGGGCAAGGTAAGCAATGGATGATAATATGATGATGAAATGAAATAAACCAGGAAAGTATGATGTTATACTTACTTGGATTCCGGTCCTGAATGCATGTGTCGAGGGATGGAGGTGTTGATGAGGGGTTTGAAGGTTGCAAGTGATCACCAACTACAAGAAAGCTTCTACATAGGCTGCATGTACACTCCTCTTTGCTTGGATAGATCAGATCATGGCTGGGATGGCTATGCAGGAGAAGATGCTCAATCTCCTTCCTTGCATGTGAGTTTTCACTAGAATTTTCTCTTTGAAGATGCGTTATCTCTCTGAGATGTGTTCTTTCTCGTCAAATTTTTCCCAATGTTTTCCAACCTTGAGAATAAGGTAGTTTAGGGGTTAAAAGGGGTAACCAAAGGTGGTCCAGCTTAACCGGTGATGGTTAGGGGTAACCGGCGTCGGTCAAGGCGGGATTTCTTAGGTTTACTAAACTAGGAAGATCCTCCTGATTTCCTTGGATCTCATGTTGTTATCCCACGGATTAGACTAGGAGCTTCTTGTGAGCATGCGGGAATGTGGTTAGAGGGAATGTAGGCATTGATTTTTAGGGTTTGGGTAAGTCTTAGTTAGTTATGGCAACTTACTAAGAATAGGTCTTAGGTTGAGTTGGCTTGGTGAGGTGTCTAAGTGAACTATATGTGTGGATATTATTTAAATAAAATATTTAAATAATAAATATAGTGAGGATAATGCATTAATTTAATTAAATTAATATTAGTGGGGTGAAGGGGGTCATGGCTAGGTAAATGTAATAAAGGGTGCTTATTTGTCAAGGGACCAAAGGGGAGTGTGACCTAATTTTAGTGTCTACAACAACCACATAACATTTACACATTATTACGGTTATAATTCTATCTATTGGAATCATTTCCAAAGTAAAATTACCACCCATCCACACACACACACATACTTCCATGCACTTATCACGCCATAATCATAAATTTGAGAACATAATAATCTTGTCAAAAATGTCGATAAATGATTTACTTAAATTGAAAGTATAATACATATTTGGTTAGTAGATTGGTTCTTAGTTTTTATTCCTTAATAATTATGGATTTCCATACCAAAGATACTAACATTTACAAATATATTAGTGGATTGAGCCACTTCCATAGAAAAATCTATCCGTATATAGATTTCAATACCATGCTACCAATATTTACGTATATTTTCTACATTTCTATTGAATAAAAATTAATCATATAACTTTATATTTTAGGTGTTAGTAGAAGGAAATGACTATATTCTATATAAAATGCACCAACCCCATCTAAATTACATAGAACCACATGCCTGCTCATTTAAAAAGTCATTGAATTCCGATAGTCGAAAAAGTATTTTGACATGAGTCGATAGTGCAGAGACAACTTGGATTGTTGACTTTAACCACTAATTTTTGTTTCATTCACCAAATTGTCTCTCCATTGGACTCCCTAAATGTTGACGATGCACACCGATGTGTGGCAATTACTACACTAAATTTCTCAACTAGAACTATAACATCTAAAGTATGGAAAATTAATAAAGTGAATATGGTTTTGTGGGTGAAAATGAATTTAAAAAACATAGAATTACATAACAAAACATTTATTGAAGAAGATGTGGATTGGAAACACAAACACAAAAGACTAAACCCATAGTTATTTATAAAATACATTCTTGGAAACTTTCTTGGTCGATTTGGGAAATAAAACGGGTAATATTTCAAAAATATAGAGTGTTTTGTAAGCTGGAAAAATGACTACTAGGAAAGCGAAGAGGATTTTTTTATCACGAGAAAAGTCGTGCTGATATATGGCAATGCAAATCTCTACTTTTTGCTAACATGGGTACCACCTCTCAAGTTGTGAGACTTGTGTGCTTGAGGTGGACCTCTAGATAAGTTTGAATTCCTCTTCCTAAACCTACTACTACAACTACTCCTAAATACAAAAAAACACCTATCTACACCTAGTCTAACAATTCCAAGGAGATAGAGAGAGAGTGCATGAAAAGGGAAATCCTACACTAAGGGGTGGTGATAGCACCAAGAAAAGGGGGTGTGGTAAACAATATTCCCAACTCTGTCAATAGAGAAGGATGAACCTGGAGAAGGTGGAAAAACACCACAGACCAAATCACATGCACTTCACCATCCTAAGTAAACAAAATAACTTCTAAATTTTGTAATGAACACAAAAATATGCACAAAACCTGCAAGCATGATGAAAGGTAAGTGAAAGCAACAAAATAATGTAGAGAATAGACAAGTATCACAGAACACCATTTTAATTACTCCAAAATCATACACAATAAAACATTTTAATAGGAGAATAAAATATACGCCATTACAAAGATTCAGAAAGGAAGGCTTGAAGCCCTAAAATTCATAACAACCTATTTGTGGAGAAGAGGGGGCATGGGGAGGAAAATTTCAATAAAATTTACAATAATGCATCCCCTTACAATTTATAGCAATTTTAGAGAGAAGAGAGAGAAACTTGAAAGACCCGAATGCATGCCTTGCTTTACACTCAAACTCAATTATTGATGTGAAGGCAGCATGGGTGACCTGTAAGACCCATATCTCATGTACTATTACTTGCAAAAGAGTAATTAGCCTCCATGATGCATTAATGATGGTAGATAGTTGTACAATGCATTTCGGTGCAAGATAAGAAACAAAAATTTTGACCTCCTTTGAATCACCAAATCTGAAATATGAAATTGCTAGTGCATAGAGGGATCTGAGACCTTTCCAGAAAGTCCAAGTTTTTAAAAAACAGAGCTCCCAATAGACATTTATGGTTGTTTGAAGTTTTTCAATTTAGTGGAAAAACTAGAGGCCATTACCAACAACTTCTCCTTACCTACGATGATCGATCCCTTATTATTGTCTCCAGAATTGGTCTTCTCCAAAAACTTTACTTCACTTATTTTAGGAAGTAAAGTAGTGTGCATTCATGACATTACTTTACTTTGCATTTGTTATGTCTTCTATGTAGAGTTTAGGATGTGTATTACTTCTTTGGGTGGCGAGCCATTCGCCACCCACTCACCTTTGACTCATTACATGACTTGACATACGGCTCTCTAGGAAGCTTAGTTTCATCAACATTTTGAATGTCTTTTACTTTGGTGTTTTCACCCCTTTTTACTTTTTCTTGTAACTCGGTCTCATTCTTTATGCAGTGATTTACATTTATTTTACTCCCTTTGTGTTAAACGCATTTACATTCACTTTTCTTAACGACTCATTTAGCAAAGACTTTCCTTCACCATTCACCACTTTACACATGTTAACTTAGCATATTGCTTCTATTCAATGTGGTGTTTCCATATGCATCTGCTTGGTATGCGGCTTTTGCAATGTAAAAAATTCGCCAACGCAATCGCCACTTTGCATTGCTTCTCCCAACTCGGGCTCAAGACGGGTTGAGTTTCCTTCTTTGTTTAACACTCAGCCCCCATTCAATGTGGTGTTCACAACCACTTTTTCTTCTTTATCAGAGCTCGTGCATTTGAATTATTCCTCTTTGTAACCACCACTTGACACTATGCTAACTCGCCCCCTTTCACTAGTGTTTGAGTTTTCTTTTGCTCACCTTGGTGTGCGAACCAAGTGATTGGCTCACCAATCAGTACACAACACTATGAACTCGCCTCCCTCCTTATGGTGAATCACATTATATATGCTTCTCTTAACTCACCACATTGGTGATTCTTTGACCCTCGAATCACCACTTAACATTGTTATCTTACCCCCTAACATCAACTCGTCATGTGCCTTCCTTTCTATGGATAAATCAATGCCTTTTACTTCCCTTATGGTGAATGGGCTATACGAAGACTTCGACCCAAATTTTTCCGCTTTACATTGGACCGAATTGGCTCCTTTTAGGCGGTGTTCCCACTTTAATTTTATTTGCATTACAGGCTTCTTTGGTGATGTAAATTATTTAACCCTTTGATCACCGCATTATACTAGGTGAACTCACTCATTTATTGCATCGAAGCTGGATGGATTTTTCTTTTCTTAGTGCCCCCACTTAGAGTAACTTCCTCCCCATTTAATGTAATGAACTATACTTACCAGTGGTTACCACGTTTAGCTCACCATAGTCGAGCTTGTTATACTCACCTCACCAAGCTTATTGGTGAGCTCGGCCCTAACTTGCCCTATCATTTCCTCCACACTTTGTCAATGCCGTTGTCATGCTCTATGACCTTGCGACTCACCCAAGTCGGGCATCCACACAATGACCATCGATGTATTCAAATAGAAGAGCTCGGGGAGATCGACCCTCATCTAACATGCCACCCCAAATCTGTGACTCGACCCTACGACAAGGTATTCCACCCTAACTCTTTTCCAGTTTTCATTGCCTCGACCTTATCCATCTCTTCATTCACCACTCAATCCTAACTCGCATTGGCTCATGATCCCCTAACTCCTTGATCGGGACTCGGCCCTAAAAACCACCTTGTTTTGACATCATGGCCGACTTAGTGCTATCCTTCAAGCTCATCCCCATACTTTTCTTGGAGCTTTCTCTATTCTCAACTCTTCTAGCCAGTCAAGTCTTCCCGGTGGCTCATCTCAAAAGCGAACTCCCTACTACATCTCTCCACATTCCCATGCTAATCACCTCAAGCTTAGCCTTTGCACTAACTCCTCCAACTACCCTATAGTTCACTTCGAGCTACTCAATGATCTCTTTTCAATGCACAATCCATGCATAGCTCAACAGAGCTCAACTCAACTCATCCATCACTCAACCGAGTTAGGTGGCCTTCCTGCCAACTTTTGGACCCCATAGACAACCTCCACTAGAATTTTGCACTTTTTGGCGGTTATTAGATTAGAAGGGTCATGAAGAAGACCATGGGCTACTATGGGACCATTTTTTTAGTTTTTCTCATCTTGGTGACTGTGGGGCCCGGCCGAGGCTTGTCCTCATCTTTCAAATTGAGCTATTAAGGTTGAGAAGAGAAAAAAATCCTCTTATGACCTCAAAACCTCCAAAATATTGAAATTATTCCCGAATGAGTATTATAAGCTCTGGATCACTTTGAAAGTGCCTGTAATTTAGGTGAATGCACTTAGTGGCCTGAACAATTCTCAATTGAAGGCCTCCTTGTTGTCCATTTCACCACTGGGGGTGAAAATGGATAAAAATTTGGTGACTCATGGGGCCATCTTCCTACTAGATGAAGTATGACCAGCTACCTTGAAGCATCCATTAGGCATGGAGTGTTGTGAAGAAAATCGGGAATTGATCTAAAGCGAAAACTTGCACCCAGAGCTTCTTGAACACTACCAAAGACAACCACTTGATTCTTGATTTTCCCAAATTTTTGTAAGAAAATATTAAAATTTATTTTGTGAGAGTGGAAAATTGTATTAAAAATTGAATTCCTCCTTTCCTTGCAATTTTGATCCGTGAGGCTGAATGATGAACACCTATAACTAATACCTCAACATCGATCCTTACCAACTTGAAGCACAAAAAAATGATTTTCTTAACAAGATAAAGCACTCCAGGACTTGTAGGCATATGCTAATTTGGGAGGAAACTTGAGGAGTGCAGAAAAATGATATTCTTTCCTTTCTTAGGCTGATTACTTGAGATATTGCTTGAAAGGAGCTGCTCTTACTAGCATTGGGAAGGCTCTTAACTACTAATTTTATAACTTTTTGAAATGGAACTAGAAATTGGTTGCAACTTTTCTTGAAGAAAAAAATAATTAAAAACTTTGAAAAATTGTCCCTTAACTAGATTTTAGTTGATCTGCATTTAAATATCCTTGAGGATTACAAATTCTTCATGTAACTATGATCTGCTTGCTACAACTACTTATGGGGACATAATGCATTGCACTACTTGGAGCAACAATGAACAAAGCTATATACAAAAGAGAAAGATCATACATGCCTCAAATAAGACATGCAGAGTGTGCACAAGAACTTCTTCTGTTGAAAACAAAGAACTTCTTCTCGAAAACAAACTTACTCCTACCCTACACTAACTAGAGGCAAGGAAGACCTCAAACAAAACCTGCAACTAGTGATGAGAAGTAGCTTCCCTTTCTCACAATAGGCAGCCATGTAGATGATTTGGCATTAGACACAACTATGGTTAAAAGTGAAAAATGATTGTAATCCAATTTCCCAATTTACTCATCAAGGTATTAACTAGAAACATGACAAATACCTCTTCTAGGTACTCTTCATTTGGTTTTAGGAAGCATTGGTGTTGACCCTTGGTGCTTTGAGGCTCATCCTCATTCTTAGAAGCGAGAATAATAGGTTGTGGCTTCTCCCTTGGCTCTAATAAGGCTAAGTACTTGATGGGGAAAGGTCTGATCTACTAGATTTTCCTGATGCTACGAATTCCAACTTCAAAAAGGAAGTCTTCTTGTAATCCTTCTTGGAAAAGGTGACTACGTGAGATGATCTTTTTATTTTTTCTCATCTACAAAAATTGATATTCTACTTGGATAACTGATATGAAAGTGATGTCATCCTTGCATTTCTCTTCTTCCTCCTCATTTGGTCTGAAACTTGGGAGCTTCAATTCCTTCAATTTTAATTCAAGAGGACTATTATGAGTTGTAGGTTGTTCTTGAATACTCTCCTCCATGGCAGCAGGCTCTTATTGTTGAAGGATGTATGATGGAGCAACAAAGGTTGTGATTTCCATAGGATCCTCATCAAAGAACTCCTCCAAGTTAGATAAGCAATCAAGCTCCCTATTGTCATGTTGTGTGAAGGGATCTCCCTTTTTCATGATGACATCCAAATCTGTAACTCATTCATCATGTGTAGCTTCATCATCAAACATGAATCTTGTGAGCTCAAACTCATCCAAAAAATCAGATTTTTGGAGAGATAAAGTGGGAGAGAGATCTGAAATCTCTTGTGCAACCTGCTCATGATTTAAGATCTCTAAATTTGTCTTGCTTACCTCTATGTGCTTTTCTTTGTATGAACTTAGAGCTTCTTTTCCCTACTCCTTGACTGATTTTGCATCCAAAAATTAATTAGTAATCTGTGAAAATATAGTGCCATCATGAACACTACACTATGAGAAAATGGATTTGTGATCATCAATTTCTTCTTCTTGCTTTGTTGATGCTACAAAATCATCCTTATTAACCATTGGTTATTCAACCTTGACCTCCTCTAAAGGCTTAACCATCAAGGGGATTTTGTCAATTCCAAATCTTAAATCCCAATTTCTCAAATTCCTTATCATTTATTTTATATTAGGTTCCTCTTCTTATTGCCCTTAGCTGGTTATCGATTCTCATCCCAACATGGAATTGGGGATGCAAGTGGAGGGTGGATTAGGATTCAAACATTTTTTTCATTCCGTGTGGTGGGGGAGGTTTAACATCTTGTTTATGTGGAGGGTACTTGGGTTTGGAAGGGAAAATGGAAGAAGAATTGAGATGAGATGGAAGACTAGAAGATGGAGAAATGGATTCCACACTAGGGGCAACAGGTGAGAAGCTTGAGTTATGACACTCGGGCTGAAATGACATAGATTGCGGAAGGGAAAATTAAGAAATAAGAGCTTGTGGTGGACTTACCCATTGACAAGGTTTTCTTGCATCAATCTCATAAGCTTCTATCTCCTCATCCCATTTTGCAATCTTGGCAAAGCATTTCAACCATGAAGTCAAGCTACTACTAAAGGCTATAATGTCTTGGAAAAGGGCCCACCCATGGACAAGGTGCCTGAAGCCAATCCTAAATGCTTTTATTTGAGTTGTAGCCCTTGACTACACCATATTTGCCTCCATCTTTTCAATTTATCCTACAAATCAACATTCTCCACATAATTATTGTCACCATATGCATATCCATATTCTTGTTAAGCTCTAAAGCCAAGGCCGATTAAGTACTGCTCATAGGGATAGGCATAGTGGTTCAAAATTTGATCATAGGAATAATCTAGAAGAGTTAAGAAGTATATTGTAAGTGGATTGTATTGCTGCAAGTGTGAATTCCATGAAGGAAATGAAGTCATGATTGCACAACTTCATGAATGGAAGAAAGTGGAAAGATATGGAAAGAAAAATGGATGAAAATTGATGTAGGAGCATGAGTGCAAGACCAAGCAAGAAGTCTCAGAAGGTAGAAAAAAGGAAATTAACATGATTTAAAGTGGTCTTGAAGACCAAGAAGTCAAAATCAGGAGTTTTGATGGGGGTTCTCCATTTTCCCTCCAAAATGGATTATTCAAAATTTGAATTATATGAAGACTATAAAAGGACTAAACCACCTTCATGTTGTTTGTGAAGAGGTGAAATGACATTTCATGTCAGAAGAAACTTGTTTATATTCATTTGTGTTGCAAAGACACCTTGACATGTGGTAATAGGAGAATATATGTTTGTAAATGTTTAGTAAGAGTAGTTTGAGCCTAGTAAAAAGAAAATATAGTCTAAATAAGGATTCTTAAGCCATGTCATAATAAGAATAAGTCTTGACATGAGTTTTCAAGTATGTTAGAGTGATATTTATAATTATTTCAAGTTTAGGGTGTTTGTTGAGTCTTTTTAGGCTTAGTTGAGTAAGCATAGGAATATGAAGTAAGAGCCAAAAGTAGTATTTTGACATGAATATAGATATATCTTGTGTATGAAGCAAAGAGGAGGTCTGCCCAAGTAAGAACAATGTGTTATTAAAGTTTCATAATGAAATAAAAGCATGTTTTTCAAGTTTTGGAACATTTATTGTTGTAAGAGTAGTGTCGAGTCTTGCACAAACCGAGAGGATGGGTCATGACGATCGGGGTAAATGATGAAGGGAGGTAATTGTGATGGTTTGAGTAGATAGAAGACCTCAAGACAAGTTAAATAAAATTTATTTGAGCTCTTGAAGCTCCAAAAAAAATTATGTGCATTTAAATGTGTGCTCCTTGCCCTCAAACTAAGGCTTCAGGATCTCCTTTTACTCACGGTGGAAAATATTGAAATTTTGTAATCTTCTCTCTCTTAATGTTAACTAATACTTTACAAATTTGTAGAGATTAATTTTATGGTTAAGCTTATTTTCTAGGATATTTTATGCTCTAGACTTATTTTTCACTTTGAAAGCAATGCTACAATCCTAATTTAGGATGTTTTAAGGATAGATAAAGGTATATGTTAATTAAGATCATTTGATTAGGGTTGTAGAAATCTTGTAAAGGTGTTAGACATACCAATTTATCTGTAAAACCTCTTTGAAGCATCTTTAGAGTCTTTAAGAAACCTAATTAGGTCATTATATCCTTCAAGAGCTTGAAATTTGTACACACCAAGATTACACTGTACTCTATCATATCATATTACACTATGATAGTATTTGAATTTGTGTTTAGTATAGACATACTAAAAGGTATTGAAAAATTATCTCCAAATCATAGACTTTTAGGGACTACAAGCTCTATTCTTGTTAAAAAATGATTCTATATCAATGTTTAAACCTTGCTAATTCGTGTCTTGGATTCTCATTGTCCTAGGAATAGTAGAGGGAAACAATTCTCAATAGGGTGGTTATATGAAGGTATGATTTTTATTTTCTCTTTTCAAGTAAAGGTAACATACCCATGAACCACAATCACTAGGTATAAGTAAATCACCAAATATTTGAATAGACATGTGATATGACTAGGTTTGAGAACAAGATATTTCAGAAATAAAGATCGAGGATAACATGAGGAAGAAGCTGTCTTGAAGGAATTCAATATAAAAATATGTGGAACAGAGCTTTAATCTTTGAAGGTAACTTGTAAAGCTAATACTTATCTTGAAGGGGTGTTGAGCTAGGATGGTAGGTGCACCATCAATGGTATCAAAGAAGGGAATCGATTGTTGATTTGAAAAAGAAGAAGTATATTAGTTTGTGCATGAAAATATTTAGGATTCATTAAAGGAAATAAAAATTTTGATTACAAGAGAGAGACAAGATGGTTCAGTTAAGAGGAGAAGAAGGACATTCCTTGGAAAATAAGTTGGATGAGATAGTGAGAGAAGCTGTTTTTAAGGTTGGAGAATATAGAATATGGACAGAGAAGCATGATGAAGGAGATAAGTATCTTGAAAGATCAAATGACCAAGAAAGCAACGGTGGTCAGACCTACAAGAGTATAGGGATCTCAAGTTCAAGACAAGAAGGTAGTTAATAGAGGTAAGGTTGTGTAAGGTGCTTATTTCAAAGGAAAATGCTTTAGATGTCAAAGATATGCAGGTCATAGAGCTAGAGAATGTGAAGGAATGAGTCATAGAGTGTCAGTTATGAAGGAGAAAAGAACAATGGAAAATAGAGGTGAGCTCAGAGAAGGTAAGTCTCTTTTGATGAGAAGAATGATGTTTAAACAAAGTAGTATGATGGATTTGATCACTCAAAGAAGGAATTTATTCAAAACAAGATGTAAAGCTCAGGGAAAATGTTGTGATTTAATTATAGACAGTGGAAGTACTGAGAATTTGGTGTCTACAAAGATGGTAGAGAAATTGAAATTGAATAAATTCCCTCATCCCACACCATACAAGATGTCTTGGGTGCAGTAGGGTCATCAATTGAGTTCAAGATAGGAAGCTACAAGGATAAAGTAACATGTGATATTGTGCAAGGATAAAGTAACATGTGATATTGTGCCAATGGATGTATGCCATGTCTTATTAGGAAGACCTTGGTAGTATGATAGGAAAGCAACTCATAATGGAAATAAGAATACATATGTGTTTGTAAATGATAGAATTGAGCACACTTTGTTACCTTTAAAGGGAGAAATCCAAGAAAGTGGAAACAAGAGAGTGATGATGGCAACTAAAGAGTACTTGAATATTACAAAGGAGGAAAAGATGAGTAATTTCATAGAGGCAACTGAGCCTTAGGTTTTAAAACTAAATAATGAAGTTTTATGCAGGTTTGCAAGTATGGCAATGAAGGAGGAAGATTAGTCCAATGATGGAAAACAATATTACATGGTGTAGCTATAGAAACATGTATTAAACCTTGGGTGGAAGAAGGAGTGATAGAGGGATTCCTAGCCTCTCTTGAAGAAGAAAAACAAGAAGATGCAGCAACTAAGTCAGAGGAACAAGTTGATAGCTCAAAACATGATGGAGCTAGTCAAGAAACAAATGAATGTATGTTGAGAAAAGAGGTGCAATAGTTATAATGAGATGGAAGACAGAGAGAAAGAGATGAAGTATGATGAGAAGACAACCATGAAAAAATAAGTTCAAAGTTTCCATGTCTTTGAATGTAAAATTACATACATTGATGAAAATGCATTTCATTCTCTTGAAGACGGTAATAAAGAAGGGATAGTGGATAAAAGTTATGAATTGAAATATGATGCATTGTGGCAGCAAGTTGAAGAAGCACCAAGGAAAGAGTTTTTATAGACAAGCATTGAGTAGCTTCTATAATACATACAAGCTTTGAAAGATACTATCAATGAAAACAAGGTAAGTAAAGAGGTTGTTACAAATCAAGAAGTTTATGGAAGTGAAAAATAGGTTGGTTTTAGCATTGAAGACTTCTATTTTACTCATGAATTTAAGCACACTTATAGTGATACTAAATGTTAAAATGAGGAGGAATTAAAAATAATGCAATTTGGGAAGATTATTATGTTTTATAAAAGTGGTCAAGTAGGAAAGAAAACTCCATTGCTAAGAGAGAAATACAAAAACAAACATAGAGATCAATAAGCGAGTTGAGAGAGTATTCAAGGAAAAGAAAAGTAAGGAGGTCGGTAAGAACATGAGTAAACCTTATGGACACAAAAAAAAAACCAAGGGGAAAGTCAAAATGAAAGAGAATCTCATGTATAATTTTGATCAAAACTAGGGTGTATTAATCCTTCCAACAGTCATATGTTATTTTGAAATAAGAATGAATACATGTCAATAAAATATGCGGTTGCATAAAGGATTGATGAAGGAAATAAATGGAGCACCTTAGCCTAAAACAACAAGAGAATGGGTTAGTGGAGGTCTGCAAGCTCTCACAAAGACTAATAAAATAGTTCTAGAAGGAAGACAAGTTTTATTTGATCTTTATTCCATCACAAGATGGAGCATTCAAGATCATTTGGGCATCCATGAAAGGTATGTTGAAGGAGGAAATTTCTTTGTGTCTCTTTACTCACCAAAGGTTTTTGAGCTTGTATATAGTAAACAAAGGAAGCATAAGGTGAAATTCTAGAATTATGACAGTCATATCAGACCTCGAGTCTATCAAGAAGACAGAATCTTAAACAAGTATTAGCTAAGGTAAAAATAATGATTGGTCTCTTAAGACTTAATGTCAATATAAGGCAAAAAAGTAAACAAATTTCAATTTATTGTTTGGTATCTTGAAAACAATTTTAAAGGGACTAAAATAGTTATAACATGATTTCAATTTGGAATATGGTATGAATTCAAGTGGAATATACATGGTGTAGTGTTGAATGAGATAGTTTCCTTAAGGAGTATGTGATAAATATAGTCTAAGTCACTAATACAAAAGTCAAGAAAAATGATATCGGGACATGGGGAAAATTAATGAGTCCAAACATGAGCTAAGAAGTCAAATGTAGTCAAGAAAATAGAGATGAATAAAATAAAATTAATGAAAGAGCTCTTAGCAAAGACACAAAGAAAACAATGATATCTTGAATGCTAACAAGAACCAAGAAGAAGAAATTGCGTAAAGTATCAAACTACTAGTGTCATAAAATATCAAGGATCAAGGAAGAGTCCATGGAACCTTATTCCTAACAGTAAAACAACATTGAAAAGCATGAAAAGAGATCAGACAGAGGTTAAGAAGGGATCATACCTAAGTAAGAATGGAGATGAAGAGGAAGGTCAAGTAGAAGACAAGAAAGAGATCAATGACAATGAAGCTCATAACAACATGGAAGAATGGAACATTGCAAAGTTATGGAGACAAGAAAAATATGGAGATGTAATATTTCTTAACAAGTTTGTTGATTGTGTAGGTACACCAGAAGCGAATTAGGAGCAAAATATTCAAGACAGGACAATAACTACTTGAGAAACATGAAGGAACAACTAGCTTCATTCATTCAAGAGGATATCATGGAGACCAAAATAACGTTGAGATCAGGAATTTTGCCAAGGAGAAATAAAGGAGAGTAAATACATCAACAACGGTGAAGAAGAAGATAAATAACAACAAGAAATAGCAAGAACTCATGAGCAGGAGCTCATGAAATGTTTCCAGAGGGGTAACATGATGCAGGAGGATGAGTGCAAGACCAAGCAAGAAGTATCAGAAGGTGGAAAAAGGAATTTAACATGAGTTTAAGTGGTCTTGAAGACCAAGAATTCAAAATCATGAGCTTTGATGGGGAGTTCTCCATTTTCCTTCCAAAATGCATTATTCAAAATTTGAATTGTATGAATACTATGAAAGGATTAAACCACCTTCATGTTGATTTGTAAAGAGGTGTAATAAACTTACGAGCCATAAGAAACCTATTTATATTCATTTATGTTGCAAAGACACCTTGACATGTGGTCATAGGTGAATATATGTTTGTAAATGGTTAGTAAGAGTAGTTTGAGCCTAGTAAAAAGAGAATATAGGCTAAATAAGGCTTCTTAAGCCATGTCATCCTAAGAAGAAGTCTTGGCATGAGTTGTTTAAGTATGTTAGAGTGATATTTATCATTATTTCAAGTTTAGGGTGTTTGTTGAGTCTTTTTAGGCTTAGTTGAATAAGCATAAAAAATTGGAAGTAAGAGCCAAAAGTAGTGATTTTGGCATGAATATAGATATATCTCATGTATGAAGGAAGGAGGAGGCCTGACCAAGTAAGAAAAATGTATTATTGAAGTTTCATAATGAAATAAAATCAAGTTTTCATGTTTTGGAGCATTTATTATTGAAAGCGTGGTGCTAGTCTTGCACTGAGACCGAGAGGATGGGTCATGATAGTCGGGATAAATGATGAAGGGAGGAAAATTTGATGTTTTGAGTAGATAGATGACCTCAATACAAGTCAAATAAAATTTATTTGAGCTCTTCAAGCTCCAAAATGAATTTTGTGCATTCAAATTTGTGCTCACTACCCTCAAACTAGGGCTTCCAGGATCTCCTTATCCATATGGTGGAAAATATTGAAATTTTGTAATCTTCTCTCTCTTAATGTTATATAATACTATCCAAAGTTGTAGAGATTAATTTTATGGTTAAGCTATCTTTCTATGAGATTTTATGCTCTAGCCCTGTGATTCACTTTGAAAAGCAGCTCTACAATCCCAATTTAGGATGTTTTAAGGATAGATAAAGGTATATGTTGATTGAGATCATTTGATAAGGGTTGTAGAAATATTGGAAAGGTGTTAGACATACCACATTATGTCTTAAACCTCTTTGAATCATCTTTAGAGTCTTTAAGAGACCTAATTAGGTCATTATATCCTTCAAGAGCTTGAAATTTGTAAACACCAGGATCACTTATACTCCTGTCATATCATAGTACATTGTGATAAGTATTTTGATTTTTTTTTAGTACGGACATACTCAAAGGTATTGAAAATTTATCTCCAAATCAAATAATTTTAGGGACTACAAGCTCTAGTCTTGCTAAAAAGTGATTCTAGATCAATGTTTAAACCTTGCTAATTGGTGTCTTGGGTTCTCATTATCCTAGGAATAGTAGAGGGGCAATAATTCTCAATAAGGTGGTTATATGAAGGTATGATTGTTGTTTTCTCTTGTTAAGTAGAGGTAACATACCCATGAACCACAATCACTAGGTCTTAGTAGATCACAAAATCTTTGAATAAACATGTGATATGACCGGAGTTTGAGAACATGATATTTCAGAAATAAAGATCGGGAGGACATGAGGGAAGCACTATCTTGAAGGAATTCAACATATAAATAGGTGGAATAGAGCTTTAATCTTGAAGGTAACTTGTAAATCTAATACTCATCTTGAAGGGGTACTTGAGTTAGGATGGTAGGTGCACCAAAAATGGTTGGAAAAGGATGAAAAGAAAGGTCAATAACTCGAGAGAGTGGGTTGTTTGGATCAATGGAGTCACCATATGTGTTTTGGACTTTGGAGCCTTGATTACTTAATTCTTTCAATTGTTGTAGCTTGAAGTAATCAACTTACTTGGAGTAATCAGCTTGCTTGAAGTAATGGAACAACTTAAAGTAATAAAACTTACTTCTCCTTCTTGCTCTTGTCAGATTTCTCAACCTGCATTACTTCCCTTTGTTTATTGGTCTTCTGAGGGCTGATTACTTCAAATTAATTCTTCTAGTTCATCGGTGTTTAGGATCTACATTTATTCCCTTCTTAACAGTCTTTTGAGATGCACTTAATTCTTCTTCTTATTGGACTTTGGAAGGAAATTACTTAAGTCTTTCAACTTGAAGTAATTGGATTACTTGAAGTAGTGCAACTTGGAGGTGTAACTACTTAAGTCTTTCAATTTGAAGTAACAAGATATCTTGAAGTAAACAACTTACTTGAAGTAATTGCACAACTGAAGTAATCATATTTTGGAAGTCCAATTACTTAAGTCTTTCCATTTGAAGTAATCAACTTACTTCCTTCTCTTCTTCTTATCGGTGATTAAAGATGTAATTATTTACTCCTATTTTCTACGTTGTTTTGGTCATTGATTACTTAAGTAATGAAATGTGAGAGAATTTCTTACTCCTCCCTCTCTGCAGTGTTCTAAGACCTTGTTACTTCAATTACTCTTCACTACAAGACTTCCAAAACTACAACTTTTTGCCAAGAACGCATCAAATCGGAAAAACTAGAAATTCTTTAACTACACTCCATTAAAGATTTCTAACTTTGATTTTGTCCCACTAGGTGTGCCAAAATTGTTAGTATTGGTAGAATAGTGGCTAAGATATTAAAATGGAACACTTGTGAAATGTAGAAATTTCACTGCTCATCTCAACAGGCATGCAGAACTATTATCACAAAAAAATTGCACACTTTGAGATTTGGTAATGCAGATCTCTACTTTTTGCTAACATGGGTACCACCTCTCAAGTTGTGGGACTTGTGTGCTTGAGGTGGACCTCCAGAGAAGGATGGCTTCATCTTTGTAAACCTACTACTACAAATAATCCTAAATATATAACAACACCTATCTACACCTAGTCTAACAATTCCAAGGAGATAGAGAGAGAGAGAGAGAGTGCATGAAAAGGGAAATCCTACACTAAGGGGTGGTGATAGCACTAAGAAAAGGGGGTGTGCTAGACAATCTTCCCATCCTACAAATGGAGAAGGATGAACCTAGAGAGGGTGGACATACACCACAGACCAAATCACATACACTTCACCATCCCAAGTAAACACAACAACTTCTAAATTCTATAATGAACACAAGAATATGCACAAAACCTACAAGCATGATGAGAGGCAAGTGAAAGCAACAAAATAATGTAAAGGATAGACAAGTATCACAGAACACCATTTTTATTACTCCAAAATTATGCACAATACAACATTTTAATAGAGAAGGAAATAAATGCCATTACAAAGCTTCAGAAGGAAGGCTTGAAGCCCCAAAATTCACAGCCACGGACCAGCTATGGAGAATAAGGGAGCACGGGGAGGAAAATGTCAAACAACCTTTACAAAAATGCATCCCCTTACAATTTATAGCACTTTTAGGGAGAGAGAGAGAAACATGAAATACAGAATGCATACCTTGCTTTTCACTCAAACTCAATTAATGATGTGTAGGTAGCATTGGTGACGTGTAGTACCCATATATTATGTAATATTACTTGTAAAAGAAGAATTGGCCTCCATGCTACATTAATGATGGTAGATAGTTGTACAGTGCATTTGAGTGTAGGAGAAGAAACACCAATTTTACCTTTTTCCATCACCAAATCTGAAATCTGAATTTTTTAGTGTGCAGAGGGCTCTGAGACCTTTCTAGAAAGTCCAAGTTTGCAAGAAATGAAGCTCCTAGTAGAAATTTATGAATTTTTGAAGTTTGGAAGTTCAGTGGGAAAACCAAGGGCAATTAATGCAACTTCTCCTTACCTACGGTGATCCGACCACCTATTACTACCCCTAGTCATTGGTCTTCTCCAACAACTTTACTTCACTTATTTTAGGGAAGTAAAGTAGTTTGCATTCACCGCACTACTTTACTTTATAATTTCTATGTCTCTCTCTGTGGAGTTTGGGATGTGTATTAATGGCTTAGGTGGCAAGCCATCTCGCCACCCAGACTCACCCTTTAACTCGTTGCATGACTCGACATACGGCTCTCTAGGAAACTCGGTTTCATCGGCGCTTTAAATGCCTTTTATTTCAGCATTTTCACCCCTTTTTACTTTTTCTTGTAACTCGGGGCCCTTCTTTACATTGTGATTTACATTGCTTTTGCTTCCTTTGTGTTAAACACATTTACATTCACTTGTCTTAGCAGCTCATTTATCCAATACTTTCCTTCACCATTCACCGCTTTACACATGTTAACTGACGGATCGCTTCTATTCAATGTGGTGTTTCCATATGCTTTTGCTTGGTTTGTGGCTTTTGCAATGTAAATACTTCACCGCCCAATCTCCGCTTTGCATTGCTTCTCCCAACTTGGGGCTTGAGATGGGTTGATTTTCATTCTTTGTTTCACACTCAACCCCCATTCAATGCGATGTTCACAAATGATTTTTATTTTTATCGAGAGATCCTCACTAATCACCACTCGACACTATGCTAACTCGCCCCCTTTCACCGGTGTTTTAGTTTTCTTTTGCTCAACTTGGTGTGTGAGCCAAATAATTGGCTTGCCAATCAACTAACACTATGAACTTGGCATCCCTCCTTTTGGTGAATCCCCTTATCTCTGCTTTGCTTAACGTACCACATCAATGAGTCTTTGACCCTTGAATCACCGCTTAACATTGTTAGCTCTCCCCCAATGGTTAACTCACCATGTGCCTTCCTTTCTATGGTGAAATCAATGCCTTTTACTTCCCTTATGGTGAGCGAGCTATGCAAAAATTTGATCCCAATTTCACTATTTTACATTGGACTGAATTGGATCCTTTAATGCAGATGTTCCCACTTTACTTTTCTTTGTGTTGTGGGATTCTTTGGTGATGCAAAGTATTTGACCATTTGATCGCTGCATTGTACTCATCCAACTCACTCATTCATTATGTCGAACCAAATGAATTTTTATTTTCTTATCACCCCCACTTGGAGTAACTACCTCACCATTCAACACAATGAACTATACTCACGGGGTACCCATGTTTAGCTCTCATGATCGATCTTGTCATACTCACTTGGTCGATCTCATTGGCCGAGCTTGGCCCTAACTCACCCTGCCATTTCCTCCACAATTCACCAACATCATTGTTGTGCTTAGTGACCTCGCGACTCACCTAAGTTGGGCCTCCACACATCACCCAGCGATGAATTCAAATAGTCAAGCTCATGGAGCTCGGCCATCATCTTACATGCCACCCTAGATTTGTGACTCGACCCTATATTGAGGTCTTCCACCCTAACTCTTGTCAATTTTCGTTACCTCGGCCTTATCCACCTCATCATTCACCACTTGAGCTGATTGACATTAGCTCCATGATCCCCAACTCCCTCGGCCACGACTCGTCCCCTGTAAATCACCTCGTTCCAATGCTATGGCCGACTTGGTTCTCTCTTGTGAGCTCATACCCATACTTTTCTTAGAGCTCTCTCTATTCTCAACTCTTGATTGGGCCAAGTCTTCCTCGTGGCTCATCTCTAAATTGATCTCCCTCTGCAGATATCCACATGCACGAGCTAATCACATCTAGCTCATCCTTTTACCAAATCCTCCAACTACCATAGAGCTCTCCAGTAGCTCGCCAAGCTCTTTTCAATGCATAATCCATGCATATCTTGATAAATCTCCAACTCAACTCATCCACCATCTTGATCAAGTTGGGTGGGCTTCTTGCTAATTGTTGGTGTGTGTGACATGCCTAGTCATCATCCACATCACCTAGTGATTCATCTCACCTTGCGAGTCATAGGTCTTAGGAAGTCAAATGACAAGTGTCATATTTTGTCATAGAATCTGTCATTGTCATTTGTGTCAGTGCGTCATAGGAGTTACATTCCTTATTTGGAATTGTAACTCCTCCTTTAGTGGCATCATATGCATCAATCACATCATATGCATCAGTGGCATCATTGAGTTTCTTTCCTTGTTTAGGCATGGGGGTTACAGAACCCCTATTTGTACTTCCTTTTTTCAATTTATGAGTATGAGTATACTTGTTTTCTTATTTGCATATTCTTTCCATTGTTCGAATCTTGCTTATTGCATTGGAGCTTGACGTTACCATCGGAGTGTAAATTTGTTGTGGTGTATTGTTTTCGACATCAGTTCTCACAAATCCCTCTTTCATGGTATCAGAGCTTGTTTGGTAAAACGTGCACTCTTCATTTATCAGTTGCTTATTACTTCTAGTTTCTTCTTATTTCCTTGTGCAAGTTTTTTCGATTATTACTTTGGAATTATATTGCTCACCTCACGTTGAGGTTTCAATAGTTGCAATTTTGGGGTGTTATACCTTTGTTCATCGTTGTTCTACTGAGTAGTTTCTTGTGCAAGCTCTCACTTTTGCATGTGCTCTACTTGCATATTTCTAGATTCTAGTGGTTGTTGTTTTTGGGTTGTTTGTGTGTTACTTGCTGGTTATGGTTGTGTTCAGATTCAGCTCCTACAGGATAAAAGAAGTGTCGTTTCTTGGTATTTGAGAAGTGTTGTGTTGGATCCTAGAACCGAGTTGGAATGTAGCTCATAGTATTGTCCTCTTTCATGCTCGACTGCATTCCCTTTTATCTCGCCGACTCGGGTCTCTTACATCGATTACCGACTTGCTTCACGTCCTGCATTGTGCTTGAGGTCATTGGTTTGGGTTGTTATTCAACTCATTTTCTCACTACACTGTTGATTTTTCCATTTTGGTTTCATGTTGTTGGAGTCTACCATGCATTGGAAGCTTCAACCTATCCACCTACTGTTGAGACCTGGTTAAAAGTGCCTAGTTCGTGGTTCTTCTTCCCTCCACTGCGTGTGGCTCTTGGCCTCTGGAACCTCTGGTCCGTGTTCCACCTCTGGTGTGGCCATCCTCAACTCACATTGCAAGCTCATTGATCCTTGGCTCCACTAACTCTTTCTCATGCTTGTGTCTTCTTTGCTCGGCCTCTTGTCTACTATGTGTTTGGAATTTACTAGCTCCTCTACTTAAGACGTTACACGAACCTGCATTGGGATCTCCAGGCATATAGGCTCTGCATGGAGTCATTACAACATTCAACTCAGTGGAAATAGTTTGCATTAGCTTCATCTGACACCCAGCTTGGAAACCTTGACACGTGGTTTCACCTCCATGCACCACTCAACGTTCACTGCCACTTTGACTCAGCAGAATTTACAAAAACAACTCAACTCGGTCAACGTTGACCTAGCTCGGTCTGCCTTGTAACTCGGTGCATTAGCACTTAAATCAACTCGACATTGGTTAGTATCATAAGCCTAGGTCAGGTGAATAACACTAATCTTGGCATTGTAATTTTTTTTGGTGTATTTTTTCTTGTTTTATTATCCTTTCTTCAAGTGTCGAAGACGGAGGGTGAGGTTTGGGGTTGGCAGGAGGCTAATCCCCCCTCGCAATTAAAACAAATCCTATCTAAAATTTGATGTCATTTCCAATGAGCATACATATGACACCCGTTGCATGTGTTTAGGGCACTTTTTAAATCTGTTTGTCAGGCTTATTAGCATTTTTCCATCGATTCATGGGAATTGTTTTTTGTTATAAATTTTGACTCATTGTTTGGTTTTGAGCACTTTTATCATCAAAGTTGCATGTTTTTTCATAGTCTAGATGATGGGATTATTAATTTTGTAAACATACTATTTTATAAAGTGCCGCATTCCGGGGGTGTCTTTGTATTGCTTAATTCAGCTCATGTCAAATCATCCACCATAGTCTTATAGCAAAGGAATTATTTCATGTGATGTGAGATGATATTTCTCACAAGGATTTCTCTTCCCCTTCTTGTTTTCACTCGTTCTTGTGCTTGCTTACCGTGTCAAACTATTACACCCAACAAACCTTGATTGTTGTCTCCACTCTTGCATGTTATTACGTTGATTACAAGGTGAGTGACAGATTGGTTCTCGGCACACAGTCACACTTTATTGTAATCAATGCACTAAATTATAAAGTTTCAAACTCGGGGTGTAATATTATTCTAGGGTGGTTGTTTATTTTCTCTCTCCTTCCTTCTACATCCTTTGGTTCTATCTCTTCATTATGGATATCTCTAAAGTACCGGTGCTCACACCTTTTAACTTCTTCAAATGGAAATCTAAAATTATATTGGTTTTGTGAAGTAAAGGTTCATACCATGTAAACATAGGGTTAGAGACTGAACCTGATGATGAGCCTGAAAAATCTAAGTGGTTCAACCATTGTGATGAAGCCTTAGGTCTTCTCTCTGTATATGTCTGTCTCCCGACTTTCTCTTCCACATCAAAACTTCCTCGACACCTGATGAAGCATGGAAAACGCTCGACAATATGTTTTGGAAGCAAGATGACATGAGAGCACATGATTTAGAGAACGAACTACTAGGGTTAAATCCTAGTGACTTTGAAAACCTGCAGGCCTTCTTCTCAAAGTTTGTCCACACTAGACTGCTTCTAAAGGAATGTAAAGTGGAAAATAAATACTCTCAATTGATCTTGTCAATTCTTTCTAAGTTAGGTCCTAAATACTCTGTCTTCGTTTCAACTTTCCATGCCATGAAATCCGCCTTGGGTAGTGCTTGGAAAATTCCCTCCTTTGACAGTTTTTTGTCCCAACTCATTCGAGAACATGAAAAAATCATTCAAATGGGGACTCTAAAATCCAAGTCACATGCCCTTGTGGTGAATAAGGGAAAGAAAAATGAAAAGAAGAAATAAACAAAGGACTAACCTAAGAAAGAAACCAAGACCAACCAACCCCAGCTAAGCCCAACACTAACACTTCAACTTCTAAGCCTAAGGAAAAGAAGGAAAAGTATAAATGCTCCTATTGTAAGAATTTTTGCCATGATGAGCATCATTGTTTTCGGAAACAAATTTATCACTTAACTCAGTTGCTTGAGAATAATAAAATAGGTGTTCCTGAATCCGTTAAACAAAATGCTCAGAAGGGCGAGTCTTCTAAAGCAAAGGAGTCTAAAATGAAAAGAAGAAAGGTAAGGCCCTCATAGCTAGATCAGCTCCATCATCAAATTGGATTATCGATTCCAGTGCCTTGCACCACATGGATTCTTCAGAGGTTGAATTCTCTAGAATTGAACCATGTGGCATGTCCCAAATCACGTTGGGTGATGACACTCATGTGTCGGTTTCGGTAGTGGATCGGTAGAGATAGAAGGTGGAACATTTAACCAAGTGTTGAGTGTTCCCAATCTCTCTACCAATCTCCTATTGGTTTACTAAATCACCCACCTTGGTGAAGGAATGCAAGTGGAATTTGGTCCTAACTCGGTGATCATTCATGATCTTAACTTTTCCTGCACTGTGGCTGAGGGAAAGGCGGATCACCGTTCACGGTTGTATACCTTTTCCCACTTCTCTTCTGATTTAACACCCAATGCCTTGCTCACTCATGCAAATGAGGTTAGAAATCTATGGCATGAGCATTTTGGGCATCTAAATTATCATTACCTTGAACAATTGAGCCAAAACAAAATGGTCAACGGGTTACCCCGAGTTAATTTTTCTAAAGGTCTTTGTGAGGGTTGTACCCTCAAAAGCACCCTAAAAAAAAAATTGATAAGGGAAAATCCTGGAGAGCTACTCGTCCCTTGGATCTTGTTCATAGTGATGTTTCTGGCCCCTTTCCATCTCCTTCTTTCACTAGAGCTCTATATATACTAACCTTCATTGATGAATTTTCGTGTTATACTTGGGTATATTTTCTTAAGCTTAAGTCTGAAGTCTTTGAGCATTTTCAAAAATTTAAGGCTCTTGCTGAGAAACAAGCGGAACGGTCTATCAAGGTTCTTTGAACCGAAAATGGAGGCGAGTATGTGAGAAATAGGTTTGAGGATTTCTACACTTCTGAGGGGATTGATTTACAACGTACGATTCTTCTGACCCTTCCCAAAATGGAGTTGCAAAAAGAAAGAACTGAAATCTAAAGGAGATGGCTACTTGTATGGTTCACTCAAAGTCCCTTCCTCCATAATATTGGGCTGAAGCAATGAATTGTGCTTGTTACATTCAAAATCATGTTCCACACAAGGCAAGTAAGAGGGATGACACCCTTTGAAGCCTAGTTTGGACACAATCTTGATGTTGAGCACTTTCGAGTCTTCGGATCCAAGGCTATGGCTCAAATTCCTAAGAAGAAATGCAAGGCATTGGATCCATAATCCAAACCTTGTATCTTTGTCAGGTATCCTAATGGCGTGAAGGGATATCGATTGTTGAACCCTACAACCCATGAGCTCTATATTGAGAGGAGTGTGAATTTTGATGAGTCATCCTTGACTTTTACTTCCACTAAGGTTCTTTTTCCCACTGATTCAGATTCTAACTCATCAGATGATGATGTTTTTGAGTAAGTTCCTCCTCTCCCTGCTCCTCCCGATCCTCAAACTTTTGAGTCTTGATTCTAACAGTAGTGATGATGAGGACTATGTCCCTTCTCACTCGAGTGAATAATCTTCCGACTTTGAGCTTGAACCTTCGGGACCTCTTTGGGCAGGAAACATTTACAGAGTGCTAGATATTTAGTTGGAGATCCTTTAGATGAGAGATGTATGTGCTCAAGTTTCATTGGACCCCACTCCTTATTTACCTCTGCTTCTGATCCACCATCTTTCCAGGAAACTTCTTGGACTCCTGAGTGGGATTCTGCTATAGATGAGGAGTATTCCCCACTCATAAATAATGACACTTGGGATCTCACCCCTCTTCCGAAAGGAAGAAAATTCATTTGGTGTAGGTGGATATATCAAACAAAGGATGGGAGAATTCGAGAAGTATAAAGCGTGACTTGTAGCTAAGGGTTTCTCCCATGTAGCTAGGGTTGATTACTTGGAAACCTTTTCTCTGGTTGTGAAGATGACTTCCATTCGACTAACCCTTTCCATCGCTGCCGCTAACAGATGGGAAGTCCACCAGATGGACATTAAGAGTGCCTTCCTTTATGGGGACCTAGAGGAAGATATCTATATGGAACAACCTCCGGGTTATGTCCATGATCCATCCCTCATTTGCAAGTTAAAGAAGTCTCTCTATGGCCTTAAACAAGCCCCTCGGGCTTGGTATGCCAAGATGGACTCCTTTTACTTGCATCAGGGTTCACTCGGTGTCACTCTAACCCAAATGTGTATATTCTACGGCAAGATGACTCCATGCTTATTATTTTTCTCTATGTTGATGACTTGTTGATCACGAGTAACTCTTCCTCTATCATTGATTATGTGAAGATCTCCTTGGCCAACAAGTTCTCCCTGTCTGACTTAGGATTGTTTCATTACTTTCTTGGGATCTAGATTTCATAATCTGAATCGGGAATTATGATCTCGCAGCCTAAGTACTCTCTTGATTTTCTTGCTCGGTTTCACATGTCTGATTGCAAGTCCTCACCTACTCCTTTTCTTTCGGGGTCAAGTTGGTTTCTGATTTCTCTTCCCCCTTAGTTGACGGTACCCTTTATCGGAAGTTGGTGGGGAGCTTGATCTACCTTACTCACACTCTGCAGATCTTTCGTATGCTATCGAGATCATGTCCAGATTTATGTAGGAGCCTCATGAGCTACATTTAAAAGCGAAAAGTGGATCCTTCACTATGTTTGTGGCACTCACAGAGATGGTATTAATTACTTAGGAGGTACTGAGATTGACTTGGTTGGATTTACAGACTCAGATTGGGCCGATGATCTAGATCATCAGAAGTCTACCTCAGGCTACAGTTTCACTCTTGGTTCAGGTCCTATCAATTGGTCTAGCAAGAAGTAGAACACCATTTCCATATCATCAATGTGAAGTAGAGTACGAGAGGAGCGGAGATAATTCTGCCATAGAAGTTGTTTGGTTACAGGGTATCTTGACAGAGTTTGGCATCCACTTTCGGCAGCCTACCATTATCTACTGTGACAACATGAGCACTATCTCAATTTTTAGAAATCTAGTTCAGCAGTAATGGATGAAGCACATTGATATTCACATGTACTTCATACGAAGGAGCTGATACATGAAAACATCATCAACATACAATATGTTCAGACATTTAATCAGGTTGCAGACATATTCACCAAGCCCTTCACTGAGGTGAAATTTATTCACTTGTGGTCTCTTCTTGGGGTGAGGTGCTACAACCACCCATCTCCTTTGGGCTATATATTCCTCCTTCTTCTCCTCTTCTTCTTTTTAGAAAGATGTTGTTTGTATATGGGCACCTTATCAAGCCTTTAGTTTTCGGGCCCCATTGACACATCTTTCTTAGTTATCTAGGGTTGTCTTCTTTTCTGTTTTGGCTTACCATGACCTCTTCATCAGATTCGATGAAGGGGGTGTTGGTGTGTGTGACATGCCTAGTCATCATCCACATCACCTGGTGAGTCATCTCACCTTGTGAGAGTCATAGGTCTTAGGAAGTCAAATGACAAGTGTCAGATTCTATCATAGAATATGTCATTGTCATTTGCGTCAGTGCATCATAGGATTTACATTCCTTATTTGGAATTGTAACTCCTCCTTTAGTGGCGTCATATGCGTCAGTCACGTCATATGCGTAAGTGGCGTCATTGAGGTTCTTTCCTTATTTAGGCATGGGGGTTACATAGCACCCTTATTTGTACTTCCTTTTTTCGATCTATGAGTATGAGAAGACTGTTTTCTTATTTACATATTCTTTCCATTGTTCAAATCTTGCTTATTGTGTTGGAGCTTGACGTTACCATCGGAGTGCAAATTCATTGTGGTGCATTGTTTTCGACATCGGTTCTCATGAATCCCTCTTTCACCAACTTTTGGACCCCATGAAAACCTCCCTTGGATTTTTGCACTTTTTGGGAATTCTTAGACCGAGAGGGTCATGAAGAAGATCAAGGGCGCTAAGGGACCATTTTTTTAGTTTTTCTCATTTTGGCCACTGCCGCGAGCCCGCAGGGCTTGTCCTCATCTTTCAAACTGAGTTATTAAGGTTCAAAACCCAAAAGAGGAAAAAATCCTCTTATGACCTCAAAACCTCCAAAATACTAAAATTTCTCCCGAATGAGTACCGTAATCTCTGAATCACTAAAACTACCTACAATTCAAGTGAATGTACTTAGTGGCTTGACCAGTGCTCAATTGAAGGCCTCCTTGTTGTCCATTTCACCCTGGGATGAAAATGGATAACAGGGTCTTCAAACACACATTTGTTGAACAAATTACATACGTAGCAACTTTCTTAATCAATGCATGAGATTAAACACAATAATTTTTGGAAAATATAGTGTCGTTATGAAGTTGAATAGATATCGGGGAACAAAAGAGGATTTTGAAAAACACAAGTGTGAAAAGGAAAATACAATGTGTTTATGAAGCTAAACATATGTGAGGGAATTGAAGAGGATTTTTAAAAGAACAAGTGTGAAAAAGAACATTTACTCCATAAAACCTAGTTAAAAACATAGTTATATTACATCCAATTACATATGTAGCATTTTTCTTGATCAATGTAGGAGATTAAGCATAATGATATCGAAAATATAGTTTGTTCATGATGTTGAACATATGTTAGGGATCCGAAGAGGATTTTAAAAAATAACACAAAGTTTTAAACAAAATGTTTGTTGTATAAATATTGGATAGAAAACAAAATTCTCTTCCATTTAATTCCATATGTAGTAACTATCTTGATCAATGTAGGATAGTAAGCACACCGATTTTTTAAAATTACAGTATGTTTATGATGTTGAACAAAAGATAGGGAACCAAAGAGGATTTTAAAAACACAAGTCTGAAACAAAATGTTCATTGGAGAAATCCTAGATAGAAAACAAAGTTGCATTCACTCCAATTACATATTTAGAATTTTGGAAAGGACATGTTGTATTTATGAAGTTAAAGAAATTTTAGGGAGTTGAAGAGGATTTTGCAAAATATACCAAGTTTGAAACAAATCGTACAATGGAGAAGTTTTGGGTATAAAACAAAGTTGCATTCACTCTAATTACATATACATAACATTTTTCTTGATCCATCAAGAGGATTAAACACTAATTTTTGGAAAATACTCAAGTAGAATTGGTTTTAATTTATGTTGGTAAAAAGTGTTTTGAACAAAACAAAGAATTTATTTTCCTAAACAATGGAACATTTCTTGAAGAAAACTTGGAGAGAAAACATAGGGGTGTTTCATTGAAATACAATACTGAGATTTTTCTTGATTGATCCAAGAGATCGATCACAATGTTATTTGGAAAATATAAATTATTATTGAAGTGAGTGGATGAAAAACACAAAAGTGAAAAAGAAAATGAAAAAAATCAAACTATACTTTATGATTAAACTCAATTATAATGTTTTAGATCCGACGTGAAGCTTATTCCATCATTTACTAATTCAATTAAAGAATCCAACAATGCTTTACAATTTTGTTTTTCTTATATTTCTCATGTACAATATACTTATGTTATGGTACAATGTACCAATATTTTTCCATACAAATAATTGGATTAAATGGAGTAACAAGGCTATTTTTTTAACATTGTTTTAGTATAAATTTTTTTATGCAATGTCAATGAGTAGTTGCATTTTTCGCCTTTCCAGGAAGCTATTTTTGAACAATGTTGGAAATTACACAACTACTACAACACAAAAATTTAAAATGACATTGTGCTTTTCAACATGTATGTGTTCTCAAGTTATTGCATGTTCCAATTTTTTAATAACATACATTTAAAAACACATTGTATTTTTCAACATATTTGCATTATATATTATAGCTCATATTTCTTTATGCATTTTCAAATGATTGGAATTTCATGCATTTTGACATTAAGTAGTTGCAATTCCTTCTTCATAGAAAAGAAATATTTGAACATGGTTGGAGCATGGATGGTTTTGAATACATGTAGAGATTGGAAAACATACTTTGCTTTTTGACCCGTATGTGTTCTCAAATTCATTAATACAAAAATTTGTTATGGATAATTTCATATGCAAAACACACGAGTATTATGTTAATTTATTTAATGAGAATTTTTATATTCTATAGTTACACTCCTTTCACTATCTTTAATCCATTTGATAGAATTAATTCAATAATTAATGCATCTATGCATCATGGATATTGTTTATTTCAACTAATAACGCACATTAAAGTTATGTAAAGGTATAAAGAAACACTTTTTTCATAGAAAAAAATCGGTTGGGATAATTAGTAAGGGATTATTTTCATTTCAACCCGCATCTTGTTATGTAGTGTCAAAAATGAAACAACATGGACTTATGATGGTAAGTATTTGTTTTTGTTTCTTGGTAGAAATGAAAGTTTCAAACACTACTAGAGTATACACGATTTGTATATGTACGGGTTAAAAATCACACTATGTTTTTCAATATGCACACATTCTCAAATATTTGCATGTTCTACCTGTTCTCATTAATATTTTACATCAGCCATGATGCTCATACCATGTTGCTTTTTAGGATGGGAATAAAAAGTAAATGAGATACCATGTATAGTCTCCACATCTAAGAAATATGTGATTGAAAAATTCCTTTTAATAGAAAAACAAATGGAATGGATCACGATTGGCGAAGGAAATATGATAGGCCTTTGTGCATTGATCCTAGTTGGCAAATTTGAGGAATTTGTAAAAGGTGAAGGTGTTCTTGAATTTGTAAATATTAAATTCAACCGGCAGACTCATAGGATCAATGAAACATTGAATTACTTTGGACATACTGACTAATCCGTATTTTTAGTATGTCATGTATTCCTTTTTCATCATGTCCCTATGCATGTACCTATGATGCATGTCCTTATCCCTGATGACCTCCTCCTCTCTTGTCCCTCTATTGTAGAGCACCCCTAGTTGTTGTTGTTATACCGGGTGTTATGACTTCATGTGGAATGGTCATACATAAGGGCATAATACTTGCATACCATCTCACATACTCTTCTAATACTCTTAGATCCACAATGTCTTCCTGAGCATCCCATGTTTGTTGTAAAACTCCCTCAAAACTATGCCTCACAACATTAGATCGGATACATGGACCAAAATCCACAATTTCTTGTGTTACTTGCCATATGAATTCTCTGCACTTGGAATATCTGAATCACACCCAACTATCATCTTACCCTATTTGGTTTTTATATCTCAAAAATATATGACCAAATCCCGATGATATAATGCTTAGTATCTACCGTCCCCAAATCTGCATCATCTTTGGCCCATATGTAACATTTTTATGACCACCATGTGATCATAAATAACTATAATACATCCATGGCTTGTTTGTAAAAACCCATGTCTCCTCGGTGATCCCTGTGTCCTCCACCCACTATCTCTCATCCAAAATTTTAAGTCAAAAGGATCCTTTTGTTTCCTATCTCTCACAGTACCTATCGATCGGTCCAAGACTATGTGGTATCATGCCCAAATCTGCAATAGTGTAGTTGTACCTAAGTTCCACTAAATCATATAAACAATCATGTCCATGTATCTATATAAGTGTTCTAAAATGCATGGTCCCCATACAAAAAATGTGGTTGTATCCATCAAATCTGCTACTACATTGATCAAGCGAAGCTTAAGCTGTCTACCAATCTTATCAGGAAGTAAATAGCCACTAATAAGAGTCATCAAATAAATTAGTAGCTAAGCTATCTCATCATCTCTCATGCATTATCCAAGGTACGCCACCATACCCTCTCTGTGAATATCATCTTGTCTGAAGATTAGTTGTATATGGTCATGTATCTAAAATTCACTCCTCTCCCATTTAATCAATTGTTCTGCATCGACACATGAAGAATGTAGTAAAAATCCTCCAAGGTGACTGACATCTTCCGGTAGGAAATCTAAAAGTATGATACTTGTTAAGTCATCACTCTACCAATGTAGTCAACAATAAATGATCTAATATAATGTCGGCATCCATGCAATGTATGTTCTTGATAGAGATCTTCATATTATAGAGATACATTATGATTTTTTCATGATTTATATGAGCATTATAATATACCGTGGAATCCAAAAACATATTAAAATGATAATAATGAAGAATATATAATATTTTACACAAGGAAAATACATAAACACCATGATATATATGTAAATATCCACTAATTACTAGTTAAGAATGTAAATAAGAGTTAACCAATGGTTACCACGAGTCATTTTGAGTGAAAATAGACAACTTTTGATTTGTAAAGGCTATATAATGATGTAAATGAGGGGGAAGAGAATATCATAAAAATGAGTGAGAAGAGTTAATATAAACATGAAGAATAAAGAGAGAAATCAATGTAATAAGTGAAGGATATGAATATAATCGATATATTCATATATTTGAATTATATGAAATTACGATCTATATATATATATATATATATACATGTATATATGGTTTAAGCCATTGATGTGTTGAGTATTATGTATATTAATGTTTTATAAATTATCAATATTTATTTTTAAGAGATATTGACCCTTTTGGTGATGTTAGATTTAGTTGGGATGTACGAACTACTTAACCCTCACACTAACACCGAGGCTTAAGGTCAAAAGTTTCAGTTTTTAAGCCTGTATCAAATAAATAATATCTTTAAGAGGGTAGTGGGAGAAAGGAGATAATTTTAAAAATTAAAAAAATAAAAAAGAATGCATATGTTTCACGGAAAAATATTAACATGAAGATTTGTCTCACCCTCTTTTAGAGGGTTTGACACCTAGGGGATACTGGGCGAAATAAAGGGATCTAAAGGAATGAAATTTTATGAATATCATATAGATTCCCCTCCATTCTAAATATCTTTGGATCATCCACAAACAAATTTTATCAAGAGATTCAACAATTTTGATGCTTCATTCCAATCTTGATAATCTCATCGAGGTTACAAGGAGATACGAATAAGGATATGGTTTGCTTTTATTTACATTGTTTATTTTGGTATGTAGTATTTCTCTTATATACATGTACCTAACTCATGGAGGAGCCAAAGAAAGTAGAACCTCAACTAGAGGAAGCACTGTAATAGATCTACCAATGAAGAAAGAAAAGGGCCCTCCTCATAACTCAAATGAAGAAACACATGAAGGAGAAGCCAAACCACCAATGGGAGAATAATTTATTAGAAGTAAAATGGATTGAGAGGGGGGTGAATCAGTCCTAAAAATTTATTACTTCATTTACCATTAGATTCAGCATGTAACATCATTCATCCATTCACACACATTCAACCATAGCATAATAAATGTGCACAATATCAACAAAGAACCACAACACATGTAAGAGAGCTCATAGACATAATATTTAAGTGGGAAACCCTCATGGGGAAGAAAACCCATTGAAACATAAAAATTATATTGTCATGTTTCAAATTTAGTGAGGCACCAACCCCACAAGGAACACCAACCCCTAGTTTAGTAGAGCACCAACTATACAAGGAGCACCAACCCCTAATTTAGTGAAGCACCCACTCCAAAAGGAGGCTACAACCCCTAAATATGACCAAGAACCAACTCAACCACCTGAATATGTTTGATCTCTGATAATTTTGCTGCCACAACTGATGGAGATCACTAATTCAGCTCACAAATCCTAGCTCATACATTAGGGCATAAAACTTGTTCTTTTTCCTTATTTCTTTGTTCTATCCTCTTTCTCTCATGTTATCTTATCTTCTTCAACCTTTCATGCTCTTCCTTAACTGTCAAATCATGCTCTCTTACCTATAAAATATCTCTCTCTAGGTCGTACACCTTCCCTTTAAGAGCACTTGTAACCAAGAAAACTACATGTACCTACACTATGCCACTAGTGTGAGTGCTCAGAAACTTCAAATCATGTTATCTAACATACCAACATGTTTCCCAAGCATCTAAGAAGCTCACACTATCAAGCTTCACCTCATAGGCACATGTATGGGCTTACTAGAGCAAGCATGCATCACTGAATCCCAATATAACAACTGATAAACATATGAACCATCATGTTAGCACCACATACATCATCATGAAATCATCCTACAACATTCAATTTTTCATTAATGTGGTTTTTCATCAATGAAAACACCTACTAGGACACCATGCCAACAATCTCCCCCTTTGTCATTGATGGAAAACACCCTGAACTTCTCCCCCTTTTTACATTAATGACAAAGGTATTCATGTAACTTAATGTTTTCACATTCATCAACTTCATACCTTCATGCTTTGGTTAGAAACATCAACCAAAGGTATCAATTTGACTCTTTCTCCTTATTTTTCCCAAAATTTGAATTTTTCCTTCATTTTAGGCATGCAAACGACAAGCTCCCCCTAGAAAAAACACTTCTAACATCTAAAAACCATTAATAGAGCATGAAAGAAACAAAACCTCAATGTGCAAAGGGATACAACATCATATTCCACCACTTAAGTCATGCAAAATAGGCACTATTTCTCCTTAGCCTTGTTTTGAGCTTCTTAAGGGCATTGTAGCAGCCTAAAATATGAGTCATTCACATCTTCATCATGCCAAAAATGTTATGGGATAACATATCAAAACATTACTCCATATACCATTATGTCTAGGAATATATTAAGCTTGTCACGTACCAATCTTGTCATCATTCAACCACAAGGACTCATGTCCCTAAACAAGTCATCTCGGTGCAATTTTACCTAACTTTGACATGTTTCAAAACAACATACACATCTTGAAAATGCAACTCATATCTTCCCCAGGTTTGTAGTACTCTACTCTAGTGGATATCACAAGAATTTTACAACATAGCTTGCACACATGTCTTGGGGAGAAATCATATACTTCATCCCAGTCTAAACCATTTTCTCACTCATTTTGAATTCAAATAATGCCATCTCATTTTTTTGTTAACTAATCTTAATCCACATGCTAGAGGTTTTACCAACACATTCTAAGTACATAATCAAAACTTACTAAGAACTCATGACACCTAGATAGGTGCTTGAAATATCTCCTTGTGCCTTTGTCAAGCTTTTCAGTCCTCCATATAGTTTGTAACTCACTTGTATCACTGTGTTCATCTTAGAGATGACAATATCATTCCACTTTCTTATAACAAAATACTTCAAACATCTTCATTGTAATCTCATACTTAAGGCTTAGAAAATTCCAATGTCCATACCTTTAGAAGATCCACATGTTATGTCACCTACTAGAGATTGTGTCTTGATGAATTAATATGCTTTGTCTCTTCCTTAGGGTTATGTACCTATAGCTTAACTTTTTCATTGTCATCTGTTAAATTGTAGTAGTCATTTTTCCCTATACAATTACTCAATGAACTTCATATTTACACATTTCATAAGAAAACTACTAAGTCAAGCATTTATATAAGCTTTCACCAAGAATACAGTCCCCACATTTCAAATTTTCTCTTATGACTCATAGTATGATTAAATATATCGAGATACTTTAATTGACCTATATGAATGAGAATAACCTTCATAAAACTTACATCACTTTTTCATAACATATTCATACTTGATCTATTGCTAACATAACTCCAATTGATTTCATGGGCTTCTAAACACCTTCACCAACATGTGTTCTACCTTGAATACTTTAATAATGACCAAAGACACTTTCCTTCATTGTTCTTAGTAGGTGACAACACACAAACCTACCGTTTAGTCAAATACAAGCTATTATACCCTTTTAGACCTTTTAAGAGTTCAAAGACCTATTATCAAAATGAGACTCATTTCAAACCTTCAATAAGTTATCAACATACATATTATATGTTTGTGTCATTTAGGCACTGAAACACTTCCTTTGATGAATCAAATGGTGTTCTGTAGTATCACAACATTTCTACCATAGTACATTTTTCCTTGATCAAACTCAGCAAACTACTTACAATCCTTACAAACTCCTTACATACCTACTTGATCCCCTGTAGCCTTCATTTCAATGTACACAAATTTCTCAAATTCTAGATCCTTTCATATCAGTCAATGAAGACCTTGGACACTTCTACAAATCATGAATTTCTATATAAATCTCTGCAGACCATAGAATATCTTCACATGCACCTCTGCTACTGAAGGAGTCATACTACCTTGAGAATTATCTGCCTCCTCAAATTCACAAAAATCCTATAGCAATTCATTTTACACCATTAGTCACTCACATGCCTAATACTTTTCTCTTTCTTGTATCGTGGTGTAAGATCATGTCTTATTCAATTTAAGATATTTTAAACACTCACGAGATCACTGACCATGTTAAAATGTTCAATTTTTTTCCTATATTTGAGCTTGAGATCCCACTTTGCAAACTTAGATATATGCATTTACATAGCTATGTCACCTCATATTGTTCTAGGTTACTTTGAACTCCAAACATAGATCTCAGACACAAATTTTAAGTCATCATTTTTTCATCATGAACAATCACATCTCCTCATGACCTTAAGATTACTTCATAGAAGGGTGAAGTCATTTTGAGACATCTTTTTATACTTGATACCGAAATTCATGCCTATAGACTAGATCGGATAGACCTTAATACTGAGAATATCAATGTTTGCTTCTTTTGTCTCGAAGACCCTTTATGCTCACATAATATTATCATTGAGTCCTTGTCATGTGTCTTTAAACACTTGGTAGATTCTCATGAAAGACATTTTGATGATAATTTGCATCTCATACACTAATTCCTATAATAATATCTTAGTATACTATACCAATATCTTCATTGTTTCAAGAGAAAACACATACGATCCACAAGTTCTTTTGAATGCATCTTTCCAACTTTGTTGAATGATACTTGATAGCAATTTCTCAAATCAAACCATATATTCGGTACCTTACCTCTAACACTATTACAGTCCTAGAAGATTCTTTTAGAAGCTCTTACAATGACCACCATGCTCAAATAGATTGCATACCTTATTTTTTTAGCTTATGCTTCAATGGACTATAACACCTTTTACACATATTTTCATCACAGTATGTACTTCATGACATTTTTATACACTTACCTTAGCAAGCAGAATTCTTTGATCAGATTGATCTAAGTTCATCTTAACAATAAGAAGCTTCACTATCATCTGTCACTCATGTTTGAAGATCCCAAACACCTTTCCATGCATCATGACTCGGGCCACTTGAATGCACACTTTGAGCAAAAAAATTGAATATACTTGATCATAGACCCTATAGCTTATATGCATCCTTTTGTTAGCTTGCAATGATTCCTTACTAATCACCATATACATTGCACTGAGTCTTTAGTTCTTCATGGATCCCATAATGGCTTCCTTCAAGGCTTTTAATGTCATTCAATACTCAGTACTCAAGCTAATTAAGTCTCTAAGACATAGTCTTGACACTGTACACAACTTTTGAGGCATAATCTCTAACATTTAGATACATTATATTTTAGCTTTATGACATCAACCACCTTCTTTGACACCTTCAATACCGAGCTCAAAGATACACACTTGACTCTTTGGTGAAGAGAGATATCCATTCTTTCTTTGCAAACCCTAACTTGAGGGTTTTGATCCACTTTAGAAACTAAAGTTTGCACATAAACTTATTTTGAGATATTTGATTTTTATGACACACATTATACCTTTGAGGCTCAAATCTAACTCCTTTAAGAGACCTTAAGGATTGTGTATATACTTATACTTATAGAGAGGAATTTATACATGACCATGGAATAAAAACATCATATATACTACAAATTTACTCGAGAACACAACTACATGCCTGAATGATGATAGGATCAAACTCGGAGACTTTGATTTGAGCCAACAATACTTCATAATCAAATTTAAAACATCACAATTTGACTCATATACTCAAGACACAATGTGTGAGATACTTTTGAAAACACACAATGCTTGATAGAGACCATGAGAACCAACATCATGAGATCAAGACTCTTACATACTCCATATAACATGATTTGTGAACCTCATGAACATATAATTCCATCTCAGACCATGATGATGCAAATATAGATCATAAGGACTCCACCTATGACCTTGACCTTATGGAGGAGGCATAATTTGACTCGACAACTCCCCTCAGATGAATGCTTCATATTCACCTATATACCTTTAAGAAGCATAGTGAAGGCATAGAATCACCAAGGAGACCTAAAATAATGTCTTTAAGAGATCTCAAGCCTTCTTGGGAACCTGTAAAACTCCTTCATCCTCTCTTATCGATCGAGAGGAACTGTGTTTTCCTTTGAGTACATCATTTCTGGCTCTTGATGAGACACCAAGGTCTCTCTTAGGTCCCCAAGTCCTTTTAGGACCATTACATTGTACTTTGAACCCTACTTATTTGTTACTTAGGACCTTGAGAATTATTTTCATGGCACTGAAAGCCTTGATAAAATTTCTTACAACATGACCAACCTTGTTACAATTGTAGCATACTACTATACTTCTCCTTTGAAATCACCAACATGATTAGATATTCCATTAAAACAAGTACTAGCTTCATGGCCTACCTTATTGCACTTGAAGCATACAAAATCTTTAGAAAGATCATTTATGTTTTCTTTCCATGGCTGAGCATCTCTAGGATCAAATCTCTTGACAAACATCTTTTTACTTTTTCTAGGCTCAAACTCTCTAGATTCCATCCACAATCCTTAGCTTTGTGACCATATTCACAACATGAATTACATTCACCTTTAAAGGATCCTACACCATTCTTAGAAGAATTTGGTTTACATTATTTAGCTCTATGACCAAAAACATGACATAAGAAACAATAGCCATTGAATGATCTTTCATACCTTGATGTATTAGGCTGCCTAATAGGCTTGGTCTTCTCATTGTCCTTGGAGAGAGTCACCTTATTTTATTCCTTACTTGAAGCCATGTCTTCTTGCCTCAATTCATTTTCCTTGAAGTCTTCCTTGAGTCTCAAACTAGCCTTATCACCTGCTGGTCTTTGTTGGCTAAGAAGATTTTCTAGGTCATTCACACTTTTCTCAAACATCTTCAACTTGCTTGAAACTAGATCAAGTCTTGAATGTAGATATTTCATACCATATTCATACTTGATGCACTCATCCTCCTTTGACTTGAGCTTATCATTGAGCAAAGAAACTTGTGACTTCAGCTAATTACATTCTTCCTCTTTGACCCTTAGGGTTTGAGACACACTCTCCAATTGAGATTTCACATCCTTGATGGCTAGATCATGATATTTCTTCATTTCACACATATTATCTTGTATTTCAAACACCATAAACTCATAAATTTCATATTGTTTCCTCCAAATATCAGTAGACATATCCATTTTTGCTTCAGAGGATCTCCTTCAAGTTGTCAAACTTCTGCAAAAAGGACCAGCTTTGATACCAATTTTTAGAAGCAAAATGGATTGAGAGGGGGTGAATCCATCCTAAAATTTTCTTAATTAATTTACCATTATATTAAACATGTAACATCATTCATCCATTCACACACATCCAACCATAGCATAATAAATGTGCACAATATCAACAAAGAACCACAACACATGTAAGAGATCTCATAGACACAAGATTTAAGTGGAAAATCCTCATGGGGAATAAAACCCCTGAAACATAAACATTATATTGTCATGCTTCAAATTTAGTGAGGAACCAACCCCACAAGGAGAACCAACCCCTAGTTTAGTAGAGCACCAACTCTACAAGGAGCACCAAACCCTAATTTAGTGAAGCACCCACTCCAAAAGGAGGCTATAACTTGGTGCAAATTCTGAGTTTGCACACTTTGCCCTAATTTTCTATATCCATTTTTGCTCAAAAATGTTTTATTTTCTCGAGTGGGTGATCTGCAACTCATTTTTTCTAGTTGAATGCTTTGAAAGTACTCACAATCTTTTCATTCTACCCTAAATTGAAACAAAATCCAAGTTTCCCCCATTTGTGCCCTAATTTTTTCATTTATACGGGTTGTGTCATTTTTTTCCATTGCCAAATCATGAAAAAACTCGAAATGGATCGAATCCAAGTTATTTGAGGTTAAAATCCTACTCCCCAGGTCAAAAACAATGTAAAATCATGTTTCATTTGATTTAAAACCGAGAAATCTGCCTTCCTCGTGAAAAAATTCCATTTCTAGGGCATCCTCTACATTTTTTACGTTTTGACGGGCATACGGGTGTCATTTGCCCGTCATATTCATCTTCGCATGTTATTGCTAACGTGGCAAGTTTCTATTGGCCGGGGGTGGTCGGGAAAATGTTATAACTTGTCACTTTTTGATTTTTGGCACAAGGAAAATTTTGGTCTGCGGCCCCGCATTACTACAGTGATGTGCCTACGTGGCAAAATTTGATGGTGGAGGATCGGCGGGTGGCAGAGGTCACTTAGAAATTTTGCCTTCATTTTTGCAAAATTCTCAAAATCAATTTTTTTCTTGAAGGCCCACAACAAATGGGAAGGAGACACGTGGCACAGGAAGCATGCGGGTGGCGGAGGACTTGGAAATTTTTTTGTTTTTGGCTCAAGGTGTCAAGGGAAAATATTGACCCAAAGGCCCGCTCTCAATAAGAAGTGGACATGTGTCCAAGAAAGTCAGCATGGAGGTGCAGAGTTTGTGAAAACTTTGAAGTTTTTAACTTCAAAATGTTAAAGTTGAAATATTGCTCAAGTGCAAGAACCAATGAAAACAGAACACGTGTCTAAAAGGAGGTGGAGGTTCAAAGCTGGGAAAATATTAAAAAATTACAAATTTTGGCAAAGACAAAAAGTTGTCGCGGCCCCAACAAGGAAAAATTGGATGTGTGCCCTGCATGACCAATCAGGGGGCGACACGTGGCATTTTGAAAGGTGAAAAGGGGAACGCGGGCCCGCAAGAGGTTTTTGTGCTCGCGGGGTTGAAGGAAAACTTGAAGGGTCACTCCGCAGTGAATGGGAGACCGCCACGTGGCAAGGGAGTGAGCGGGTGTTCGAGCCCGTGGGGAATTGTGAGAAAATTTTCCTTTTCTCAAAAAAAGTGGCAAAATTCATTAAATTTTCCCATAGTTTTTAGTGGGCCCACATGTGGACACGTGGCGGGTCCAAGGGGCAAGCGGGGAAAATTGTCAAAATTTTCCAAAGGCATAAAAAGGTTACAAATGCAAATTTTAAAGGGAAGGGGCTGCGCAATGGTTTTTGGACACATGTCCACATTATCCAAAGGCAAAAAGGGGAATATCTTGGACACGTGGATAGCGGAGATTTAAAGTTGACCGAAATCGACGGTTACTGTGCAAATTCATTTTGGGCACCATGGGAACTCCAAGGAACTTGGAAATCAAGTTTCTTCATCAAAATTCATCGAACCTTATATGATTTTGAGTCCCCTCAGCCTTTTGAGAACAATGACACCATTTTCATGAGCTAATTTGATGATATATGATGTTTTTAATGCATTTTGGCTCAGGCCCGATGTAAAAAACATGAAAGGTGAAAATTAAAGTTGCAGAGGTAAAAAATGATGAGGTAGAAAGGTGAAAATGATTGCAAAAGCATGTTGGCATGTCTGAATGCCAAAAACGTGACCCTGGGATGGATAAGGATCCAAATTCATGCAATACTTTAAAAAATTTGTGCATCCCTGGCATTTTACGAGCTATTTTATAGTTTAATGTCATTTTCATGAAATGGATAAGGTTTCTTGTAACAAATTTGATCCCTAAGCATATTTTTTTACTTGGGAGGCAAGGATCCAAGCTGGCATGAGGTATAAAATGTATTTTTGAAGCATTTGTAAAAGAGGAGACAAAAAGAGAGAAAAAGACTTAATTTTCAAGAAAAAGGTTGGAAGAAATCCATTTCTCTAGAGAAAACCGCCTAAGAGCCATTTTCAATTCCATTTTTGTATCAGATTTCATCATGTTGAGTTGGTTTCAGTTGTAAATCCATCAACAGGATCTGAGATTGTTCTCATGACTTTCCCCTACTTGATGTATCTGATCATTTTTGGATTATCTTTTTCACTCTCTTATGCAAAGTTTGCATATACTTATGTTTCAGAATGTTTTCAGTTTATGTTTCTTGCTCATGTTGCAATATTGTGTTTAGAATATCTTTGATCATATAGGGTCTCATTTCTTTTTGATGGTTTAATGACATTTGCAATCTTATATTTAGAAGAGCTTTCATCTGATAGAAGATAAACAGATTTAAAATCATTTTACTGTCCCTGAATAATGAGACTGTTTGTAAACCTTTGGGTGCACCTTAGGTCATGATTAAATAGGGATTCTGGATACTTTGTTGGTATTTTGCTTCAAGATTTTGTAGCAGGATATTAAAGGTTGTGTGGAAGAGTGCAGATCTGGGCCTCCATTTGTGCACATATCCTGGTTGAAGGAGCATTTAAAACCTCTAGAGGTATTCTTGTTGTGTAGGTGTTACAAATTTCTTGCAAAGGTTCTCAAAGAAGTTGGTAATTCCCAAGCTAGTCTTGTCTAAAACATCTCCCCACAAAATTTCATTCAAAATAACTCATCCTACCTATACTACCCCTGCATTGCATTGTGTGTCAACAAAAGAATACAATCCTTCCACCAAAATACACAAAGTATATCAGGGTTTCATCATGTCTTTAGCAGCCTTAGCCTTGTTTTGAAAGCATTTCCATCATTTATTAGTTCAACTCCTTTTAGTTTGGATAATGGACGTTTGATCATGTTTTCACAAGGCCTCTTCCATACCATATGCAAAACACAAGGATATCTTCATCTCCTTTTCCATATAGGGTTGCAATATAGGTTCTCTTTCCTTGGTTGATAGGCACAACCTAAAACAATGAGGGTTAGATCAAAACCCTTTTGAAGGTGCTATCCACTCCCTCAAATCTTGAATGCAAACAAGCAGATAGGTGTGCTCCCTAGCTAAAAATGACATACAAACCATCTATCTATCCTTGAGTGTCGGTGTGCAAGTTCATGATTTTGTTCAAGTCGTGAAGGAGATTAAATGGATAGCAACACCCAAGTGGCGCGTTTCCGGGAATTCTTGGAATTTATTGGTGGTTTTGAAGTGTTTGAAAGGTTTGAGCATTTGTGTGATCAAGTATTTGAGTTGTTACATTCTTGAGATATCATTTCATACTTCAGATCTGCATGTTTTGGGTAAAAAGGATTTCAAGCTCAGCCTGCTCTTCTCATTTACCCAAGAGTTTATATACTTTGGATGCATTGTTTTGGTTCATTCAAGAAGAAGAAGATCTGATTTGTAAAACCTTGCAAGTTTTTAGTAGTAGCATACATTTGACAGAATATTTTAGTGCTTTCTTACACAACTAAGGTGGAAATCCTTAGTGGCGACTCCATGTTGTTTGGATCTTGAAAATACCAGTTGTCTTATACATCTCTGTCATTTAAAACTTGTTGTTTAACTCTGTCAAGCTGGAGGGAAGGATATCCCTCTTCATCAAGGACTCTTCTAAGAAGTTTCTCACTAAATCAAGAAGTTCAAAACTAGAAGGAAGAAGAGTGTGGAAATTGGTTGGTGATTTGGTTGCAAGAAAAGAAATCCCCATAGTTGAATTTGAAGGAGAGCAGCATGTTATTGAAGATTATAATTCTTCTTTAAGTAGATCTGATTTAGACAATTTTCTTACTGATTTTCATTCTCCATCAGGTGAGGGACCTTCTTGTGTATTTAAAAAACTTGCTCCTAAATCTACTCCTATGGTTTCTAAGTTTGCTAAATTTTATCAAGAGAAAGAGCCTTTGGGGGGTTTTCATTTTAAAGATCACTCATCTATTCCAATCAGACCCATTACTACTCCTCACCAGCTTGTTTCACCTCCAAGATCACCCCCACCAAAAAATATGGCTCAGCCTAGACCTCCATTTGTTGTTAACACCTTTGGCCCTATAAATTTTGGAGGAATGGATGGTTATCCAAATGCTGTCCCACAAGATGTGAGAAATAGGTTACCAAAATTCCAAGGTAACAATGCCATTACCGGTGATCAGCATCTCAAACTGTTTGATAATATGATGGAAGATTTTGAGATAGAATTTGAGGATGTGTATATCAATTTGTTTATCCATACACTTGAAGAAGATGCTAGGGATTGGTACAAGGCTCTACCTGATAACTCTATTGATTCATGGACTGAGATGAAAAATGCATTTAGGTTGCAATATGGTGACAGGACTGATCCTAGATTTCTTTTGTCTGAATTTGAAAATATCAAGAAGAACCCAAATGAGACAGTCCATGACTTCAATACAAGATTTAATAAAACATTGAGAAGGTTTCCTGTCATTTTGAGGCCTTGTGATGAATCTTGCATCAAATATGCAGCTGCATTTGATAAAAAGGAAGCCTATTACTTGAGAGACAAAAATCCTACAAACTTGAGACAAGCTTTCACCATGGCACTTCAAATTGAAAATAATATTAAAGCTATTGGTAAATGTGAAGCTGATAAACCCGAGAAGCCTCAAGCTAGCAAGGGTGCTGATTTAGAAGATGTTTTCAAGACTTTGGCAGTGGGTCATCAAAGAAATTTCTTACAAATTAGCCCATGCTGAGAAAGGAATTGGGCAAATTTCACAAGGACAACATAGAACTCAAAACCATGATAGATTTGGCAATCATCCTAGGGGTGATCAAATACAAGATGATAGAGGTAAAGGGCTTATTGGATTTGTAAACAGACAAACCCAAGCATGTGAAAATAGAGTGGTGCTTGACCCTCTAACTGCAAGGGTTCGTTGTTGTTCAAGAAATTGCTGATATGGATTGGTGTGATAGATGTTTTCTTCCTCATCCTCCATGTGAAATGGACCAGAAAGTTATTGAAGATGATAATGAAGATGAAATGGATGATGAAATTTGTATGATGGGTAGCTCTTCAGGCTCACAACAAGCAGCAACATCAACAGATGTGATAAGTGTAAGGACTATCTGTAACCTTTTGGGATTGCATAAAGAGGGTACCATTTCTTTCTCTTCCTCAAGCTCATGATGTAGATGTAGTTCAGGCCTTTGAAATTCCTAATAATGACTTTGAATATCTAAGGGCTTTAATGATCAAGAAGTATGATGGTGGCATCCCTTTGGAGGAAGATAGACAATTGTTAATGAATGTTGTGGTTGGACAAGAGAAAGAGTACAATACTAGAAGTAAAGTTGTTAGAGGAGCTAGTCCTCAAGCCAAGCCAAAGACACCCTTGCTCACAAGCATTCCCAAAGACAATCCTAGAAAAGAAACAATTGCAAGAACCCTGTTGTCCCATGCAAAAATATCAGTCCTCTTCATGCCCAGGCTGCCAAGAATACTTCTCCATCTGATGAACCTTCTTGTTTCCCTTCCAATGTTGTTTTACCAAAGAGTGTTCCATATGATATTGCCCAAGTATTGAGCCAAATTAAAGTGAGTGTTCCCATCATTGAGTTGCTTAGAATTCCTGAGCATAAGAAGAGAGCATTTGAGTACTTGGGATTGAAAGAAGAAAAGATTACCCCAAGCAGAAATGTAAATGTTGTTGAGACTCCTCTTCAAAAAATTGTTGGCCTTGAAACACCACCACCAATGGAAGATCTTGGAGAGGCACCTGAAGTATATTTGGGGACATCCTTGGTTGATTCCCAATTGAATGTTGATCCATTTTTCACAACTTTTCTCATAAAAGATAGGTTGCTTCACAATTGCATGTTTGATTCCGGTGCATCATGTAATGTCATGCCTCTAGAAGTCATGAATGAGTTGGATATCAAAGTGACAGTAGCATATGGGAAATGTACAGCCATGGATTCAAGGGAAGTGTCGGTTGTTGGTTGTGTGAAGGGTTTAGTAGTGCAACTTGCAACATATCCGGGTAAGAATTTAAAACTTGATGTTGTAATTGTTGATTGCCCTGCCAAATGGGGTATGCTTTTGTCAAGAAAATGGGCTGCAAGTGTTGGTGGTAGTGTTCAAATGGACATGTCTTTTCCACCATTCCCATTGAGGGCAGCCTTGTCAAACTCTATGGTGAAAAGAAGATGTTACACTTGATTGAAGATCCCAACAATGCTTCTTATGAAGTGTTGTTTGTTGATGTAGATGTTGACAACTTCATTGGTTTTTCTGATGGAAAAGAGAACAAGATGGATAAATTAGAATGCCTTGATATGATAGGTTCTCCATGGACATTACTATTTGATGGAGCTTGCTCCAAATTTGGCAATGGTGCTGGTATAGTGCTGGTTTCTCCTAGTTTGGAAGAGTTTCCTTTCTCCTTCAAGCTCAATTTTGAATGCACTAACAACATTGCTGAGTATGAGGCATTATTGTTGGGGTTAAGGATTGCATGGAAATATGGAGTGAAGGATATGGTTGCCAAGGAGATTTTGTTGGTTGGATATTTTGTCAAGCCAAAATATGAGGTTCAACCACAGTACATGGGATTAAATCCCTCCTCAAAGAAAGGTGAGGCTACTGTTTATTACTAATCTAAAACACAGCAGAAATAATATATACAGTATTCACACTAATCTAACCATTGGGGTTGGGATAGAATCCCGAAATCCATATCCACACTATGTGAAGATGTTGTTTTTATAAATGGATTGGGTCGGAAATTATTACAATGGAAGAAGCACAATGGAAAGGAAATGAGAGGAACGTATTTTCTTTCGAGTAAACATAGAGCACGAAATAATCATACGAGCTTTAGATCACAAATATAATGTTTGAAATTATTAGAATCATCAAGATGCTAAACAAAGAATAGCTTAAGATCACGAACATAAGAACAATATCTTAAGAAAAACACATCTCACAACACAAAGTTTGCAAAAATAGTATCAGCTTCTATTCCTCAAATGATTAAAAGAAAACACAAAGTTTTTCTTCTTCACAATAGCTCTCAATATTCCAAAAATCTCAACCCTTTGGAATGTATGCACATCCCTTATTTATAATAAAAATAGTTGAGAGAAAATAGGACAAACCCTATAAAACAGTTTGTTAGCAAGAGTCCTATTTTGCTTGACTCTCACGCAGGAGACCAAGTCAAAATATGATTCCTATGTGACGAAACAGAAATGAAAAAGACATGTCAATTTCAAGATTGAAATGACATGTTACATCAAGACTTAGTCTGAATCGTCATCTTTTTCTTCCTCATCTTTCTCTTCCTCTAACTGAGCTTGTTTGTTCCAAATTCTTGGAACTTCTCGGATTATACCTTGCATCTCATTTTCGTCAGGCGCAGTGGAATGATCACTCAAGACTTCACATGTTTCATGAGTGTCACTGGCACTACCGGGAAGCTTTCTCAATCTTTTGTTGAGTTTTCTCAAGGCCTCCAAAGAATGTTCAATCTTTACAAACCTGTCAATGATTTCAATGCCAAATCCGTGAGCTGGTTCATGCTGAATTGATTCTTGGATTTGTTTGAAAAGATCATCAGCTGATAGGATGCCCAAGTTTCCACTTGACACTTTTACACAGATTTTCAGCAGTTCTTCTTCCAGGTCGCTCTTGCCATCAATCAACTGATCTCTTGATTCTCTCAATTTACCACAAGCTTCGTTGAGAATTTTTACCCTGAACCTGATGGCTTTGGTCAGCTGGAAATGCTTATCCACATGTGGGATGACACCTTCTTCTACCAAGATGCGTGATGGGATTTGCTTCAATACCTGGAGAGCTTCAAAAGTCAAATCAAGGTGTCCAATTTCTTGGGAGAAATCATCATCCATCTTTTCCCCATCACTCTGTATATTCCCCAAAGATTGATAGACTTCTACGGTGTCTTGAATCACTTCTTTCCCCTGTTGGAGCAGCCTTTGAGTCCATTCATCGACCACCCTTCCTTTTTCATTAATCTTCTCAATTATAGGCACTGATGAGAAATCGAATCCGACAGGGACAGAGGAAGATGGTATGGATTCAAGGGGTTTTGAGAGCTTAAGTAATACTTCAGTTAACTGCTCCACCTTTCCTTTAAGCTCATCTCTGCTGTCCTTTGTTTCCTTCAATTTCTAGCATAGCACGTTTATAGCATCCCATGCATCTTGTTGTGCTCCTTCTATTGTCACTTCTCCTAGAGCCACCCTAGTTATCTGATAGTCAGAGGCCGTTATGTCCTCTTTGGTTTTGTCAGTCATGGGAGTGGCGATCTCTACAAACTTATGCCCCGAAGCGTCCACCAAAACCCTTGAAACTATTTTGGGTTTCTTGGCTGATTTAGCAGTAGAAGCCTTGAGTGAACTAAAATCAAAGGCTGGTATGGGTACAACCACCTTCCTCTTCCTCGGAGTTTGCTCAAGTAGCCATTGAGGCATGTCAGAGAAGGAGTTGCCACTATTGTAGAAGTTGGTATCATACTTTTGGGGAGAGGGATCCACTGGTGGAGTGGGGACAGTTACCAATGTGGTAGAAGATTCAGTAAAAAGAGGCACAGGAGGGGGCATGTTGGTAGTTACTTTGGTCCCAGCAGAGAGGGGTGAGATTCAGAGAAAATGCTGGCCATGACCGATGAAGTAGATGGGGAAAGAGGAGGTAGAAGTGGTTGTGAAGGAGGAAGCGCAGATCCTGATGCCAAAGCCTGGGATGCAAGAGATAAGGTCACTTTAGTTGGGCAGTCAACAAATGGTGAAACTAGGGGCTAGCTTACTTCTCCTTCCAAAGAAATTTCTCCTATTTCTGGTGGTGTTGGTGATTCTGGCACATTCACCATTTCAACTGGAGTAACAATTGAAGAGGTTTCTTGTTCTCTTCTCTTCTTGAAAAACTTGACCTTTATAGGTCCCTTAGAAGAGCTTTTGTCCTTTTCCTTTTTGGAGGGCCCCGCCTCTGTAGCAACCAACTTTGAAAAATTATCTTCTTTGAAACTCATTCCCCAAGAGGTGAGCCATGCTTTGGTGCGTGCAAGAATCAGGGCTGATCTATCTGTAACAAAGGCTTTTTCACCGATAGACCAATCAATAGGTGGGAAAACATATTGATCTTCATTCAATCCATCATAGGAAGGATCCAGAACACTTTCATTATTGCCAATACCTTCTGGTATGTCAGCGAGCTCAAGTGTCTGAATCTCAAAAAGTGTCAACCTGCTATGATATTTTCTTCAGACAACAACCTCATCACGTAAATCAATCCAGATGTCTTCTACGCTTGGCACGTGTGGGTGCAGAGTCCCATATGCCTTGAGGAATAAATCAAACCCATCTCGGGGCTTCATGTGCTTCTTCAACTTATCTTGAAGCTCATGGACAACGTTCTTGGCTTTCACCACTGTTGAACAAGTATACCTTCCAATAGAAATTGGGAAAGATACGGTGGCCTTGTGTTTACTCTGTTGGAACTTGTGAAAATCCAACAATTGCCTGACCAACTCCATCAAGATTAGTTTGTCCCCTAGATATCTGGGCAAATGAAAAGGATCCCCTGGGTACATGACTACTCGAAGATATGTGAACTTCTTAAATTGCAAGAAGACACAACCCCATTTTGAAACTTCAGCCCATGCCTCATCAGAGACTCTCGTTTTCCTCAGTTCGGGGCTTAACCTGCAGATGTTCTCGTAAAAGAAGGCATCGTTTACCCTTCTGAATTGGTCTTCAGACCCTTTTCTTGTTAGCTGAGGAAAATACCGATAAACATGCTCCACTGTCTTGTTCCCCTTGGTGTCCAATCCGGGATAGTTCCTCATGCCGGCCACTGCATAGGTGACATACGAGGACATATAAAACTTTCTGTAGAGGATTGTTGTCATTTGAGAATCTATCTCGTTATTGATAAGAGTACCCCAATCAATTCCCTGTTGATTCTTCTTAATAATGATCATGAACTGGTACATCCATCCTTGGAAAACATTTGACTCAGGGAAACCAAAAACCCGACTCAACAGAGTAATGATATCATTGATTTCTTGAATGAAATCACTTCTAGGAACAAGTCTTGGGAACCTAGAAACAGCCGGTTTGGCTTTGATTAGGAACTTCTTATTCACGTGCTTGATGCAATCCTCCTGATCATTGTCCCAAGCTTTTTGGGCTGACTTGAGATCCACATCTCCATATTCCTCAAAATTAGGCAGCTTGAGAAGGTCATCGAAGTAACCTCCGTCCAACTTGATTACAACTTCTCCCACCTAATTTTTCACAGAATGAGAAGCAGAGTCATAGTTTGAAGCACAAGCTAAGATGAACTCGGGGCACTGAGTGGACATAGGGAAACCTACTGCAAGAGGTAGACCACTGCCAACTATTGATTTCATCCATGGAGTCTGAGAAGAGCTCTTGACCCTATTCCAAAAATCCTCCATATCTATGTTTCCGAGCTCTGTATCCCGGATGTCGTAATTACAATCAATGTAGGAGGGAGACTCCACCTTCCTAAATTTGTACTTCATCCTCCCTGATTTTTAGTCTTATCTTGTGATGAACCAGGGTCCGACATGAGGAATTTCAAAGGAGGAGAGTGTCGGAGATCAGAAGGTGTTGAACACTTCGGAAAACCCGACACACTGGAGATGTCGAAAGATGGAAAAACCCGACACACTGGGAGGATGCCGGAATGTTCGAAATGTCCGATACTTTAAACTTTCGATACACTACGGGTTTTGAACACTGCAAAGCACCCTGCGAAACCCGAAAAGAGGGAATTGGGTAATTGTTAAGTTGAAACATGCAAGTTTTTCTTCACTGTTGATATCCCAAATATATTTTTAATTACAATGACATCTCTAGGGAATAAAACAAAGTGATCATTCCAAAGGGGTAACCCTAAAACACAAACCTGATTTAGAAAACAACACCCAAAACGGAAAAGATAAAACCCCAACAACCCTGATAAGAAAAAGACGAAACTTGGAAGAATTCTTTACACAATTATTCCACAAAAACCACAAACAAAGAATGAAGAAAAATACCTTCAACCAGAACAAGAAATGATCAAAAACGAGCAATGCAATCAGGCACAGAGGCGAGTCAGGTTTCTGGGTCGAAGATGCATGCACGAAAATCCACGAGGTAAAAAGTACGTCTGGTAAAAATGACGTGGAAATTCAAATATTTATAAGAAATTTTGCATTTAATACACTTCAGTTGACACGTGCCAACTACCCGACAACTTGGCATTAATGCCATGTCAGCATGCTTGGGATATCGAAAACCCGACACAAAGGGTTTTAGAGCAATTCGGGTTTCGGGTTGCGGGAAGCAAGCGACATGAAGCATCATGCTTGATGGTCCCGAAACCCGAAACAAAGGAGTAAATCAGGCTTCGGGGATTGGAAGACACGCGACATGAAGCATGTTTTGACGAAGGCATGTTCCGATGCTTGATAGTCCTGGAAACCCAAAACAAAGGAGTAAATCAGGCTTCGGGGATCGGAAGACACGCGACATGAAGCATGTTTTGACGAAGGCATGTTCCGATGCTTGATGGTCCCAGAAACCCAAAACAAAGGAGTAAATCGGGCTTTGGGGATCGAAAGACATGCAACATGAAGCATGTTTTGACGAAGGCATGTTCCGATGCTTAGAAGGCCCGCAAACCCGACTTGACTTACTTGATGCGTGTTTCTGGTTTTGGGGAACACACGACATGAAGCATCCAAAACACATGTTGTCTTGCTTGTGAAACCGAAAACCTGATTATCTCTCTGAAAGGTGATTCTTAGAAAACCAACTCAAAAATTTCTTAGGGTTATCTCATTTTTGGCGTAAACTCAAAAATGAGATAACAAATTTAGAGCTGGTTGTCAAACAAGTAAGGAAGTTGTATGCCACAAAAAATCAGCGTATGAAACAATATAAGCATGATGTCTAGGACTTGATTGAAATGTTTGATTCCTTTAACATTGTTTACCATGATAGAAGTCTTAATGTTGTTGTTGATAAGTTGGTTGTACTTGGCTCTAGATTTGACAATTGTACCGTTTCACCCTTTTGTGAATATAACATTGAAGTGCTAACAAGGCCAACTGTCCTAGGATAATGTGAAACATTGGCAGGTTTTTGATGATGATGCCCAAGTGTTGAGATTATTACAATGCCAAGGTGAGTTTTCTAGTCAGAACATTGATTGGGAGCCAATGGTATGCATGAATGAAGGGAGAGAAACTTTGTTTGACAAGGATATTATCCAATTGAAAACAAATACCATTCCTAAAGGTCTTATTGCACTTGAGGCAAATTTTAACAATGTTGATTGCATCATAAATAGAAAGATGTCTGCTTCAAGGGATGTGGAAGAGCACAACTTGGGAACCAGGGATAAACCAAGGAAGATTTGGTTGGGCAGCAATTTAAGCAAAGAAGAAAAACAATCCTATGCCCAACTTTTAAAGAAATATCAAGACTACCTTGCTTGGTCTTATTCAAAGCTGAAGGCATATAGAGAAGACTTGTTCCAACATGAGATTCCTCTTGAGGCCAAAACTAAGCCATTTAGACAAAAACAAAGGCCTATTAACCCACTTCTTTCCATGAAAATGCAAGAAGAGTTGAAGAAATTGAGAGATGGTGGCATCATTCAGCCTACTAGATACTCATCTTGGGTGGCAAACCTTGTGCCAGTTAGAAAGAAGAATGGAGATATCAGACTTTGTGTGGATTTTAGGAATCTAAAAAAGCATCTATGAAGGACAATTACCCCTTGCCAAACATGGAGAATATGTTTGACTTTTGACGAGTGGTCGAAATGCTCTCTACTTTGGATGGTTTCTTCGGATACAATCAGGTGGTTGTTAAAGAATCAAAAAGACTTAAGATAACCTTCACTACGCCTTGGGGAACTTATGTTTTTGTAAGGATGCCTTTTGGATTGATGAATGTTGGTGCTACTTTTCAAATGGCAATGGATGTTTCCTTTGTTGGTTATATCAATGAATTTATTGTTGTTTACCAAGATGATGTGACTATTTTTCAAGGCAGCGAGGAGACCATTTGAAACACCTAGAGAAAATGTTGATCAGATGTAGAGAGTATGGCATTTCACTTAACCCAAAGAAGTGTCATTTTGGCGTGCAAAAGGCCAAGTTGCTAGGACATATTGTGTCCAAAGAAGGTGTTATGATAGACCCTGAGAGAGTGGAAGCAATCAGCAAAGTGCCCATTCCAAGAACCAAGAAAGGTATTCAATATTTCTTTGGCCAAATCAATTTCATTAGAAGGTTTGTTTCTAATTTTGTTGAGCTAACTCTTCCAATCACAAGCATGCTAAGAAAGGATCAAGTTATCAAGTGGGAGGAGGCTGCCATTCAAGCTTTTGAAGGAATAAAGGATGCACTTAAGCATGCACCTGTTTTAGCAGCCCCAAACTACAAGAGGCCTTTCCAAATATTTTCTTTTTCCTCTGAATTTACTATTGCTTCAGTCTTGTTGCAAAAGGATGAGAATGGAGCTGAGAGGCCTATTTCTTTCTTTAGCAAGGCTTTACAAGCAGCTGAGTTGAAGTATACAATCATGGAGAAATAAGCATTTGCATTAGTGAAAGCAACAAAGATTTTTAGGCCTTACATTTTGAGTTCAAAGGTTGTTGCTTATGTTCCCCACACCATGGTTAAAGACATCTTATCAGACATGGAGATATCAAGCAAGAGATGTAGATGGGTCAACAAATTACAAGAATATGATATGGATATCCAAACAACAAAGTTGGTAAGAGGTTTGGGTCTTGCCAAGCTCATGGCTAAGAGTAATTTGCAAAATGTAGAAGTGAATCAGCTAGAGGAAGAAAGGGCAGATCTTCTTGACAAGTTGGTAAATTTTGAGTGGTACAAAGATGTGATTTTCTACCTCAGACACCTATGTTGTCCTAGTCACTTGAATAAAAATCAGAAAAGGGCCCTCAAGCTGGCTTCTCAAAAATATATCATAACAGACCTTGGGTTGGCTTGGAAGAACCCTAAAGGTGTCCTCTTGAAATGCATAACTGAAGATGAAGCTCCCAAGTTGATTGTTGATTTCCATGGGGGAGTTTGTGGAGGACATTTTGTTGGGAAAGTGACAAAGCACATAAGATTTTAAGAGCTGGTTATTGGTGGCCTACTCTTTTTAAAGATGCAACCCAGCTGGTTAGAAAGTGTGATAGTTGCCAACGTTTCTCTGGAAGACTGAAAGCTTCAGGCTCCCTTCCTTTGCAGCCTGTATCAATTGAAGCTCCTTTCAAATAATGGGGAATGGATTTCATTGGTGAGATTTCAGATCCTTCCAGTGTCGGTCATAAATGGATCCTTGTAGCAACTGATTATTTTACAAAATGGGTTGAGGCAATTCCATCTAGAAAGGAAACACACCAAGTGGTAATGGATTTCTTATTGAATCATATCATATGCAGATTTGGAGTTCCAGTTAAGATTGTATCTAATAATGCCATGTGTTTTAGAGCCAAACCTTTGATGGCAATGTGCAATGAATATGGGATAAATCTGACTTATTCTTCAAACTACAATCCACAAGGCAATGGACAAGCTGAGTCCAGTAACAAGAAATTTCTCAAGATCATTAGAAGGACCTTGGAAATCAACAAGAAGAAGTGGGGAGAGCAATTGAAATTTGTAGTTTGGGTTGATAGAATAACTCCTAAAAGAGCAACTGGTAAGAGCCCGTTTGAATTGGTATATGGAACTCAGGCTTTGCTGCCCTTACACCTACAATTATCCACTTTTCAGTTTTCCCAATAGTTGGAAGATCAAGAACATGGCCCATATGAATCAAGAATCAATCAGATCATTGAGTTAGATGAAGAAAGAAGAGCTTCTCATCAAAGGCATATCAGATTTAGAGAGAAATTGAAGAAGTTGTTTGATAAGAAGGTCACTCCTAGAGCCTTCAATGTTGGAGATCTAGTTTTGTTGTGGGATAGTAGGCATGAAGACAAGGGAAAACATGGCAAGTTTGATGCTCTATGGATGGGCCCTTATGCCATTGATATCAGGATTGGAGAAAATACATTTTTTCTCAAGGATCTAGATGGGGATTTGTTGGAGCTTCTGTTAATGGCAGACATTTAAAACACTTCTTGGATTAAATCCCCATATGAGGTATGCACAAGTTGTACATTTTGTATAGTCCTTGTTTTTGTTTTGTCTTTTGTTGTTGTTGGCTCGTGGTTTTCCCTTTTGTCCTTGGAAACCATGGTTGGTCTGGTTTTCTCGGTCCATTTTTGGTGAAATTTCTAGTTTTTGGGTTGCTCTGCATTTTTAACTCCTTGCCCAATGGATTTCTGGCACTTGGTCTACGTTGTGATCTTGTGGCACTCATTGGGAGTGCCCATCCCCAAGCAGGAGCCAATGTTGGTGTAAATTCTGAGTTTGCACACTTTGCCCTAATTTTCTATATCCATTTTTGCTCAAAATGTTTTATTTGCTCGAGTGGGTGATCTGCAACTCATTTTTTCCAGTTGAATGCTTTGAAAGTACTCACAATCTTGTCATTCTGCCCTAAATTGAAACAAAATCCAAGTTCCCCCATTTGTGCCCTAATTTTTTCATTTATACGGGTTGTGTCATTTTTTTTTCCATTGCCAAATCATGAAAAACTCGAAGTGGATCGAATCCGAGTTATTTGAGGTTAAAATCCTACTCCCCAGGTTGAAAACAATGTAAAATCATGTTTCATTTGATTTAAAACCGAGAAATCTGCCTTCCTCGTGAAAAAAATTCCATTTCTAGGGCATCCTCTGCATTTTTACGTTTTTTGACGGGCATACGGGTGTCATTTGCCTGTCATATTCATCTTCGCATGTTATTGCTAACGTGGCAGGTTTCTATTGGCCGGGGGCGGTCGGGAAAATGTTATAACTTGTCACTTTTTTATTTTTGGCACAAGGAAAATTTTGGTCGCATGCCTGCATTGCTACAGTGATGTGCCTACGTGGCACAATTTGATGGGTGGAGGATTGGCGGGTGGCGGAGGTCACTTAGGAATTTTGCTTTCATTTTGGCAAAATTCTCAAAATCAAATTTTTGCCCAGAAGGCCCACAATGAATGGGAAGGATACATGTGGCACAGGAAGCATGCGGATGGCGGAGGACTTGGAAAAATTTTGTTGTTTTTGGCTCAAGGTGTCAAGGGAAAATTTTGACCCAAAGGCCCGCCTCCAATAAGAAGTGGACACGTGTCTAGGAAAGTCAGCATGGAGGGGCGGAGTTTGTGAAAATTTTGAAGTTTTTTAACTTCAAAATGTTAAAGTTGAAATATTGCTCAAGTGCTCGGAACTAATGAAAACATGGCACGTGTCCAAAAGGAGGCGGAGGTTCGGAGCTCGGGGAAAATATTGAAAATTTTACAAATTTTGGCAAAGACAAAAAGTTGTCCGCGGCCCCGACAAGGAAAAATTGGATGTGTGCCCTGCACCAATCGGGGGCAACACGTGGCATTTTGAAGGGCGAAAAGGGGAACGCGGGCCCGCAAGAGGTTTTTGTGCTCGCGGGGTTGAAGGCAAACTTGAAGGGTCGGCTCCATAGCAATGAATGGGAGACCGCCACATGGCAAGGAGTGAGCGGGTGTTCGGGCCCACGGGGAATTTTGAGAAAATTTTCCTTTTCTCAAAAAAGTGGCAAAATTCATCAAATTGGCCCGTAGTTTTTGGTGGGGCCCACATGTGGACACGTGGCGGGTCCAAGGGCAAGCGGGGAAAATTGTCAAAATTTTCCAAAGGCATAAAAAGGTTACAAATGCAAATTTTAAAGGGAAGGGGCCCATGCCAATGGTTTTTGGACACATGTCCACCTTATCCAAAGGCAAAAAGGGGAATATCTTGGACACGTGGACAGCGGAGATTTAAAGTTGACCGAAATCGACGGTTACTATGTAAATTCATTTTTGGGCGCCATGAGAACTCCAAGGAACTTGGAAATCGAGTTTCTTCATCAAAATTCATCGAACCTTATATGATTTTGAGTCCCCTCAGCCTTCTGAGAACAATGGCACCATTTTCATGAGCTAATTTGATGATATACGATGTTTTTAATGCGTTTTGGCTCGGGCCTAATGTGAAAAACGTGAAAGGTGAAAATTAAAGTTGCAGAGGTGAAAATGATGAGGTAGAAAGGTGAAAATGATTGCAAAAGCATGCTGGCATGTTTGAATGCCAAAAACATGACCCTAGGATGGATAAGGATCTGAATTCATGCAATACTTTAAAAAATTGTGCATCCCTGGCATTTTACGAGTTGTTTTACAGTTTAATGTCATTTTCATGAAATGGATAAGGTTTCTTGTAACAAATTTGATCCCTAAGCATATTCTTTGCTTGGGAGGCAAGGATCCAAGCTAGCATGAGGTATAAAATATATTTTTGAAGCATTTGTAAAAGAGGAGACAAAAAGAGAGAAAAAGACTCAGAATTTTCAAGCAAAAAGGCCTGGAAGAAATCCATTTCTCTAGAGAAAACCGCTTGAGAGCCATTTTCAATTCCATTTTTGTATCAGATTTCATCATGTTGAGTTGGTTTCAGTTGTAAAGCCATCAATAGGCTCTGAGATTGTTCTCATGACTTTCCCTACTGATGTATCTGATCATTTTCTAGATTATCTGGTTCATTCTCTTGGCAAAGTTTGCATATACTTATGTTTCAAAATGTTTTCAGTTTATGTTTCTTGCTCATGTTGCAATCTTGTGTTTAGAATCTCTTTGATCATACAGGGTCTCATTTCTTGTTGATGGTTTAATGGCATTTGCAATCTTATATTCTAGAAGAGCTTTCATCTGATAGAAGATAAATAGATTTAAAATCATTTTACTGTCCCTGAATAATGAGACTGTTTGTAAACCTTTGGGTGCACCTTAGGTCATGATTAAACAGGATTCCTAGATACTTTGTTGGTATTTTGCTTCAAGATTTTGTAGCAGGTTATCAAAGGTTATGTGGAAGAGTACAGATTTGGGCCTCCATTTGTGCACATATCTTGGTTGAAGGAGCATTTAAAACCTCTGGAGGTATTCTTGTTGTGTAGGTGTTACAAATTTCTTGCAAAGGTTCTCAAAGAAGTTGGTAATTCCCAAGCTAGTCTTGTCTAAAACATCTCCCCACAAAATTTCATTCAAACTAACTCATCCTACCTATACTACCCCTGCATTGCATTGTGTGTCAACAAAAGAATACAATCCTTCCACCAAAATGCACAAAGTATATCAGGGTTTCATCATGTCTTTAGCAGCCTTAGCCTTGTTTTGAAAGCATTTCCATCATTTAGTAGTGACAACTCCTTTGAGTTTGGATAATGGATGTTTGATCATGTTTTCACAAGGCCTCTTCCATACCATATGCAAAACACAAGGATATCTCCATCTCCTTTACCATATAAGGGCTGCAATATAGGTTCTCTTGCCTTGGTTGATAGGCACAACCTAAAACAGTGAGGGTTAGATCAAAACCCTTTTGAAGGTGCTATCCACTCCCTCAAATCTTGAATGCAAACAAGCATATAGGTGTGCTCCCGGCTACAAATGACATACAAACCATATATCTATCCTTGAGTGTCTTGTGCAAGTTCATGATGTTGTTCAAGTTGTGAAGGAGATTAAATCATGGATACCAACACCCGACTTAAAGATGACCAAACACCAAATAATCCACCCGAAGATGTTTGATCTTTGATAATGTTGCTACCATAACTGATGGAGATCACTAATCCAACTCACAAACCCTATCTCATACCCTAAGTTATCAAACTTGCTCTTTTTCCTTCTTTATTTTTTTATCCTCTTGCTCTCATGCTATATGATATTCTTCAACATGTCATGCTCTTCCTCATTTTGTCGAATCATGCTCTCTTACCTGCAAAATATCTCTCTCTAAGTCACACACCTTCCCTCCAAGAGCACTTGTAACCAAGCAAACTACCCACCTACACTATGCCACTGTTGTGAGTACTAAAGCACCCTCAAATCATGTTAGCCAACATGCCAACATGTTTCCCAAGCATCCAAGAAGATCACACTATCAAGATTCACCTCCTAGAACTTGTATGGTCTTACTAGAGCAATCATGCATCACTAAATCCCAATGTAATAGCCGATAAACATATGAATCATCATGTTAGCACCACATACATCATCATGAAATCATCCTACAATATTCACTTTTTCATTAATGTGGTTTTTCATCAATGACAACACCTACTAGGACACCATGATAACATAAGTTAACCTAAAGTGGAGGTTAGGTGTGAAGAAGAGAGTATGGCAAGAAGATGATAACCCCATTTACTTCCATGATTCCATATCCAATATATAGTCCGAGTGACCCCTAGATGAATAAACATGTGATGAGAAGTTGAGAAAAAGGGGAGACAAATTTTCTCTAAAATACCCTGTTGGTCCCCACACCCAAGATAGACTTGAAAATGTATTGCATCATGTAGTAGAAGGGGAAAGATATGTATCAGTTATACCTCTATAACTTCATACAACAATCTAGGGCATCGGGTTGGACCTGCAAGAAATTTTCATTTCATGTTGAGACTTATCTTGATGAGCCTCATTTTGAGGCTATGGAAATTATGGTGGAGGTGTATGTACACATGAAAATGGTATGAAGTGAATTCATTTCAATCCTAAACCCCTAAAGGATCAATGAAAATTAGGCATCTAATGATGTGATGAAATTAGTACCGAGGTTGCCAAAAATCCTCAAGAATAAGTACATAGTGCAAAAGAAGGACCATGATGCATGAGAAGAAAGGAATGAGGAATAATAAGTTCTTAAAAGGGTCAAATGCTTGGAGGTGGGTGCAAAAAGTCTATATGCAAAGATCTTGGAAAAATAATTCACTTTGACACATCTTTGTATAGGGAAATATCCCATGACTCGCCTAGATTTTTGCATAGATGAATATTTCTCGAGCATGAAATTATAGGAGTAGAAAGAAGACTCAATCGAATCCCTAAAGAATCAAGTGGAGGCTAATTTTATTTCTGTGACAATACCCTTACAAAATTGAAATAGAAAATCTTGATGGCGATGTAAGGTATTGGAAGCTTCCTAGAATGTAGACAACTTGATCATGGAATGCCTTAATGAGGATGTGCAAAAGAAGAAAGAATTGGAAAAAGGGTAGTCACTATCTAGTATAAGGAAGAACACAAGTAGAAAAGTAATGAAGCCAAGGATCTAGGTGACTAGATCAAGACCAAGGAGACCACCTAAAAGGAAATTTTCAAAATTATTTTGCTACAATTACTCGAGGAGGGGAATGATTTAAAAGACAAACAATAGGTTTCTAACCATGGAAATGTAGAGGAGAAAGAAAGGCCTTATTTTGAGCTTCAATTAGTTAATTTGTGAAGGGCACACTTCTCAAATAGAGAGATTTCAAGGAAACTTGAATATTTGTAAGATAAAATTCAAGTCTTTTTAGGTGATTGACAAACAAGTTAGTTACGCCGAAAGGCATATTCACTAGCGGAAATCCCCCTACCTCCGACAAGAAATGACATGGACGACCAAGATCATTGGTTGATGAAGTGCAAATGTGATCCATCGTACACATGGCAAAGAGCTATCCGAAAAACAACAATACACGTGGCACATATTTATCCAAAAAAACAATATATTATGACCGGATATACAAATCACAGGATTCTCGACGGGAATTTTTCAATGTTTGCAAAATTTTATTCTACTTTTGGTGACCTCCGACATTGGTTTTGTGTAAGCGGGAATATCTTCATTTCTCATGGCTAGACTCAACTTCATGTTGTATGTGCTCGGCCTTTCTTTTACTAACTCATCTCTTAACTACATCTAGGTCTCTTTCCCTCACACCTACAAGTTCCCTTTAGGTTTGAAAATGTGGAGAATACAGTGGCCCAAGTGGAGAAATTACTTCCCATGGTAAGCCCCCAAAACACTCAAAAATTGAGAGATTATGTGATGTGTTTGATGACTTGCAAAACTTTTTGTCATATATGCATTCCAGTGGTTTAGGCCTATCACCGATTGCCTTCCTCTTAGACACCATTGGAGTATTCATCGGGCAGTTCACGATTCACATTTTTTATCAACCCAAGCTCATTGCAATGTGTCAATATTTGAACATAGCTCTAATTTGGCTTCTCATGTACACCACCATCACAACTTTTTCCTGAATTGAGAATGCACTCTCCCAGTGTGCGGTGTAACTTTGTTTCGAGTGCATGCTCTAACTTGGTTTTGAGCTGAATGCTCAAACTTGCAGAGAATTGGGTCTTCTCAGCTCCAACCTCTGCTCTTACCAGGAATCAGAGATGAGATTTGAGGCCCGTTTTGGATGTTTTTACCTATTTTAACCGTAATTTACACTTTGCAAAATTATAAACCCATCCCTATTTGACATGAAAGAACTTGGTAAAACCGTCATTATCTCTATAAAAAAAATTAATATAAATATAAGTGCAACATTATATAGATATGTAAATAACATATTTGGTTAAAAATGTGTTTATATCGAACATAAAATCCCTGAAACTTACTTGATACTTGTAAATACAAGGAAAAACAATGTATTTTTTCAATTATTAAATTAAAAAAATACATTTAACAAAGATGGGACAGGGTATTTAAAGCCTCTTAATGTCATAGATTTTTGGTTAGACGGGTGGGGTGAGCCGTCAAATCTCATCCCTGCTAGGAATGATGCACTTTGGAATATGGGTTTGTTCGAGAAGATGCATGATGAGGTGGTGCACATATATTGAACAACAAACACATGGAGAGTGCGTTTTTAATGTTATTGAATGGCATTTATTTGTTCAGCTTTTGGAAGAGGTCACATGGGGTTAAATGTAATCGCATTTACATCAGCACTGCAACATTCAATTTGTATGTGTAAAGTTTTAGATATTTGCAAAACATCGATGATTAAGATTAGTTGGTGATGAAGTATGGACACGTCCCCGCCATACGCGTGGCACACATTTCCACGTGTCACTAAGGTTGTGTCTCCACCGTACACATGGCACACATTTCTACATGTAAGCGAGTTTACATAATGTTTATTAAAATGCCATGTGTTGTTGAAAGTTCGGTAAAAGCCGTTTAAAACGTGTAATGTTTCGGTAAATCTACGATGGTTGAAACCACTAGTTGTCGGCGTCATTTCACTTATATGTGCAAGTTACATGAGCATTAGTCGGCTTCCCTTTAAAGCTTATAATTTATTTGATAAGCATATTTGATCGTTAAATTTTACATCTACTTTTAAAATATATTTACTCGAAAGGCATTTTCATAAAGGGATTGACACCTCTTTGCGACATACATCGAGCAATCGGTGGCTACAAATTTCACACAGATGCATCTTCACCGTCGATGTCCTTTCCAAAGCAAAATTGTTCTAGTCAATTGACACCTTTACAACCCGAAAGTTATGATTATGCCGAAGGCGTTCCTCATTAGAAGCGAGGTTGGCTGATTGTGACACCTTTCATCATGTGGGAATAAAGATTAACATTTCAGGACATGCGTTGAAAACTGATGGCTATTACCTATGTTTTTACCGCCAGCAGTTTGACCATTAGAATAATGGTAGATTTAGTATTAATACCGTGTGCAAATTTTAGTTTCTCGGGTTTTTTTCTAAGGATGGCCCATTGGCCCTCGCTCCATTCTGTAAATGTAAATTTTGGGGGCCGTGAATTGTGATGGATTTATGCGATTAGTTTTTAATTTTTCGGCGTACTAGGTATTCTCGTGAATGGTTGTGTACGGAATTGTGAACGTTTCCCCCAGTAAACAACTAAGGGCGTCTTGTCACTGCAATCTCTGTACTGTGTGATAGTGTAAGGTGCGTTATGACCGTGACCTTACCACCTTCCTATTGAAGATACCATGTCCACTTAAAAATACTTACTTGGAGACGGACGGGAGGAGGTACACATTTTTTTCCATCTTTCGCAAAGTTCTTTCTTTTATGGCCATGGCTTTAGCATTCAAAATGTGATATTGCCCATTTATTATTTTCCCTTGATTTATTAATACCCATCCATAAATTTAATTCCTCCAAAAATGTAAGATGTAAAAAAATGTCACTAAAAGGGTTTTAAACAGGGAAATGCTCCCCTTTCGACAAATCAAAAAAATCAACGCACAAGATGAATTGGTCGATGAAGTATGGATGGTTAAATCCAGGGTTCACGTTGCAGGAATTAAACATGAAATGTGTGTTGGAGCAATGTACATGCGACCTCTCTTCCATCCCCATCATAAAGAACAGAATGAAACATTCACATTACAAAAAGTATGGTAGCCCCTAGTCCGTATGGTCGCCTCTTCTTTGTGAATGGAATTGACCCAAATTGGTCTCTACACGATGCTTTGATGTTATTTATGAAAAGGAACTCTCCCACCAAAGATCATGTGAATTTGAAGTTGATTTGGTTCGAATTTTCCTAAGTCTATAAAACCTAAATTTTCCACATTAAACTTGTCCTATTAAGAAAAAATTGATAATACCGTACATGATTAGGATAAATACAAAATATTTATAACTTGCAAATCCTAAAATTTCATTACATCGAAAGGATTTTACACAACGGAATGCTCCACCCCTTCTCACACGGTGACGGGACATGAACGCGTGAGATCAATCAATCGACGAAGCACAAACTCATATTTGTCCTAAACATCTTTGAGAAATGGTTCGAAAGTTAAATCTTCTAGAAATTAAAAAAACATTTTTGCATTTTCACGCTTAATATTTTTTTCCTTGAATTCATCGGTCAAGGGTTTTGGCTTGGATGTGGAGGCAGTCGTGGGTTCTATGTCTTATTCTTTGCTCAACTAACTATGGTGACACCGACACTAATGGTGGCGATGTTTTGAAGCCCACAAACACTTGCCTTTAGGCGGTATATTCATTTGAGCGGGTCTTGGTGATTACACTCTAGGAACGAACTCAGGAGCTTGCGCATTAAGCTTGTTGAACAACGAGTTATTTTCAAACGCAATCGATGATGACGACGCATTTACTTGTATCGCTCTACATCATCACTAAGTATCCAAGCATTGGAGTCTTCATATGGTCTGCGATAAATATATGCATTAGAGCAAACATCGAGTGTCTACGTTTTGATTATATGGACGCATATAGGCTATCTTTGGTTTCCTTACCTATCACCTTGAATCATGTGTAAAATTGATTCATGTACTTGCTAACGTGTCCCACTTGAATCTTGATTAAGATCTATTATTTTTCATATCAGGTTGGTGCCTACATAAATGCTCTAACAATTGGAGCCATATTTTGTTGTTTGTGAAAACATTATTTGTGATTTTTAATAGATTCTATTTTCATGTAAATTGGTGGTCGAAGTAGTGTTTAGTTTTAGTCTTATTTTTATAGCTTGATAAACTCAAATAGGTGATCTTAGTTTTATTGATATTTTATCTTCTTAGTGTAAAAATATATATGTGTGTGTCAAAACTATTATTTAATAATAGCTTGTAGCTATATTAGATAAGTTTCTCACTTTTATCGTTGAATCAAATTCAATACGTGTCTTATAAATTTTAAATGTTAAATATAGAGTTGTTAATGTTGTCAGTGTTTTTATTGTTTCAACAAACAAGTCATGCTCTCCAAAACTTTGCGGGTTGAAACATGTCTTGTAAATGGTGTTACAAGCTCTATCGTTCACATTGTTTACGACAATTAGTTATGTCTGCATGGTTTTCCTTTATATGTCATCCTCAAATTTGATCGATACATGGGGCCCAATGGGATGCCAACAACCCTTCTCGTGTTCCAATTCCACCAATTTCTAGAGGGAGAGTTCTCTCCTTATCCACCCTTTAGATTTCACCCCCTTTTTCATTCACCCGCTATGCAAAAATGTCCTCCGCACCTCTTCTGCAGTCATGCATATAAGAGATATCTTGATTTCATTCCCTATCCTTACAACTCCCCTCTTAATCCCCAATGACCCTTCCCTTTCAAACTACTCCACTTCTTTTTCTACTACTCCAGTTTTCACCACTTCGTAGTTTTTCATTTTCCTACTTCCAATACCATAATGCTTTGTCATCTTCTTCAATTTTTTTCTCCACTCCCATTATTTTTCTTTCTAGGTATTAACATTGCACACCTCACGTGTGACTGCATTTAGTATAGGGATATGTTAGCCCCATAAAATTTGGAGTATAAAGCATGCATGCATAAGTGTTTTGAGATAAATGTGTAAATTTATGACATAATGACATATGCAACATATTTGGAGGAGCAACATGTAAAGAGTATTGAAGGCATGATAGAGAGCCATAAGGGTCGAGCTATGCCACATGGTGCAATATTAAGGATGTATAAATAAGAGGTCAATGTTCATTGAAAAGGGTTGGTTATTAATGTGCTTGACTATTTTTTTGTAATAAGTTAATTTTATTTGGAGGCCATAATCATGTGCCACTTATATAGCCATCATTAATGATTGCTCTATACACATATTGAATGAAATTTTGCCTATATTCTTGTGTTATGGTCATATAGATTTCTCATTTGTTCTTACACGAATACGTTTTATAGTGATGTAACTTCTTTCCGTTAATTCCATTTGATTGGAGTTAATAAACACTAAGTATGCTTGTGCATGCCCTATTCCTCGAACAAACAAGGGACCTAGCTCATTGAGCATGGTTTAGGTGTGCATGCAAAGATAACCCTTGCATGATATGCTAGCATCCATAGTTTGTTCAAGAGGATTGTGTGCTTAGCTCAAGCCCCTCTAGGATAGATGAGAGGGTAGGTTAGGAAATAATAATAAAGGCCCCAAAATGGTGTTATCACATAAATATCAATGCAAAAAATACACATATAGTATATCGCAAGATATAGGAAAATAAGGTCGGCTAACATGAATAGAAGTACGGGGGTTACTAAATAGGAACAAGAACATTTTCTATACAAGGAAAATATCATGTTCTTGGACAAAAATGTGTAGTACAAATAGCGTCTTGATATTAGACAATTGTGTCCATCTCAATTTAAAAATTCAAAAATACCAATTTTCTAAAATCCTCATATTTTACTATGGTTCGGGAAGGAAATCACTTACATGGATATAGATTACATAACATACTTGTTGCATTTCATGGTAAATGTAAGGGCATGGTTAATTTTAAAAAAATTCATTGCATTTTGTGGAAAAATATAGGGGTATGATCATTATAAAATAACCACACATGTACCTACTAAATTTTATATCATATTTAAACAAGGGAAGAATCAAACAAAGGGATGTAACAAGATTGAATGAACTTCAAATTATTTGAAAACCTAAAGTTATAATTGTACCTAAATCAAATACATTTGTTCCATAACCAAGTTCTTGTTATATGCATATGTAGCCTAGCCACAAAGCCCTCCTAGCTTCCACATATTCATATGATTGTACCAATTATTTCATTATTACAATTTTGACATGATCGAACTATTTAAACAAAGGGAGAATAAAAAAGGAAGGATCAAACTTGAATGAAATTAAAATACTTTGAAATGAAACCCTAAAACCATATTTGTGCTTAAATCAAATGCATTTGTTGCATAAATAGATATTTGTTTTGTTGATTTGTAACCTCGCTTCCAAAACCCTCTCAACTTCCACATACCGATTTGATTGCATTTTTTTATCTTGTCACAATTGACATAATAGAGTTAGGGACTAACCATTGACAAATCTTGTTATAAAAAATGGCATTATGATTTGATCATTCATGAGGTCATTTGAAAATGTTCTAAACTCCCTAAAATTCCCCAAAAATTAATATTCTAATTAAGTTTCCAATTGAAGCCTTTAATTACTTAGAACATGTATACTATTGGGTTGTAATTGAACTAATTCCACATTGATAAAACCTTATAATGAAAAGGGTGACTCACGTAGAAAATGCATTCTCTATAAGATTTGTCAATATCCTAATATAACACCATGAATTTTATTTTGTGCATTAAAACATATAAATATGAATTGATTAATAACTTCATTACCTTTTCTTCTAATCTCATGTTTAATCATGACAGATGGCCTCAAACTAGTTATCACTATAACAATCTACAAATAAAATTCTTAAATAAATGTGATATAAATTATGTATAGCCAAAATATTACATTTTATCAACATAAAATCTTATCTTATCTTATCAACATAACTTAATTGTATCAAATGAGTTGACACCCTTTAAGGAAGTCCCTTTGGATTCTTGGGATCGGCCTTTGTCAAGCAACTCATTATCACATTTATCTAATATCTTTTGTCTAGTAGTTTTTATTTACATCTCTTCTCATTCTACAAAGGAAGATCATTCTCTTCACATTGCTTGCACATTTCCATCATCCCGACATTGTGATTGTTGGCACAAGTATCGTAAACCCTGCTCATTTGAGTTTTAGGTATTTTCTACATTTGATAACACTAATCGAAAAACACCTTACATAGATTGTACCGATTATTTAATTATTACAATTTTGACACTATCAAACTATTTAAACAAGGGGTAAAATCAAACAAAAGGAAGGATCAAAATTGAATGAAATTAAAATCCTTAGAAATGAAACCTAAAACCATATTTGTGCTTAAACCAAATGTATGTGTTGCATAACTAGATCTTTGTTTTGTTGATTTGTAACCTAGCTTCCAAAACCCTCTTAACTTCCACATACTCATTTGATTGCAGTTTTATTATCTTATCATAATTGACATAATGGAGTTAGGGACTAACCACCTGGCATATCTTGTTATAAATAATGACATTATGGTTTGATCATTTATGAGGTCCTTTGAAAATGTTCTAAACTCCTTAAAATTCCCTAAAAATTAATATTTTAATTAAATTGCCAATTCAAGCCTTCAATTACTTAGAACATGTATAGTATTGGGTTGTAATTGAACCAATTCTACATTGATAAAAACTTGTAAGACAATGGTGACTTACATAGAAAATGCATTCTCTATAAGATTTGCCAAAATCCTAATATAACACCATGAATTTTATGTAACATTAATTATTGTAGCAAGTTATAGACCCACATCCTTTATCTTATGTTAACTACTATTTTTGGCGCATTTAAACATATAAATATGGATTAATTAATAACTTTAATACCTTTTCTTCTAATCTCATGTTTAATCATGACAAATGGCCTCAAACTAGTTATCACTATAACAATAGATTACAAATAAAATTCTTAAATAAGCATGATATAAATTATGTATTGCCAAGATATTACATTTTATGACTAACTTATTGAAGCAAGAAGAAATAAATAGAGGTCAAATGGACATCAAATTTAAGATTAAATTTTTCATGTGACAATCAAGTGAAAGTGAAAGTGAAAGTTTAGGTTATAGATTAATTTGTTAACAACGTATGGACATTGCATTTCATCACAATCTTTAATTGTTATTAAAGAATGCCCATCGACATGATAAAAATATCAAAAATAAATAAATTATAGTAGTTATTTTTTTGTTTGTCACATTTTTATCTCTAACATCTTTAAAATATATTTTTTTATCATACATTCTTACAAACTATAATTTACATAATTTATTTCAATAAAAAATCACTTATTTTTCAAAAATTCACTTGACCCATACCAATATGGTATTAAAAATTCTATTTTGGAAAGATACATAAAGTGGTATTCCATATTTGAGATGATTGTCCTTATCTCATAGATCCTTTACCTTTAAAATAGGAACATTGATAAATTATTGACAATTCTTGTTCTTTTCTCACAACTCTTCACGTCAAGTATCTTTCCCTTTTTAAGGCGCCAGCCTTGAAAGTCTAACGTCTTTTGTTTTCTTGTAAAGAATTATTCAATTGGTCAATTTTAATTTTAGGTGTGGACCTCTAAAGTTCAATATATTTTGTTTTCTTCCTCATGTTGTTCCGCATTAAATTAAAATACAATGGCAAATCTAATTTATCGAAACTGTGACGTGCTTCCCATGATTTGGAGGAAATACAAAAAATTAGAAAAAACAAAGAAAATAGTTTGTGGCGTCCTGCATTTGTATCTTTTCTCCTAAAACTCTATCATATTAATTTGACTAATAAATAATTTAAAATGAATAGCGGAGAAAATGATTTTGTGTGTTTGACACTATTGAGACACGTCGTTGCCTTTTTCCCTTGGATCCTTACCAATTTTGTTTTTTCCGTTTGTATTATTCCCAAACGGCCCAATATTAGTTTATGGTTGAAGGTATATACTAGCAATTCCACACGAAATGTCTAATGAAAACGTGAAAGGAGATGCATGAAAGATGTTAAAAATTAGAGGGAGTGAAATATCAAAGGACAATGAGGGGTGATCAAGAAGGGGTTTGAGGGCGAATAATTCAAGGGGAGATGAAAATCGTAGGGGAACCAACACAAAAATATTTTTAATACGACCAGACACATGTTAACCGAGCGCCATTTTTATCAATTGTTTGATGGACAAAGGGGGTGGGGTGTGTAGGTCATTGAGGCAACGTACTATGGAGATATCTCGAAAAGCAAGACATGGTTGACAAATACTTAATTACTTGTTAACATTACAAATTCAACAATTGGTATGATGCAGTAATGTTTGTGGATAATTCCTTACTGCCCTATCTTTTTGGTGTATAAATTAGTGTTGGTGTCTTTTTTTCAATCTCCAATTTTTATGAAAGAAAAGAGGATTATTAAATTGTGGGTTTATTTATATTATTCTAAAGTATGTTAAGTTGTAGAACAAAAGATCAACACATGGGGTCTTACCACCTCCTACACTTACAAATACATCTATAAAATCCACCTTCCATTAACCTTTGGTTGTTGTATATGCCCTTCTCTAAACACCCATTTTGGCCCAGTTGGGAGGATGTTGGCGCAAGTCTAAAAAGGGTCATATGGAATCATGTAATAGAACAACGTGAAGTAGAGATACTATCTCATAATACAATTAGAGGGCCTCAAACAAATTCATGAAATGTTGTGAATGAGTTAGCCAACATTCCCATGAGAAAGTATAGATTTTTACACAATGTGTAAGCCTAATAGAGGAGAAAATACAATCTTTTAATGTACCCTCATTCCAAGGTTGACCTCTTTATATGCTACTAAGCGATTGCAATGAATCGTGCCTAAGGGGGTAATTATTGGGATGATGAATCGCATCCCAAGTATGAAGGTGCATAAGGAGTGGGCACACGGGCACGGGCGCGTAGGTGTGCGCGAAATAGTAGCAAAACAGGGCGCGCCTAGGAAAGCGTACAATCATGACTTTGCCTTTTTCTAGTTTGAGGCTAGTTATAGACATGGAGTGCAGAGCACATCTTGTAGAAAACTTGAAGAGCACACAAAGACTATTTCAGACAAGTGGGAGATCAAGCACCATGCATAGTTTTGGAGCTACTAATAGGATTATATTGCAGTTGTATTATTAGAAAGCTTGCATGCTTTTGTATTTATCATGTAAAGGGCGCATGGCTATTCTTAGCATGCAATCTATTTTGAAGGTGCTTAGGCGGTGAAGGGCAAGTCCCCACTACCTATAAATATGTATTGATTTGCATGGTTTAGGGATCCAGATTATTGTAGTGTTATGCTACGAGTTTATGGGCACACATGACTATGGTGACAATATTATGTATGTATGAAGCTTATGTGTTTTACATCAATTAATATAATGGATCTTTGTGGTTAGATATTGGTTTTTGACATAACTGATCAACGATCTTGTATGGTAAAACTAATTATGGTTCTTGTTTAAGTAATCTTGCATGTGGTTAAAGATCTAGATCTGGTTTATGCACTGCAATATACTTAATTATCTGTTATGGATTTGGAATATTTGTATAATCATGTTAACTCTTTGAACAAGCTGACATAAAAGAGGGACCTGGTACCCTTGCACACTTCGGGTAAGCACTAAGTCTAGGCCGAGTGATGTGCCAACGCGCCTTGGGTTGTTGGTGATAAAAACTAGGCTACATTTTGGTTCCATTTTGGGACCTCTTTTTAGTTGTTTTCCAGGATGTTGCATGATGAAGACATACCGGTTGACCTTGGCCAAGTATTGAAGAGTGGTTAGACAATTTGGAGGAAGAGTATGCTCACAGATTTAGCACTGGACTGATTTTGATGCACGTGTGTGCCTTGAATAGAATTTGTATCACGAGTTGTATGAGATGTTCCTCTCTATTTTTCCTATTGAGTTGTAAAAGTGTTTGTTTGGTGCTTATGCATCAAAGAGAAATTGGAGCTTTTGTACACTTGTTTGGATATAGGAAGAATTGCAGGCTTTGTATGATGTTAATCTGACTTGGACATGCGTTGAAGATCATTGGTGGAGTCGTGTTCGCATAGCTATATCCCGGAGTACGTGCTTAGTTTCTACTTATTCATGTCCAAAGGTTTTTGAGTTCTAGTTTTCTTGTGAAACCAGAGGATCTTATTTGCATGATATCCCTTTAGTTGTTAAAATCTTGATCGTGACCCTAGATTTGGAAGAGCGTCCTATGGCTAGCTAAACCCCACCACACACAGGGGAAGGAGCAGGTGTGGTGAAGGATGGCAGACCTAGTGCAAAAGAAAGAGATAGAGAGAAGAAAGGTGGATTAAGTTTAATGAAGCACGCGAGAGGGATTTGGAGAAGCAGCGTGAGATTGTGGAAAAATGGTGTTGCGGAGAGAGATGGCTCGTGAAGGATTTGGGGCTCACGTGGAAGACATGGAGCCAGAGCATCTGGAACTCCTCCATTTGGGAAAGCATGGAAGAGAACCCTCTCCGGTTTTGGATGAAGTCACGTCTGAAGAAAGATTGAGAACCATGGGTGCACATCTGATCCTACCTAGTGACCTATCCTTTGTGCTTGGTTTTCCAGTTTCTACGACAATTTTTAGTAAGCAAGCTAGTGTGGAAAGTAGAGTAGCAACAAATAGGGTTAATTTTTAGTCAAGTTCAAGAGTTAATCAGGTAGCTTATTCATCTATGGTGGCACAATCGTCATCTATGTTATTTGGAGGTCCGGTTGGAGGTATATTTTATGGCATGTCAACACAGAACGTGGGCATGTAAAACGTTGTTATCACGTTTGGAAGTAGTACAGCTTCGCAAACTTTGGGTGTTCAGTTTAGCACAACTATTGGGACATAAGGTAATGCATCATCTTGTCCTTTTCCTACTACAGGGGGAGGATTAGGTGGTTCAGGATCTAGCAGATTTGGTGGTTCTGGGGGCAGAGGAAACACATGAAGTAATACAGGTTCTGGATCTGGTGGGCACGGTCCACACCAACCCCAAAAAATTTATAGGGAGATGTCTCTTCACCTCCCAGAATATAGAAGAATAGAAGATGCAGCTAAGCACGTGCACATGTGTGAGATACTATGGCATGCAAAAAGGGATTACAACCCCGAGCGTAAGGAAAGTCAATTTTTCAACTACATCATAAAGGGCGTGTGCATAGTTGGTATAGAAATATGATTCAAACCAGACTTTGTAGATTATACCGCACGCACGTGATTTTTTCTAAAAGAGTTTACATATACCTGAGTTTGATAAGAAGAGCATCAACATGCTAAAGGATATCAAGCAAGGCATGACTGAGAGTGTTCAAGAGTATGATGCACGATTCAAAACCCTTTTATCAAAGTTATCTTATGACATACACCAAGTTAACATGCTCAATGGTTCATTGGAGGACTGATCATGCCTTTTGAAGGGTGTTTTCACACAAGACTTATATAGATCCACGTGAGGCACTTGAGGTAGCCCTACGTGTTGAGGTAGTTGGGAGTGTAGACATAGGTGTTAGCCCATTTTGGAAGCTCAAATTGCAATGATGGTGAAACAATTAGAAAAATTATCAGCTAATTCAACACATGAGACGCGCAGTGGTATTTGGTGCACAGATTGTGAAGTAGAAGGACATACTAAGGATAGTTGTCCTTGAAAATCAGTGTGTGCCATGTTGTTGGACTATGAGATTGTCACTGGATCATGATTCAAGTAGGTGCCCATTGCTGCAATGCATGATAAGGAAGAATGTGTCATGTTATTGTAAGATTTGTAGGTCTACCACTCATGATACTGAGAATTGTAGGTTGATTGATTAGATTCATGATGTCATTGATATTGGTGTACGCATTAGACAGTGTTGTAAATAATTCTAAGGAATAAGGTGAGCATCATGAGCATAATCACAATGAAGGGCACTCTGATGGAGGCCAAGGTAGAGGTCAAGGTTACCATGGAGGATTTAGAGGATGAGGTCACGGTGGTGGAAGAAGTGAATTTCCATGAGGAACATGTTATACATGTGGATCCCCTGATCATTATAACATGAATGCCCTTAGAATATTATTTGTTCTTTTTGTGGAAAGAACCAAAATTATGAAGAATTCCGGACTTGTATGAACACTTGAGTAAGAAGCACAAGCAAGATAAGGGCATGGGAATGGTTAGAGTACAATGCATTGTGGAAGATCAAAGTGGATGTCAAAGTTAGTGCACTGATCCTGAGTTGGTACCTATGTTAGTTACTACATGAGTTGAGGTTACACGCGCCTGTGGAAGTTCCAAAGTAAAATCTATTATTACAAAGGAGGAGGTATTACATGAAAAGTATCTAGACCCTACTCATCAAAAGGAAGTTTATCAAGAAACCATGGAGGTGATTAGAATTTTCAGGGTGAGATACAATGTTTGAAAGAGTAGTCATAAAAGTTAGAAGAAGAAGAAAACAATTGAGCTTCCTTAGAAGGATGTTGATGATTTAAAGGAGGTTTGCAAGATGTTGTGACAAGAGAAAATCATTCCTTTGTTAGGGGAATGGTTAAGGGGAAAGACTCCACACATTAGAGTTGAGTGTGAAAGACAAATTTTACATGCTAACCTACCTCCTCATAGTCTGGATTATGACAAGGAGATCACTTTGAATGCTATTGTTGATGGATGGATTTTAAGTAATATTTTGATTGATACAGGTGTAGAAGTGAATGTACTCACTTTGGATGCATGGATTCAGATGGGAAGACCACCATTACAACCATCTTCAAATGTGATTTTTATGGAAAAACAAGACTAAGGCCACACCCATTGGAGTCTTGAAAGATGCTACTATTACTATATAAAGGGGCCAAGTTTACTGGGGACTTTGAGTCTTGGTGCTTGCAGAGGCAGAAAATTTTTTAACATTTACTTGGGCACCCTTAGTGTTATGCAAAATAATGTTGATATATGCTTCAATAAAGGATATATAATTTTGAGAACAAGGAAGAGTGTTTCATCATTCCTTTGATAAATGGAAAAGATGCACCTTATGTAGAGCCTTTGAGTGAAGAGGATTTGAAATTTTTTTATGTGTGCACCATTAGAGATCCAAAAGTACTTGAGCCATCAAAGGAAGGAGTTCTCCAATGGGATGATGCACATATCCATGAGTGATACTACAAGTGTTGCATGTGACAACTGGGCACATGGCACTTATGAAATGGTTGGGACATGAGTAAGAAGTGTAGTTCATGTGTGTAAGCAGACTGCAGTGTGTTAGGCATTTGGGCAAAGTAAACTGTGTACTAAGGTACACTAGTGAGGGAAATCTTGAAGTGTTCCTACGTGCTATGGAAGTTGAGTGGATAGATCAAGTGGAAAAAGGAATATGTTAGTTTATACCTCTATGGGATAGTAGTGTGTTGGTGGATGGTTCATAGAGATAATCTTTAGAGTGGCGAGAAGTGAGAATCACTTCTTTGTAATATTTCTTCAGAGCAATGCGCCTACCAAGACATGTGAATTTCATGGGAAGGATGCTCAACACCATGTTAACAATGTGTGAGAGACTTTGACAGAGGGGAAAGAGGCCTTACCACCTTCACTATGGGTGCACAAGTTCTACTACAACCTTGCGAGGTTGCACGCACGCATGGTATGTCTATGTAGAGTTGAACAAAGAAACAAGGGAATTGGCAAGAACTAATTGTAGGTATATTTAGACCTTTGACTATTTTTCCACTAAACCTCTAGTGAATGAGGCATTACAGGTTATGAAGCGCTTGACTATGGGAGATAGTGCAAAGGCGAGGAACTTATTCAGGAGTTACTAGGTGAGTTAGATCTGGAGGTGCATTTTGAAGAAGAAGAGATACAAATGTAGAACAACTTGGGGAGTGCCTACCTAGAAAGAGAAAAGGGTAAGATGGTCTACATAATTGATGATGAAGAAGTGGAGAATATGGATGTTGAGCATACGAGGGTATGTGCGAGGTCTTAGACAATGCAGATGAGAAGGTGTGTGCGTATCATGAGCCTATGAAAATGAATAAGGTCAACATTGGGACAGATGTTGAACCTAAGGAGGCCATCATTGGAGATTATTGGTTTGACTTAGAGGTTGCTAAGATAATTGAGCTGTTGTGTGACTTCTAGGACTTATTTCCTAGAGGCTATCATGAATTGAAAGGGTCATGAATATTTGGGTGAGATGAGAATCAAGCTAAAGGAAGGTGTGTGCCTGGTTAGGAAGATGCCTTATAGGATGAATCCTAATCTGCACATCAAGGTAAAGGAAGAAATTGATAAGATGTTGAATTATGGAATCATTGAGCCCATAGAGGTCAAAATGGGTTAGCCCTATGGTGATAAGTATCAAGAAAGATGGAAGAATAATGAATTTGTGTGGATTACATGGAGTTAAATGCTGCATGTGTAATAGATCCTTTCCCCACACCTTTTATAGAGGAAATCTTGGAAAGTGTTGTAGGGCACGAGATCTATTCTCCTTCACCGATGGATTTTCTAGATATCATCAGGTTTGGATAGCTAAAGAGGATCAAGAGAAAATAAATTTCACCACTGAATGGGGAATTTTTGCATACATAGTTATGCCTTTGGATTAAAGAATACACCTACAATATTTTTGCGCATTGCATTGTTGTGCAAGCATTTCAAGATTTTATTCATAAGTTCTTGTAGGTTTATCTAGATGATTGGACTGTTTATGGTTTAGTGAAAGATCAATGTGATAATTTAAGGCTTATGTTTGAGAGGTTCCGATAGTTTTGAGCATCTCCTTAAACATTAAGAAGTGCATTTTTGCTACACCTTTGGGACTTTTGGGGCAGGATCATCATCTATAAAGAAGGCTTGTTAGTAGATCCTACTAAGGTTGTTGTTATTTTGGGCTTAGAGGAACCTACTAACTAGAGCGAGGTGCATGATTCTTGGGGCACACAAGATATTACAGAATTTTATCAAAGGATATGTTAAGATTTCCACACCCTTAGAGGAATTATTGAAGAGTAAAGGAAAGTTCCATTGGGGTGAAGCGTAACAACGCACATTTGAGAAATTGAAGGAAAGCTTACTACAATGCCTATTATGCACTTTCCTTCATGGACCAAACCTTTTCATGTGCATGTGGATGATTTTGGCATGGAAATTCACGCGGTATTAGCATAGCCTAGAGAAGGTATTGTTGATCATCCTATTTGTTTTGAAAATAGGAAATTAACACTAGTTGAACAAAACTATACAACTATAGAGCGTGAGGCCTTATCCATGATCTACGTGTTGCATAATTTTAGGCAATACTTGTTGGAAACACCTTTTATTTTCTATAAATATCACATGAAATTAAGTACTTGGTGAACAAGCCCATTTTGTAGGGGTGCATATGTCGTTGGATTGTTATTTCAGGAGTTTGACTTCATGGTGGTGGTTAAGCCAGGAAAGAGTAATTTGTGACCAGATCATCATTTATCAAGGATTAATTTAGAAAGGACATCCAGAGCATTGAGGAAATTTTTTTGGATGCCTAACTATTCAGATTGAACTCTACCCTCGACTTAGAAGATAATTGTTGTCTTTTTTTTGCGAACAAGTGTGGCGCCTGAAGGGATGATGAAGTATAGAAAAGAAACAACTTGCTATATGTGTCACGCCTTATATGTTGATCAATGGAGACTTATAAAAACTGGGATGAGATGAAGTTTTATGTGTGGTGTGTACTTGAGCATGAGCATGAAGCTATTATGGAGGAGGCTCATGGGGTATTGTAGGTGGACATTATGCAGGAGATGCCACCGCACACAAGATTTTATTGGGGTTTATGGTGGGAAACATTATATAAGGATTGTAAAGAATATTGTAAGGCATGTGACCATTTTCACAGTGCCTTGGAAATCTTGGGCATAGAGATGAAATGCCTTTAAGGCCTATTATGAGTGTAAAACCTTTGAGAAGTGGGAAATTGACTTTGTGGGTCCTATTTCCCCACCCACGCGCAGGACTAGATCACACTACATTATAACTTGTACATATTATCTTACAAGGTGGGAAGAAGTGACGCCTATAAAGGATTACATGGAAACTACAACAGCAAGGTTTCTATGGGAAAACATTATCAACAGGTATGGATGCCCTTTGAGTTTGACAAGTGATAGGGTACTCATTTTCTTAATGAGACCATCAGATATTATTGGCATAATTTATGGTGGCACACCATAAAAACACCCTATCACCCTTAGGCTAATGGAACTGTTGAGGCTTTCAACAAGATATTGAGCCACACATTGACTAAAATTTGTGATGTTGGAAGAAAGACTAGGATGATAAAGTCTTTATTGTACTTTGGGCATACATGACAACCTACAAGAGGTTGAATAAGGCCACACCCTTTCAATTGGTGTTTAGTGCAGAGGTTTTTCTACCAGTGGAATTCATGTTACCTTCTTTTGTATTGCATGCATAGGAGGTTTGATGATGAGAGCAAGCACTTGAAGAGCATATTGATAAACTGATGCAGTTGGATGAGAGGTGCACTATAGCATGATGGAGTCAGAAGATAGAAAAATCTAGGTAGAAGGCATGACATGATAGAAATATTAAGGATAAGAAGCTTGAAGTTGGACAAATGGTTCTTCTTTATGACTCAAAGTTTTGTGCCACCCTAGAAAGCTTAAAGTGCATTGGTTGGGACCGTATATTGTGACTTACATACTTGATTCAGAACTTGCTAGTTAGAGGCGCTAGATGGGACATGGTTGCTTGGTTATTTCAATGGGAGTAGGCTGAAGCCCTACTATAAATAAGTCTTCTTAGTGTTTGTAATAAGGAAATATTACCATTAGATTATATTTCCTTAATGCATTTCCTTTATATGTGTTTCCTTTCATCATTGTTATGCTTTGTTAATTTAGTTTAGTGTTTTTTGTGTAATAAGTGCATTTTTACGCGCCAGAAGATGATTACTATTTAGTGATTTCATGCGCAGAGGACCACACATAACCTTAATGTGGGGTGGAATATATACAGTGGATCAATGGACCAGATTGAATGTTCTATAAAGGATGGGTATGCATAGAGATATTGTGCAGGCAGTGCTTGAAGTGAAGGTGCAGATAAAGATAATTGTCTCATGAATGAAGACCACATATGGATGGATGGACGACAAGTGTAACATGAGGTAGGCTGCAACAATGAGAACTAATTAGTTAAAGGTGAAGTGGATAGGTAACTCGATGCATGAAGGTGCATGAAATGAGTTATGTGCCCAAGGAGTAATAAGTGCACTAGAAGGTTATGACTGTGGGTAAAAAAAAAATCAATGTGAAAAAGGGAAGAAATGACAAGTTAATGTTGAGTATGGTGGTAAGTGGAGAACAATAAATTATTTTTTTTTTGAAATCCTATAAATATGGTGTTGGGAAATTGTTTTTACCTTTGTGATTGGGAGAATTTGAGTGAGTTGAAGAAAGCTAGCCAAGAGTGAGTTGTGAAGTGCAAAGATTTGTTTTGTGAATTGAACTAGATGGATTTTATCATGAGATTTGTTAACTCTCCCATGGAGAAGGTGTTTGAGAGAAAAAAAAGATGTGCGTGGAGAATAATCAACAGTTTAGTTTGGTTCAAGTTTGAGCAAGGGCATGAGGTTTGAGTTGCAGAGTTCGAATCAATTGAAAGAACACACCTTTATTGTTTCTATGACACCTAAGAGAGCACTTGGAGCGGCCACAAGGGGAAGGAAGTAGAAGGAAGTCAAGGTTGAAGTAGAAGACGCCCCGAAAGCCATGTTTTTCGAGATGTAATACCTAGAAGGGGTTTTTATGGGTCATGATTGGGATTCTCACATTCGTCATTGCAAAGTAAGTGATTATAACCACAAAAACAAAGATAACAAAGATGAATTGGAAAATTTGTTGGTAGTGAATAAAAATTTGTGGATAAAGAATGAAATGGCCTTATATGATGACACAGGGAAAAGATGTTAACAAAGGTGGGATTTTTACAATTATATGAACTCCCTTATTTTGGAAAACCAGAAAAGTTATATCAGTGGTTGATGAGTAGAGTCCATGAGGAATTTTTCTAATTTTCTGGGAGACGGATGAGGATTATCGTGCCCCTGATTGAGAGACTTAAGGAGTTAGGATTTAGGAGTTCGATAAAGGGGTACATAACTTAACAATGAGCTCACCGAAAAGGATGAGATAGAAGCAACAAATAAGATGATAGTAAAACAAGGGGTGGTGTACAATTTGGCCAATTACATTTCTAAAAATATTATGGAGGCACACCAAGGTGAGAAAATCAGTTTCAACGTGATTCTTCTATCCTTTATCTTTGTAGAAATTGGAGTGCCCGATGGGCCAAAGGATAAAATTTGGCAATACCCTGAGGAGAAGAAATATCTTATAGAGAGATTTTCTCAGTATACATGTGATGGGACCATGAGTAGACCTTTTAAAGAGAGAATAATTTTGGTATGAGTGACTTCATGTCATGTTTGAGGAGGAATGGAGAATACCTAAGGATATTCCTTTGGTATTAGATAAACAAGTACAATTTGTGGTGTATCAACAATTTTGTATAGGGAACTTTGAGATGAAGTGGAGCCTTTGGTGTAAAATCCCTTATTCCTTCACTACACACTAATTACAAGAATGTACACATGTTTTTAGATGTGCACCGATTGATTTTCAATTCAGATAAGGTAGACTTTGACTACCACACACTTAGGAATACTTACGTTTATCCAAGTAAGTCTGCATATATTGAAAAACATATTTAAGATGATATTAACATTAAAGCTATGAGTTTGGCCATTGGGAAGTCTGGAGCAGCCCTTGTATATATTCACCTCAAGTCAAGGTTGCAAAATAGGAAGTATGTTGAAAATGAATTCAAGCTCCCTGGACCACCCAAGGGGAAGCATATTGTGGGTACACTACAAGATGAAGAAGACACTTTTCCCCTTGAAGAAGAAGAGGGAGAAGAAGAATAACTTTAGGAAGACAAAGTGGTGGTTTGGAGCACCAAGGAAGGAAACAACCCATCAGAGGAAATAAAATAGAGATTGAGGTGACCCCTCCATTACAAAAAGAAGATGAAGTGTTGGAAATAGACACTATGGAGATAGATATAGAACAGGCACTAGGGGACCAATAATTTAAAAGAGTGTTGAGAAAAATGAGAACTCAAGGTGCGGGAACATCATAACCCCTTAGGAGGTCACCTAGGACTTCCCATGTAAAGGAAAACCAAAAAGAAGAAAAAGTGCAAGTACATCCCTAGGAAGGATGACAAGGATGAAAAATGGGGACAACGCACCGAACACCCCAAAGTGTAAACTAAGAATGAGAAGAGCCTCATGTAGAAGAAATGAAGAATGATGTAGAGGTGTTGAAGGAAATAGAGTTAGAAACAGATAAGGGAAATCCATTAGGCACACCCTAAATACACAAACACGTGAAGGATCGAAATGGATTCAAACATTCATGTTCCAAAGGTTGAATGATCTAGTAATGAAAAATATGAAGGTATTTATGAGACACCAACAATTGGGTATATTGATGACCCAACCAAGATTATACTCGTGATGTTCCTAAGTACTTTGGAGCCCAAGGACCTCTATGGTTGGGAGTTGATGGATGTAGACATGACTACTATGTACACACGGAAGAAGTTATCTTGGAGCATGTAGACTCATATGGATGAGCCTAACTTCGATGTATGTGAAGAATTATGTGTTTTTCATAGATTGAATAAAACACCACACTTATGCCATGTTACAATAAAGCCCACCTATATGTTAGATGGATAGGTAAGAAATGCACTCATAAAGCTATCTGCAGAAGTTGTGTGCATAAACATAGATAAAGAGGCAACTATTCGAGCACTTCTAGATGATAAGAAAGACAAGGATACTAAAATCAAGCACTGACAAAAAGAAAAAGAGACAAATGAGATGACATCACATTTGATTCTCTCATGGGTAGAACAAATTGGGTCAAAAATATGAGAAAGAGTCCAAATTTAGAGGAAAACGTCACAATGGAAGTTCCCATCTCGCTTTATATTATTTACACACATTGGTTCATATGGTACTAGATGAGGGACCGCATGCGTATGCCAAAACCAAAGGATGTTGTATAATGCAGAAAAAAAAAGCTAAGGAAACTATTGCACATAAAATCACATGTTATGAATTTATACTGCAGACCCTAAAGGATGAGTTAAAGAAATAAATTGTGGCATTAAATGTGTGTGGCCCTTGATGTGATAATATATAAAAGAACTATGGCAAAAGAGAATAAGGTACATAAAGTAGTAAAGAATGGGACACTTGGGCATGTGAAGAGGCTCACTTTTATAGTAGAGAAGTGTGATGTGCTTATAACAGCCCAGGAACCACACAAAGAGAAAATAAAGGACATTGGGAAATTAATAGCACAATAAATGGATGTCATAGATAGAATGGTCTCAAGCATGACCAATGTTCTTGGAGTGCTATAGAATGAAGGTAAGGACATGACCTTTGATGAAATGGAGGCAATCCTTGTAGATATTCCATATAAAAAAATAAGGAGCTCAGTGATTGGAATGACTTGGAAGAAGATATCAAAGTAGAATATCCTGAGTTAATTCTTCTTGTGGAAGAATAGAGCATTTAGTATTCTTTCATTATTTTTTATAGTTGTTTATTCATTCTTTTTATTCTTTGTTCATGGAGATGGATCAAGATTACCCATTACAGGGGAGGGCAATGAAATTAGTGTGGGGTATTGTTGGTCTTATGAATTGCAGGCCAAGTATGAAGGTGCATAAGGATTGGGCGCGCGGGCATAGAGTGGATAGGTGCATGCGGAATAGTAAAATAGTGGTGAATGGTGGTGTGGCTAGGAAAGTGTATAATTAGGAATTAGTTTTTTCCAGTTTTAGGCTAATTATAGACATGGAGTGCAAAGCATGTATTCTAGAAGAATTGAAGAGCACACAAAGACTATTTCAAACAAGTGGGAGATCAAGCTTCATGCATAGTTTTGGAGCCATTAATAAGATTATATTGCAGTTGTATTATTAGATGATCTATTATTAGAAAGCTTGCATGCTTTTGTATCTATCATGTAAAGGGGACATGGTTATTCTTAAGCATGCGGTCTATTTTGAAGGTGCTTAGGCGGTGAAGAGAAATTCCCCACTACCTATAAACACGTATTGATTTGCATGGTTTAGGGATCCAAATTATGGTAGTGTTATGTTGTGAGTTTATGGTCACACATGACTATGGTGACAATATTATGTATGTATGAAGCTTATGTGTTTTACAACAATTAATATAATGGATATTTGTGGTTGGATATTGGTGTTTGACATAACTGAGCAAGGATCTTGTATGGTAAAATTGATTATGGTTCTTGTTTAATTAATCTTGCATATGGTTAAAGATCTAGATCTGGTTTATGCACTGCAATATACTTAATTATCTGTTATGGATTTGGAATATTTGTACAATCATGCTAAATCCTTAAACAAGCTAACATAAAAGAGGAACCTAGTACCCTTACATGCTTCGGTGCATGCTCAATTCCACTGAGTGATGTGCCAACACGCCTTCGGTTGTTGGTGATAAAAAATAGGCTAAAGTAATCCTTGGGCCATTAAACTTGGCAACCACATTCTCCCTAGACTTGGAGGCTTTAGAGTCTCCTTCACCACTACCTACAAAAAGGAAGCATGTGTATCTTTGAGTCCGAGAGGATTCTTCCTTTTCCCATCATGACCTTTTTCCCATTCTTCTATTCTAACTTATCCTCATTGTTAACAAAAATATAGCATCAACACAAACCATAAGTGTTTTCGTAGGAGTTGTGGATGTCTAGAAACTTGAGTTGGTGCTTCGCAAGAAGCATATACCATGTTTTTACTTGTATTTACCATTTTTTTTCTTTTTATTCCACGTTTATGTTAGTAAAAACATAACAATGTGATTGCAATAATCCATAAAAGTTGCAAATCCAATAAAAATCAGGGATTTTTAATTTGGCGGCCCAATGCTCCACCTTCAATCCAACTTTAACTTCTTCAATGCATCCCTATCAACATCTTTAGTGCACCACCTAGGTGCAATTGCTAGTTACAATGAATAATTAGCCTTACCTTTTCGATCATGGTACATTGGAGTTGAACATGTATGTTTGGTATGAAATCATTTGAGTGAACTTAGAACATCATAAATCATCATTTTTTAATTGAAACATAATACTCAACGCAAGGATTTTTTTCTTCAAAGGCTTTTGGGTGTGTACGTCAATGTAAACAACAATACACTATAGTGGGTCCATTCTTTGCAATATTTTAGAGTAGAGAGGTGATGTTTGAACTTGTACAGAACAATGTTGGCATTATTTTAGAAAGTTAATAATGAAGTGGTTCATGAGATATTTACATAGCAAAAAATAGGAAACAATTTCCACACGTTAGAAATATGAGATGGAAAAAGTAAAAAAATTGAATGTATGGGATGTATTAATGTTGGGCAGGTCCTTTTTCATGGTAGACATTATTTTACAAAAAGGATAGATTGATATGACGGCCTTTCCATCGTTTATAGAGAATTTTTATTTCCAATGTAGGTAGAATCATGACACTTTTAATATAGTAACTTTGATAGGTTGGTCTAGTTTTTTTAGAGTTGACAAACTTGGAAAGATATTTTGGCACATATCTAGAAGGTTTTATTAAAATATTTTCCATATTGAGGAGAAAACAAGGAGAGATATTTCAGAGCAGTGTTTGGAAATTTTGAAATAAGAATTGAGTAACTAGAGTTAACTTAATTAAAAAATAGTATCAAGCTTAAGAATAACAATGTACTATGTGTCTTTCTTTAGCCATATGAGAAGTCTTTGAATCAATGTCATTAACTAGCATTGAAAATTGGCCCTTAGATGTGGGAATTAAATACTTGCATGTACCATACCTATTCCACAACTCATATTGTTTCTACCCAAATAGTATATCTTTATATGTGCGAGACTTTACCATATTAATCTCGACCGCATTATTTATGTGAGTGTAATTTGCACTTAAAATGGCCAAAATAAAAAAGGAAAAATCTAATAGGTTCTACATTTGAAACCTAATCACAAACTTGGAAATATATTTTGGCACATATCTAGATGGTTTGATTAAATATTTTCCATATCGAGAAGAAAACAAGGAGAGAATCTTTTGGGGTAGTGTGTAGATATGTTGAGATAAGTATTGTGTAACAAGAGCCAACTTAATAAAAATATAGTATCAAGCTTAAGAACAACATTGTACTATGCCTTTCTTTAGCCATATGAGGGCTCTCTCAATCAATGTTGTTAACTTGCATTGAAAATTAGCCCTTAGATGTGGTAATTAAATATTTTCACTTACCACACCCAATCCATGGCATAGATTGTTCCTACCCTAATATATATTATTTGTGTTACATTTTACCATCTCGGTCTCAACTGCATTATTCACGAGAGTGTAATTTGCACTTAAAATGGCAAAAAAAAACCTAGGAAAAATCCAATAAATTTTAAGTTCGAAACCCAATCGTAATGTTGGCTTCCAATCACAATAATTAAACCCCTCTAATAGTTGGTCATATGAGCATTGGGTACATTTTAACTACCTATCATTTTTTTAATGATATAAAATAAAATGATGTTCAAAACCTTGTTGGTCGAAAATCAGTATGAGAGTAGATCTATGGATGACGAGCTAACAGCAGTGGTGGCATAGCCCCTCTTGAGTCAAAGAAAGCGAAATTTGTTTATTGCTATTCTACCAAGAGGAATCTATGCAAGTCTCACAATATTCTCGCCTTCGGGGTTGGGATCTCATCCCAAGAGGGAGTATTTCCAACTATAAAAGAAGGGAAAGGAACGTGGTGGGGAGATGGAAAAGATCTGAAGGGAGAAAAGAAATGAATTCCAAAGTAGAAAGGTCAGAGGATCTATGTTTTGGGCTAGTAGTAAACAGAGCGTAACTTACTCACATAGACGAACAAAGCAATACTGATGAATAAATGACAATAAAACAGAGTATATTCAAGTAACAAACATACAGATCTAACATAAGAAAGCTCTGATGTATAACACAAGTATTCCAAGACAAAGTCTAAATATTGTATTAATATTTCCTTCTATTACAAAAAGCTCAAAGTCTTTTCTTCTTACTCCTATTTTTCATCCTGAAAATATCCACCTCTGAATACAACAAGTATTCAAGTATTTATAGAAGAAGAGAAGAAAAGAAGGCCAAAACAAAACCAACCACTTAATTACAAAATATCTTACAAAATATCTCAAAGTCATTTGTTGACTTTTGACAACTTGGTGGATGACATCATCCCATGGTGCAACATGGATGATGTCATCATTTGTGCCAACATACTCTTAGATATTTACAAAAAGAAGAAGAGAGGAAGGAGACTATTCGTCATCGTCTCGCGGTCGAAAGGGAGTGTCCTACTTTGTTGCTCGGGAGAAGTAATGTTGAACTGGGCCCGATATTCCATGAACTTGCTGATCATGGGATGAAGCTAATCCTGAGCAGGATCCTTGTGGCGATCACTAATAACTTCGCAAGTTTCACGTTCATCCACGAGCCTTTCTGGGAGCTTGGCATATTCATTTCCAGCCTCTATCAGGAATCCTATAAAGTCACGATAGGCCAGAAGGTTGTTGATGCATTCGGTGTCGAAAGTGGCTTCTGGCCCTAACCCTTGCAGAGCGATCTCCTCAAGATCCAAATAGTTTGGTCTGCCTTCCTTAGGGAAAAAGGAGTAAGCAAACCTAGGGACATTCTCAAGATGATTTGCTCCATCTGGTGCATAGCCTCTAAAGCTTCCTCTTTGACTTTATCTATCTTTTCGAGGACAAACTCCAATTGATCGACCTGGTAGTCCAAAGTAGAAAGGATTTTGTTGGTCATTCCGGGGTGATTGAAAGACAGTGAACTTAACGGATCTTTGACCGAACAATGAGCATTTTCTGGAAGGTCTCATGCTGGAGCCTAGCATGGTCCAGCTCTTTGGAGATAGGTCCCGTGATCGCCTGGAGTGCCTTGTTCACCTGATTGATGTTCTGATACAACTCGGTGAACTTGACAATTACTCCCTCACTTTCCTTGAGGATTTGGTCTCTCCAGGCGGACACTGCCATACCTTGTTCGCCGATTTTGGCGTATTCATTTATCTTATCCTGGCTCAGGGGCTCAGGAATTTGGGTGGTAGTTGTAGGAGGTGCACTGCCCATTTTCTGCAAGGCGTGGAGAAGGTGTTTATTTTACTCCTTTAATAGCCTCTTTTCCTCCTTTGCTTCCTGGAGCTTCTTGCAAAGGGCATCGACTGCAGATAGGGCCTCTCCTTGAAGGCTTTCTGAAGATGTTCCCATTGTGACTTGGGTCACTGTATAATCTATAGGAGACAGATCCTTTTTATCCTTCAAAGGATTGGGATATGCGATCTCCATTACTCTCTCTCCTGACGCACTCTGAGAGAAGCGGGTTACAGGTTTTTGCTTCTTGGCCCCCTTTAATGGGATGATGGAGAAGTCCATCAGTGTGATAGGAAATTTACTCTTTTGTTGGCTCAGGTTCTGAGAGATCCATGTTGGACTTATGGGAGTAGGACCGAAGGAAGAAGAGGAGAAAGCAAAGAATGAGGGAAAATGCGTTGAGACACTTGGTGACGGCATTGAATAAGAGGCCAACGAAGTACTTAGGAGAGGAAGGGATCTTGTAGGGGAGGAAGACATGGGAATGGAAGGGAGCTGAGAGATGAGGGAAGAAATGGTGGGGGACAACTCCACGAGGGAAGAGAAGATGGATGACGAGGAAGGGGGAACAATAGAAGATGGGGGAGAGGACATGACCAAAGGAATGGTCACTTGGGTCACGCATGAGGAGGGGAAAGAGGAGAGGGAGAAGGGATAGAAAGGACCTCAACAGCTTGTAGTAGCGGTGGTATCCTGAGTGGATGTCCCCATCGGAACATCTTCAGCCGCTTCTTCCTCTGGGGAAGCCAGAGTTACAACTTGTTCTCGTATAGCGGAATGGGGACTCTCAGGAGCCTCTTCTTGGGCAGAGCTTGACTCGCCCTCCTTGTCTTGCCTCCGCCCTTTAGTAGATGTTTTGGCCTGGAAGGTGCATTTCCCAATGGAGATGTAGTGAAATCTACCCCGAGGTAGATGAGGCCATTCATCCTGCACCAATGCTCTGTTCACGCAGAGTTTCTTTGACCATTTCTTCAATGGTGGGGCGCTTTGGTTCTGTCTGTGCAATAAACGGCCAGTCATCCCCATCCGTGTCAAGAAATACCTGATTAACTTCTTGATTGGTAGTTTGATAACCTTTCGGGACAATGGCCACGCTGTTTGTCTTGAATGATCTATGTAAGGGCGGGTGAGAATGGTCCTTTCTTCCGAGCTTGATCTCGTGATACAAAGTCGATGTAAATTTCCTCGATTTGCGGAATGTGGATAGGATCGATTTTTGCCTTGGGAAGGCAATTCCTTGGATCGAAAGTGGGTCTTGCCAGGAAGTTGTGCTTCAGATTGAGCAGTTCTAGCTCTGCCACCATTTCCCGGGCTTTGTGATGAGATAGGCAGTGTATCTACCCACCTTGTAAGGGGAAAGGAGTTCCACCCTTCTTCCTTTTCAAGCACTTTTCGTGGTATGTCACAAACTATCCGGACAGCCCAACAGATCAGTTTGGGGCCAGCATATCTCGGTAATTTGGTGGGCTCACCTAGGAAGTTAGCTACCCTTAGATAGGTGAAGGTGGGAAATTGTATGAATAAGGCTCCCCACTTCTCCGTTGCTGCAACAATGCTCTTGGTCGTATGACCGTGAGTCATGTTTGGCCTCAAAAGGTAGACGATGCCATAGAAGAAAGCGTCGTTGATCTTTGTAAACTGTGAAATACTATTTTCCAGCTTTAGCTCTGGGTAGTATTCATATATTTTCACTTGGGGCCAAACCCCGCATCACATCAATGCTGGATAATCCCTCTCTAAGGCTGCAGCATAAACTACGTAGGAGTTCATGTAGAATCTTCCTGTTGTGTTGAGTATTTGAAGTTTGCCGGATATAGTGCGCTTATGATCTCCGCCCACTCGAAGCGTTGATCAGGCACATTCTTGTTCATTGTCTCCAGTGCACGAGCATTCATTTATGAAAGTAGTGGGTGTCGAAAGCCCAAAAACTCTACTCAGAACGTGATGGTATCACTTAGTTCCTCGAAGAAGTCACTTGATGAATAACTGTGGCCATCTGGTTACCACCTTTTTGTTCTTCAGGTATACCTCATTCATCAATTGCATACACTGGTCTTCGTTGTCGTCCCAAGCCTTGTTGCAGTCTTCTTGGCTTACGACCACAAAGTGTCGGTGGTGAGGAATGCCAAGCATAATTTCAAAGATGTCCGGCAGTGAGGTTGATCACAACTTTGCCCTTCTCATTCTCGACACATCTTGTGTCTTTGTTGTAACAACGGGCCACTACCATCATGAATTCGTTGTTTACCACACTGACTGGGATTCCCCAGAAAAATGCAGGCCACTGCCTACCAGTTTGTCCATCCAGGGACTTCCTGTGACCCTCCTAGTTCTGGCCCAGAAATCCTCCATATCAATGTGTCCGAGCTTGGAGTCTCTTATATCCAGGTCGCATTCTGCCTGGGATTCGGGCATCCTGACCCTCTGATATTTGTACTTCATCTCTTCCTCTGTAAGCTTGGCTTTACCCTTAGACTTGGTTGGTCTCTTGCTTGATGTAGACATATGTAGTTCAAAACTTAGTTGCTGATCTGCAAGAAGAAGAAGCGAAACCCAACGCAGCAGAGTCATGTTAGCTGTTTGATCTCCCATTAAAGCATTGACAAAAGGAAGAGTTAGCAATTTTAAGGCATCAGGGTGCAAGGCGCATGAACACTACGGACTGCAGGGTTAAATAGTATGGCACACAGAAAAAGGGTGTTACAAGGGACAAATCAACGTCAAAGGGCGCAAGGCACATGGATATTGCACATGACATTTTTGTTGTTGTAAGCAGAAGTGCGCCTACGCCATTTATGTGTTTTATACTGGGCGCAGATAATTTTCATGTTGCACAGGGACAGGATGCACCAAAGGGCGCATGTATAGTGTGTGTAACATCATCTTTGCATACGCAACAGTGGAACTTAGCGCGGCACATGAGAGGTTTGCATGACATTGTGTTACTATAATAGGGGATGCGCCTGCGCTGTTTAAAGTAGTTTATACTTGGTGCAAGTAAGGTTGGTGTTGCATGAGTGCAGGGTGAGCCAATGGCACAGGTTTATTCTTTGTTACATAGGAATTCGGTGCACCAAGAGGGCGCAGGTTATTGGGTGTTGCAAGTGAGTTCGGTGCACCATTGGCATGACTGTGCTTCATGTTGCAAGGGTGGCGATTGCGCCAAAGGGTAGAAAACGTAGTTTTGGAAACATTTTGAAGTCTTCTATCTCTTATAGATTTGTGATCTTTTAAGCTTCTTTTCAGGGTTTATAGATGGTGAAGAGGGCACAACGAAAAGATCCAAGTGATTTTGAGGCAGAACTCTCCTTACCAGCAGATCTAGAAAGAGGAGGAAGAGCATGGGAGAAGGACAGCAAGAACAACAAAAGAGGGTTTTGACAAATCCATGCCACCTACTACACAAATAAACAACAACCAAAAAAAAAACAGGAGGAAAAAGACCACTTACCTAGAATATATATAACGTGAGAAACGAAGCGGGGTCCATGAACGTGATACGAGGACAACAGGTGCGTTGACAGTGTAGAGGAATAAAAACTATCACGTGTGTTTTTTTAATTGTGAAAGTGACAGATTGGATGCACCTATATATAGGCAAAGGTGCAATAAATGCACCAACCAATTTTTGAAGAGGCGCATCAAAACACCTGTCGACACTTTAAACTGTGCGCCCTTTGGCACACCAAAATCATGTTAACACGTGATTATGTGCACCTTTGGCGCAACAAAAATACTATCAACACTGAAATACATGCACCATTGGCGCACCAAAACACGAGTGCAATAAAAATGTTGTTGACACGAAGGCGCATGCACTCGCGCATGCATGCAAGAAAGGCACATCATGGGGAGGCGCACCAAAACATGTGTCAACAGGACAAACAATGCACCAAAGGAAATGAAGGGGGCACATGAATACTCTGTGTAACATAGATAAAAGGTGCGCCCACCTAAAAAGGGATCAAAATGGCTAAGTTCGGAAAACTAGATTTCCCGAAAAGGGATTTTGTGACGTTCTGAATGCAAGGGGTCCCTAACGAGGGACCAGAACAAAATTCCGATCAGGTTACCCGTGAAATTTCCCTTGTTAATTTTACGAGATAACAACTGGCTCTTTCTAGGGACTATTTCGAGAGGAACTGGGGGTAGAGAATCCCATATTTTCATGTGCCTATCCATGGGTCAGAGAGTCAAAACAAGGGCGACGAAAAGGAAAACACACGACCAAAATAAGCAAACACACGACAAAAACAAACACACAACAAAAGCGAACTATACAAAGAAGAGAGTAAGCTCTACTTCCTGAAGATCTTCAGATGCTGCCCGCTATAGGGAAGCCGAAGCTCGGTTCCATCTAGATACGAGAGATAGAAGCTATTCTCTCCATTGAGCTGCTTGATCTTGAAAGGCCTCTCCATAAGGAATCAAATTTTCGTGCATGCCCTTCGGCTATCTTCGTTTGTCCCACAAAAGGACGAGGTCTCCCACCCGAAACTCTCTTTGCTTAGATTTTTTATCAAACAACCTCTTGACTTGATTCTAATGGTTAGTGATCTTGTCGACCACTCTTACTCTTTTCTCTTCGAGCTCCGCTAGATACATGATCCTCATTTCAAGAGAATTTTGGAAAGTCTCATATTCGATTGCTCGTGCAAGTGCAAAGCGGGAAGCTCTATAGAAATGGGAAGCTCGGCATCGATTCCATAAAACAATTGAAAAGGTGACATGCCAAGGGACCTCTTGGGAGTAATGCGGTCCGCCCACAAAGCGTCGTACAGTGACTTGTGCCACATTCGTTGATTCTCATCAACTAGCTTCCGTATGATGGTCACTAAGTTTTTATTATTGGATTCTCGACCATTTCCCGAGGGTAATAATCGAGGGGTGAGCTAAATTTATCCCATATTCATAGCAAAAACCAAAAAATTCTCGTGAGGAGAAGTTGGAAGCGTTATCAGCAACAATCTTGTTTGGAACGCCAAACCTGACAATGATATTTTCCTTGATGAAACTGCAAACAACCTCGGAAGTGGCATGCTTGATAGGTATGGCCTCAACCCATTTGGTGAAGTAATCTGTTGCTGTCAGGACATAACTATGTCCAACACTCGATTGGGGATTGAGTGCACCGATAAAATCAATTCCCCACTGCTTGAATGGTTCATTAATGATGACCGGCCTGAGGGGAAAAGTAGCCAATTTTGGCTTACCAACAAATTGCTGGCAAGGCTCACACTTTGCTACCCAAGTGGCTGCATCCTAGAACAGCATCGGCCAATAGTACCTAGCCGGATGATCTTGTGTGCCATCACGGAAGAGGAGAAATGGCCACCACAGGCTGAATCATGAAAATTCTCAAGTAACTTTACCTGCGTGGCTTGTCAACACATCGCAAGAAGACACCATCTATTCCGCGTTTGTATAAACCGTCATCCCAGATGACATATCTGGCTGCTCTGAGCTTTATAGCACGCTTCTCCTTTGTAGTTAGATGAGCTGGGCATTCACCATAGGTGAGAAAGAAAGCAATATCGGAATACCACTTGTCACTGGTCGCGACAAATAGAACCATAGGTAGTGAATCGGCTTTCTCCAACTGGTTTTGTGCTCCATTGGCGCAATCATCCTTTCCATCAGGGCCTTCTAAACCTTGGTTTTCAGCCATAAGCTGACATAGGCCCTTGCCTCTTACCAACTTAGTTGGTTTTATATCCAGATTATACTCCTGGACTTTTGCAATCCAATTCCCTCGCAAACTCCCCAACTCCTGTTGAGTTAGGATGGACTTGACTGCCGTGTCAGGGACCAGTACTGTCGTATGAGAATTTAGAATGTAATACCTGAAGTTCTTGACTGCTTTGACAATGGCGAAGGCATGTTTTTCCAACTGAGACATCTTTAATTCATGAGGCTTGAGGGGAGAGCTCATGAATGCTATTGGGGATTCAACATCCTCAGAATTCTTTTGTATTAAGATGGCTGACACAGTATGTTCAGATGCATAGCTATACATAATGAAATCTTTGGAGAAATTGGGACATACCAGGACTGGCGCGTGAGTGACGGAGGCTTTTATGTCCTCGAATGACTTCTTTCCTTCTTCACTCCATCGGAAAGTTGGTGACCCTTTTATCATGTCTAATATGTGGTGAGTCTTTTCAGCAAAGTCAGGAACAAAGCGCCTGAGAAAGTTCACCTTTTCGAAAAAAGAGTGAACGTCGGTTTTTCTTGTAGGTAAAGTGAGGCTCTGAATAGCCTTAACCCTTTTGGTATCTATCTTCATTCCTTCCTTTCTTACAATGTGTCCCAGTAACTTTCCTTCTGTGACTCCAAAAATAGACTTTTTCGGATTAAGGGAAATCCCATGCTCTCGGCATCTAATCAATACTTGCTCCAAATGATCACAATGATCATTTCACTGCTTAGAGAACACAGTTAAGTCATCCAAATAAACCACGATGACCTTCCCCATCATGCCTTTGAATGCAAAGTCCATTTCCCTCTGGAAAGTAGCACCAGCGTTGGTTAAGCCGAAAGGCATCCTGCTGTAGGCGAATGTACCCCAAGGGGTAGTGAATGCTATTTTAAATTGGTCTTCAGGCGAGACTTCAATCTGATTATAGCCTGAAAAACCATCAAGCATGGATAGCATTTCTGATCCAGTTACTACTTGCAGAACCTGATCCATTATGGGAAGTGGGTAGTTGTCCTTTAGGGATGCTTGATTCAGGTTGTGAAAGTCTACGCAGATGCGTATCTCACCATTCTTCTTACATACTGGCACAATGTTTGCCACCCAGGTACTGTGATGGATAGGAAAAATGATCCGCATGTCTAGCATTTTCTGAATTTCAGCCTGGATAGTACCTGAGATCTTAGGATTATAGTGTCTCTGCTTCTGGCGAAAGGGTTTGACATCCTCTTTCAACGGGATGTCATGTTGGATGTCCTTTGGCTTGAAAGACTTTAGATCGGCATAGGACCATGCCAATACATCCATGTATTTCTTCAGCAACTTGACAAATTTCCGCTTCTCTTCGGGTGTGCAACATTTTCCAATGTTCATAGACTGCGGATGTTCTACCGAACCTAAATTAACCGGTTCGGTTTCTGGGGAGGAGTTAGGATCATCTCACCTTTTCTTCTTGACAAAGTGATCATGCCTGTCAAACAACCGTTCTAGAGAAACCAAACCTTTTGGGATTTTATTTCCTTTGAGCTGACATATGCCGTCACTTCCTTTTGAATCACCATTTTGATCAGTAACAGATTCACGGCATGTAGAAGTGGATCCCTCAAAATGAAGTTCATTGAAATTTTCTACTTTTTCAAGAAAGGCAATGAGTTGATTGTCATTGTTGAATACTTGCCAGTGTTGAGAATTGTCTGGCACACTTGGGTGGAAAACCACTTCAATGGTATATTTTTCCATTTTCAAACCTGGGTGAGGGAGCATGAGGGATGCTGAGACAGCCAATGAGTCGGCCATGTCATTCTGAGCTCTTGGGATAGCTTCTATTGAAAAAGTGTCAAACTCCTCGATGCTATCCCATACCACATTGCGGTAATGCCTGAGCCTTTCATTCTTTACTTGGTATATCCTTTTAACTTGATTTACGACCAGCTCTACATCACCCTGTACCTTCAGATTCTTGATTCCTCTTTCCTTTGTGGCTTGCATGCCAAGTAGCAAAGATTCATACTCAGCAGTATTATTCGTGTTGAAAAATTGCAACTTGAAAGAGAGAGGAATAATCTCCTCTTTGGGAGATATTAGTACGGTGCCAAAGACCGCACCCGTTAATCGCGCAAGAATCTGCCATCAAACTGTAAAGTCCAAATCTTATTAAGATCTTTTTCTTGGATGAGGACATCCATTTTGTTAGACTCGATAGACAAGAAATAGTTTCCCATCCCTGATGATTCGAAGAGAATTTGGGCTTTGGGGTCATCGGAGTTAGTTACCAAGTACTTGTTATCCAAAATTCACCCCCCCAGGGTAAATTTGATAACATGCATCAGGATGTCCAAATTCCAAGAAAAATGACTGATTCAGAGCAAAATCAGGTTTCTAGGGTCCCTTCAGGAATCTTTCTAACTCCCCAGGCCGAAGAAGGAGGGAGCAAGCTTTGAGAAAGTGCGGAGAAGGTTGCAGAAAGCAAGTAGTTTAGGCCAGTAAAAATTGTAAAAATCGGCTAAGTCCTGGTCCAGCACAAGGTGGGACGAACGGGACAGAGATACGCGAACCGCCCGAACCGCCCGAAATGAGTCCAGGCGGCCCACTAAGCAAATGGGACAAGTGGGACAGAAGTACGCGGCGGGCGCGAAAAGCCGATCCAGCCGAGGAGAAAAATTGGCTAACTGCTGAAGAGGGTAGCATTCAGGACGAGTGGAACAAATGGACGCGAAATGCCCGAACCGGCCGGATCGCGCGAAATCAGTACAAGGAGCCCAAAAGCAATTGGGACGCGCGGGCCAGAAATACGCGAACCGCCCGAACCGGCCGAAAAGAGTCAAATCAGTCCGAATCAAAATGGGACAGGCGGGCCACAAATACCCGAATCGGCCGAAATTGTCCCAAAAGGTCCAAAATTAAATGGGACATCGGGACAAATGGAGGCGAGGCACGCGTAGGAGCCGAATCAGCCGAGGACCAATCGGAAGCTGCCACGTGTCCTCACAAGAAAAAGTCAAAGTCAATGGGTGGGTTTTCGAGCACCGATCCGAACCAATGGGATAATGCCACGTGTCGCCTAGGGCCCCTGGAAAATTCAAAAGACAGCCCGCGAAAAGTAGAAGAGAGAGAATTATTCGTGAATCGAGCATGCCACGTGGCGCCCAAGTGGCGCAAAGTGCGCGGAAAATATTTCAAAATCCGTTTTTCTTTTCCGTGCCTAAATCTTGGATCGACATATCTTTCGATCCGAGCTCGGATTTGCACATTCTTGATATCAGCGGAAAGCTTGTGAGATTCTCTACACGTTTCGAGGTCAATCTTGCATTTTCGTTCAGTTTGAAAAAGAAAATCAGAAGACGCCGCCTCGGCACGAAATAATAAGTAGAGATAATGCTTCAACAACCACTTTATTACAGCGAGACAACCCGCCGCTCACATTAGGCAAACCGCCGCTTTGCCAGAACCCGCCGCTTCTGCCATGATGGACGAATTAAATGCAACCTAGAGGTGGTTGGGGCAGATTTCGATTTCCTCTCTCTTTTCTCTCCCATTCTTCCTATAAATTGTAAGGAGGGGTTTCTTTCTGTTGTTGGACATTTTCCACTTTGCACCCTCCCTTCTCTCCTATTCATAAGAAGATTTGTGGAGTTCTCAAACCTCCCATATAGACCGGAACACCGTTTTTGCCTTTTGGCCATTGCGATGTATTGAATCCATCCTTGAGCAATATATATGTGTACGTGGTTGCTTCTAAACCCTCTTACATATTTATTCTTGTCATTCTTGATCTTTCATTGCATTTTTGCTATCTGTGCATGGTGTTGTGTTACATCTACATGATCGTGTTAAATTTGGCAAAGCATATGTTCTTCATTCCTTGGTGCATCACCTCTATTAGCTTAGATTTATTTTATGCATCTTCTTATCTTGTCTCCTTGGAAAATTAGATTAGATTTTGAGGAAATCCTCTGCATATTTCGTATGCACCTGAACATAGGAATAGGAACCAACCTTTCTCTGGAGATTCCTTTCTCACTCTTCAAGTCCCACACTTGGAGAAAGGATTCAATGTTATGCAATCACACTGGATATTAATATGATCAACCTAGAAATCTGATCAACATCCAGGGGTGCTGTGATTTTGCACTAACAGTTTTGGCACGCCCGGTGGGACCAGAGGTCTCATTTTTTATTGCAGCAAGGTTGATGTGCATCTGCTGCAATTTTCTTGCTTGAAAAGAGCTATTATTTGCATATCTGGCGACTCCAAGGGGAGGAATCAACTGGTTCCAGCAGTCAGGCCTAAAAGCTTATGAGAAGAATCACAAGGTCAAGAGCTGGAGAAGAGGAAGTGTTGTTTGAATACCTGCAACTATCTCCAAGAAGAAGGCAAAGAGGAAGAAGGATTCAAAGGTCTCCATCTCCACCAAACAGAACTCTTTCAACTCCTCCACTGAGCGGCCTTTCTTTCGGTATCTGGGTTTTAAGACCAATCGAATGGCGCAACCAGTGAACCCCTATGTCAACTTCACAGGCAGCAGCCCACTTGCTCTCAATGCACAAAATCCAATCCCAGTAGCAGCACTAAAGAACATTCCATACTTTACTGGAGAAAATCAGACCACTCCTGGCGATCATGTCAAGGACATTGCTAACATTTGTGCAATCCATGAGATTAACGAGATGCAAATAGCTGTCAAATTGCTGGCGTCTTCATTCAAGGGGAAAGCATTGCAATGGTTTAGGAGCCTTGAAGCTGCTTCTATCACGAACTGGAATCAGCTGTGTATTGCACTTCATAATCAATTCGGAGAGAAGGGAGACAACTTGTCTCTTTTGGAGCAGCTGACAACCATCAAGAGAGCTTCCAATGAGCAGCTAACTGATTTCAACTTCAGATTTCAAAGATCTTGGGATAGAATTCCAGTAGCAGTCAGACCAACAGCAGAAGGTGCTTTTCTATACTACCTTAAAGCTTTAAATTCTGATATTTCTATGTTGATTCAATCCATGGGAGGCACAACATCCTGCTGCTTATAGTATTGCCATTAGAGCTGAAAATTATCGATTCAAGTGCAAGCTAGCTCCTAGGCCTCCAATGCCATTATATCCAAGTTTAGAAAGCCCAAGTACTAGTCAGGCACCTGTCTTAGCTCCTTCTCCCACTCCTAGAAATCAGAGTTCAAATGAAGCTTCCACTTCATCTCCAAGTGCCCCAAATGAGCTTCAAGAAGTCATGAAGCAACTGCAAAATTTAGGTAATGAGCTGGTCACACTCAAGAGGCAGCAAGCTCAAAGTTTTAGACCTTCGTATCAGCCTCAAGCTCAACCGAATAGGCAGCCATATCAGCCTCAAAGACCACCTAATCCAGCCACAAATATGAATCAAACAAGGCCTCCTGCCAATAAACCATTCCAGCCCTATAATCCAAATGCCATATCTGCCTCTAAGGCATTAGTACCAGCACAAAACAACATTGCCCAGGAGTATGATTGGTGTTTTCCATGTAATGAACCCCATAATCAATCCATGTGCTATAATGGTGCTTTAACCCAAGCTTTAATGGTAACAAATGCTGGTGTGGAGGGTGAGAGTAGTCAAAAAAACAGCCAACAACAAGAAACATTCCAACAGCAATCAGCCCCAAATGATACCACATTGGTAAATTGGCAAGCAGAGGATTTCTGTGGCATGAATCAGGCAGTTTCTCAAGGTGTCGCTGCCAACACAAGGTCAAAAAGGAGAAATTTGGGTGAAGAACAGCCGTTAGCCCCAGCCAATCCACAACCTTCCACAGCTCCACAAATGATTGGCAAGCAAAACCCAGTTTTCAATGCACAAGGGCAGCCAAGAACAGCCCCTTGGCCAAACCAAATGCCAGCTGTTGCTGCCCATATTCAAGGAGCAAATGTGCAAATCAAGGGACAGCAGAGAGATCCTTCATCACCATTCAGTATCATTGATCAGATGAAGAAAACAAACGTCAATATATCTATGTGGGAATCCCTATCCATCCCAGGCCAAAGAGATCTGCTGCAAGCTGCTATGAAGGACTGGCCAACTTCGAATCAGCAGGTTCAGAGGCAAGACAAAGTGCTTACAAATGCTGCCCAGCCTGAAGGAAATCATGGAGCACAACAAGGTAAAATGTTGAAGCCCCCCCCTTTTTATGTTTCGTTAATCATTGGAAATCAGCTAGTGCATAATTGCATGATAGACTCCGGGGCAAGTAGCTCAGTAATGCCTAAACAGATAGCTGATCAGTTAGGGCTCCAATATGAAATAACATCTAAGGGAGTAGTGCAGCTGGATGGGACAGCAATAGCAACAGTTGGAGTGATTAGAAATTTGAGTCTTACCTTGCATGCATGTCCAAATGTTGTTGTCTTACAAGATATATCAGTCATAGACCTTCCACCACTCTTTGCCCTCTGTTTGTCAAGGGATTTTACTGCCAAGATTGGGGGATATTTGTCCATTGATTGGTCACACATTTGTTCGAGCGAGGTATGGAACTAAAGCTACAATTAGGTCGAGAACCTATTATTGAGACTTCCACATTGAGCCCTATACTCCAAGTCATATTAATACCAACTGCTCAGCATTTGATCAAGAAGATCACCTTGGCACTGATGAAGCCGACACTAAGGTTGGAAGTATCCCAGATTTGACTCTTGATGAATGGGCAAATAAGGTGCATGCTTTTGATCCTTATCAAGAAGTAGAAGAATCTGAGCTAGGGGTCTATTGTATACACGAAGAAAGTCAACCTATTCCTAACATCACCAAGCCAAGCCACAAGGATGACAATGAGGTATGGCAACTGTTTTTTGATGGATCAAGGAGTAGACAAGGCGCAGGAGGTGGAGCCATGCTTATTTCACCTCAAGGAGTAAAGTATTATTCAGCTTTTAGATTTCAATTTGCATGCTCCAATAACACTGCTGAATATGAAGCCTTGGTGCAAGGGATGCATTGGGCAATAAAGAGAAAAATAAATAACTTGCAAGTGTTTGGGGACAGTGAGCTGATTGTAAATCAGGTCAAGGGACAGCATGCTGCCAAAAATGATCTACTTAGATGCTACAAGAACAGGGTGTGGGACCTCATGGAAGATTTTGAGGGTTTCGGCATCAAGGCCATTCCCAGAAAAGAGAATCAAGCTGCTGACAGGCTTGCAGCAGTAGGGGCAGCCTTTGACATTGTAGAAAACATTCAACAAGACAAGGTACAGCCAAACATCCACGTGATTGTGAGGCCTTCAGTGCCGGATAACGATGTCAATTGGCAAGTATTTGAGAATGACCAGCAAATCATCCACTTCTTGCAAGAAGAAGCTGAGTTCTCAGCTAAGAATCAAGAGAAGTTGAAACAGCAATATGGTGACCAGGTGATACAGCTGAGAACTGACAAGCTGCCCAAGGGACTTGTCACCTTAGAATCCATTTTTAACCCCAATGATCAGTTTAGAAAGGAGAAAGCAAATATTCGAGTCAAGAGGGAAGATTCGGTATCCATCTTGGTGAAAGAGAACAAGCCATTGCAAATTGGAAAAATGACAACCGAGCAAGAGAGATATGAGTTCATACTGACTTTGTCAAGAATTCCCAGCGTGTTTGCTTGGAGCTATGAAGACTTGAAGGGCTTCAATCCCAACTTAGCTCAAAGCATACCATCGAGTTGGATCCAAATACTAAGCATCAGGCGAAACAGAGACCCAATCCATCCACATGGAGCCTCTCATGAGGAAAGAATTGGACAAGCTGATTGAGTCAAAGCAATTATATTCCCAATCAAACATTCTAGTTGGGTTGCCAACTTAGTTCCAGTCAGAAAGAAAAGTGGAGAGATCAGGCTATGTGTTGACTTCAGAGATTTGAATAGAGCCTCTCTCAAGGACCATTATCCACTCCCCTCCATGGAGCAAATATTGCAGGTTGTGGTTGGGTCGAAAGGTTTTATTTGCTTGATGGATACTTAGGCTTCAATCAAATTATGGTAAAGGAGGAAGACCAGTTCAAGACAGCCTTCACAACCAAATGGGGCACATATGCCTACAAGAAGATGCCATTTGGACTGGCGAACGCCGGAGCAACATTCCAGCGAGCTATGGATATGGCATTCAAAGGCTTGATCAACAAGATAGTACTGATATACTTAGATGATATTCTTGTCTTCTCAAAGAATCTGTCATGAGACCATCTCTTTCACCTCGGCAAGTGTTTCAGAGGTGTAGAAAGTTTGGAGTGTCTTTAAATCCTAAGAAGTGCATCTTTCTTGCACATGAAGGGAAACTTCTTGGCCATATTGTCTCCAAGGAAGGATTAGCAATTGATCCAGAAAGGGTTGAAGCCATAAGAGCTCTGCCACTGCCAAGTCACAAAAAGGCTCTTCAAAGTTTCCTGGGAAGGATAAACTTTGTTCGGAGGTTTGTCCCAAATTTTGCAGCCCTTGTCAAGCCCATCACCAAAATGTTAAGAAAAAGCATGGCTTTCAAATGGACGGCAGAAGGCAAGGAGAGTTTTGAAGCAATCAAAGAAGCCATCTCCCAGGCACCCACTCTCATCAACCCGGACTTTTCCAAGGATTTCATCCTCTATGCATTTGGGGGTGATGACACTATTTCTGCCATTTTGGTGCAACAGAATAAAGATAATGATGAACAGCCAATTGCCTTCTTTAGCCAAAGCCTAAATGACTGTGAATTGAGGTACTCTTTTATTGAAAAACATGTGCTTGCAGTAGTCAGGAGCTTGAAGAAGTTCAAGCATTTAGTCTCAAACAACAAGGTCCAGTTGCTGGTCTCACATGCTGGGGTTAAGGACTTCCTCCTCAACAAGGATTTGAATGAGAAAAGGGCAGGATGGATCACCCGTGTCATGGAGTATGACATTGAGATCAAGATCACCAAGCTAATAAAAGGCAAAGGTTTGTGTGAGCAGCTCGCTTCCAAACAACTAAACAACCCAGAAGATAAAGAAGACGCTGCCCTGCTTTTACAAGATGATCAAAAACAAGAAAATGATGATGAGTCCATTCTCTGTTGGACTCAAAATATGATACATTTCCTACAGACGGGCATGTACCCTCTAGAAATGAGCAAAGCAAGAAGAAGACACTTCAGGTTGCAGGCTATTCCATATACCATCATTGATGGAGTTTTGTTCAAGAAGGATGTCAATGGAGTGCTGCTGAGATGCATTAACACAGGTCAGATTCAAAGGGTATTAAAGGAGTTTCATGATGGACCAGCTGGTGGCCATTTTGCACCAAGAGTGACAGCTCTGAAAATCATGAAGGCTGGTTATTATTGGCCTAAAATCTTTAGTGATTGCTATGCATGGATCAAGAAATGTAAGAATTGTGCATTCTTCACAGGAAAAGAGAGACTTGCAGCCCTCCCATTACATCCAATCTCAGTTGACCAGCCATTCATGCAATGGGGTTTGGACTTCATTGGAATCATCAATCCCAATTCGAGCCAAGGGCACAAATGGATTTTGACAGCCACAGACTACTTCACCAGATGGACAGAAGCAGTAGCACTCAAAGAGGCGAATGAGTCTAGCATCTTGGACTTTTACGAGGGGATAACTACCAGATTTGGTGTGCCTGCTACAATAGTCTCTGATAATGCATTGGCATTCATTGGATCTAAAGTTACTGAGTGGGCCGTCAAGAACGGGATCTACCTGAGCACTTCATCAAACTATTACCCTCAAGGTAATGGCCAGGCCGAGTCTACAAACAAAAACTTGCTGAGGATCATTAGGAGGACTCTTGATGAGAATCAGAAGGCTTGGCATACCAAACTGAAATCAGCCTTATGGGCTGATAGGATAACTCCCAAAAGATCCACAGGTAATTCTCCATTTAGGCTTGTCTACGGAAGAGAGGCAGTCTTGCCCATGTCACTTGAGTTGCCAACGTTGGAACTCATGAAACAGCTGGAGTTGCTAGAGTTTGGGCCCATGGAGGTGAGATATGCAGAATTGATGGAGCTGCAAGAAATCAGAGATCAGGCATTCCAAGCAATGGAAAAGGATCAGGCTTTGATCAAGAAGACCTTTGATAAGAAGGCCAAAGACAGATCTTTTCAAGTAGGAGATCTAGTGCTGAAATGGGATGTGGACAGAGCAAAACCAGGAAGGCATTCAAAATTTGATGCCATTTGGAGTGGCCCATACATGGTCATAAAGTGCAAGAACAACAATGCTTTCAATTGGCCTCATTGGATGGGGAAGAAACTGCAGATTCCAGTAAATGGAATCTATCTCAAGCGTTGCTTCTAGAGGGAGGTTCACTACATCTGTAAATACTATATTAGATTTTCTTTCCTCCAAGTGCTTGTGCACATTGTTTTGCTGCAGATTAGTTTTGTTTTCCCTAAGTGCCTTGGCACAACTTGTTGTCCATGGAGATGATGCATGTCTTTGCTAAATCAGGTCACATTCCATCTTTCCCTTTGCACATTCTGAGTCAGTTTGGATTCTAACAGAATATTTGATGACTCCATGCCCAATGGATGGCTTCAGGCAACTGGTCTTTCCATCTAGCAGGCAGATGATCCTGCTGAGTCGCCAAAATTGTTATCCAAAATTCACCCCCCCAGGGTAAATTTGATAACATGCATCAGGATGTCCAAATTCCAAGAAAAATGACTGATTCAGAGCAAAATCAGGTTTCTAGGGTCCCTTCAGGAATCTTTCTAACTCCCCAGGCCGAAGAAGGAGGGAGCAAGCTTTGAGAAAGTGCGGAGAAGGTTGCAGAAAGCAAGTAGTTTGGGCCAGTAAAAATTGTAAAAATCGGCTAAGTCCTGGTCCAGCACAAGGTGGGACGAACGGGACAGAGATACGCGAACCGCCCGAAATGAGTCCAGGCGGCCCACTAAGCAAATGGGACAAGTGGGACAGAAGTACGCGGCGGGCGCGAAAAGCCGATCCAGCCGAGGAGAAAAATTGGCTAACTGTTGAAGAGGGTAGCATTCAGGACGAGTGGAACAAATGGACGCGAAATGCCCGAACCGGCCGGATCGCGCGAAATCAGTACAAGGAGCCCAAAAGCAATTGGGACGCGCGGGCCAGAAATACGCGAACCGCCCGAACCGGCCGAAAAGAGTCAAATCAGTCCGAATCAAAATGGGACAGGCGGGCCACAAATACCCGAATCGGCCGAAATTGTCCCAAAAGGTCCAAAATTAAATGGGACATCCGGGACAAATGGAGGCGAGGTACGCGTAGGAGCCGAATCAGCCGAGGACCAATCAGAAGCTGCCACGTGTCCTCACAAGAGAAAAGTCAAAAAAGTCAATGGGTGGGTTTTCGAGCACCGATCCGAACCAATGGGATAATGCCACGTGTCCCGGCTAGGGCCCACAAGGAAAATTCAAAAAAGACAGCCCTAAAAGCGTAGAAAGAGAGAATTATTCAGCGAATCGAGCATGCCACGTGGCGCCCAAGTGGGCAAAGTGCGCGGAAAATATTTCAAAATCCGTTTTCACTGTTAGTGCCTAAATCTTGGATCGACATATCTTTCGATCCAGAGCTCGGATTTGCACGTTCTTGATATCAACGGAAAGCTTGTGAGATTCTCTACACGTTTCCAGGGTCAATCTTGCATTTTCGTTCAGTTTGAAAAAAGAAAATCAGAAGACGCCTCTGGCACGAAATAATAAGCAGAGATAATGCTTCAACAACCACTTTATTACAGCAGACAACCCGCCGCTTCTGTTAGGCAAACCGCCGCTTTGCCAGAACCCGCCGCTTCTGCCATGATGGACGAATTAAATGCAACCTAGAGGTGGTTGGGGCAGATTTCGATTTCCTCTCTCTTTTCTCTCCCATTCTTCCTATAAATTGTAAGGAGGGGTTTCTTTCTGTTGTTGGACATTTTCCACTTTGCACCCTCCCTTCTCTCCTGTTCATAAGAAGATTTGTGGAGTTCTCAAACCTCCCATATAGACTGGAACACCGTTTTTGCCTTTTGGCCATTGCTGATGTATTGAATCCATCCTTGAGCAATATATATGTGTCGTGGTTGCTTCTAAACCCTCTTACATATTTATTACTGTCATTCTTGATCTTTCATTGCATTTTTGCTATCTGTGCATGGTGTTGTGTTACATCTACATGATCTGTGTTAAATTTGGCAAAGCATATGTTCTTCATTCCTTGGTGCATCACCTCTATTAGCTTAGATTTATTTTATGCATCTTCTTATCTTGTCTCCTTGGCAAATTAGATTAGATTTTGAGGAAATCCTCTGCATATTTCGTATGCACCTGAACAGAGGAATAGGAACCAGCCTTTCTCTGGAGATTCCTTTCTCACTCTTCAAGTCCCACACTTGGAGAAAGGATTCAATGTTATGCAATCACACTTGGATATTAATATGATCAACCTAGAAATCGATCAACATCCAGGGTCTTTGTGATTTTGCACTAACAAAGACTTCTTCTCCGGGATTTCGGCCCAATGTTTGCATTACACCTTTGACGGGGATTCTAGCCTTAGACCAATCCATATGAATCTCTCCACCAACTTCACTACAAAAGCTCCTTCCTAGTAGAATTCCATATACTGCTGGAATATCGGCAACAAGGACAGTCATCTTTACTCTTTTCTCTGGAAACGCTGCAAATGTAAATTGCGCGTCTTTGATTTGACCAATCAACGAAACTTGCTTGGTTTCCAAGGAATAACATCTGCCAAAAGGCTTGGTTAGGGTGAGGCCCGGTGGCATGGGTGACTTTTGCTGGCATGACATTATAGAAAGCCCGAGAATCAATTATGCGATTCTTAGCTTATGGCCATTGATCGGGAGGGAGAGATAGAAAGGTTCTATCTTCCCGACACGTATGTCGAGGCAACATTTATGCGAGATGCGGGGAGGAGTAGAAAGGATTCCGTTTGGGGAAACTCGATTGTGACAGATTTGGCGTTGGATATATTGGTCAACCAACTCAAGCTGTTCGGGTTCGATCAAGATACTCACTTGAGACATTTGGATCTTGGTCTTTTTAGCATGATCAATTATGTCAAATGTGGCCAAGGGTTGCGCGGGTGAAGGAATGAGTCCCTCATTTCACAATGGTAGGGTAGGATTGCTGGTCTTGATAGGAATATGAGAGGGCTGATTTGGAGGGGAGATAGGAGAAAAAGATTTCTTTGAAAAAGACTTAGTAACAGGCTGAGCAGGAAGGGGATTACCTCTTTTTACAATGATTGGAGGCGTGTGTGACACAGTCTTTTCTTTTTGCGTATTGGCAGCCACTTCTGCTTCTTTTCCTTGTGAGCGGGTAAAAACAGCATATGACTGTCCACTTGCATATCCTTGGGTACCCTCCTCTTCGTCAGATTCTTCCTCATCAAATTCCATATACCCGATAGTAGAGTCGCCAGTCGGTTCACCGACATCTTGATCATCTTCACCTGGTGATGAAGGTTCTTCATAATTTTGCTCCTCCTCTTTGATTTCAGCTAAAGCATTGATCGGAGGGGCCTCAAGTGCCAACCGTGGAGCGGTTGCAGGAAAACGTGGCCTTTGTGGGATGTTGTTGGAAGTGAAGCCTCTTCGTGGAATATCCTGGTATGAGGAGCTAGGGGAAGCTTGGGCTAACTGCTTCTTTAATGCGAGCAAGTCATTTGCCATCTTTTGGAATGCCGGATCAGATGAAGGAGTGGGAGGAGTCGAAGCTTTAGGCTTGGACATTTCTCTTTTTAATTTGCCGATATTAGCAAGTTATCTTCAATTCGTATGGCAGCAGCTTGGGTGAGAACCAAAGTAGTGACTTGTTCTTGCAGGAGTAAGAAACTTACTTTTGAGCTCATGGCATTGACGAAGAAACACTTCTAATTTTCCGGTGTAGGCAGCATGGCAGATGGAACCCGGTTGATTAATGTATTAAACCTCGCGATGAAATCATGCATGGTTTCATTTACCTCCTTCTTTAGGTGAGTGATCTTTGACAGCAACACGAATGCGTCTTCGGAAGGCTTATACCTGTCTTCAAATGCAGCCTGCAAGGTGGCCCAACTAGTAATAGATCTGGCCGGCAAATGCTGAAACCATTCCACGGTGGATCCTTGCAAGGTCTCCAGAAAAGGTGAACCGACACATCTTCATGGGTCACATCGAGGATACTGCATGACATGATGAATGCGAGATATATGTGAATCGGTGCTTTGGTTTCCGCTCCCATCAAATTTGGGAAAATTCTTTCGATTTCCATGTGGGAGCACGTGAATAGGATGTGGTAAAGCCAAAGGGCCCATAGAATTTCCCCATGGTATGCGCCATTTGAATACTGGGAAGAGAATGCATCTTTGGGAGGATGGTCCCACTGAGCAACAAAGCACTGCAAAGTGATGTGGATGTACCTTGTGAGAGATGCTTCCTTCGCGGAGGTGAGACACTCCTGGATGACCGGTTAGCTGAACTTAGCGATGAGAAGCGCGCCGGTGTTACACTGAAGTTGTGCCTTTGAAGTAGATCGAAAGTAGGATCAACTTCTCCACGAGCTCTCCTGCTACGAGTGAATGGTTCACCCGCCAGTGTACCTTCCAGATCTGCAATATTTCGGAGCAGATCCTAAAAACTCTTTTTGGTTGCACTTGCTGATTTTTTGAATTTTCTGGAAAAAATCAGCAGTATGCTTTTTTCAAATATTTAAATTTTATCCTTTTTTGAAAACCGATTGTGGTTTTTATGGCAAATATTAACTAGGATAAAATGATGGTCAACTTAGTAAGCTGATTTTCAGATCTAGAGTTGACTTTTTGTAAGGGTTTCAAACTCGCAAAACAATCAAAAACTCAGATCTACGGAAATATGTGTACTTTTGTAAAAACTCAGTGAACTAAAGATCTCTATCTAGCCCAGATCTATGGACCTCAGAAGAAAATTTTCAATTCGGGTTACTTTTGCAAAATTTTTGGATTTTTAACAAAAAGTTTAGATTTGCAAATAGGTAGTGATTTTTCTGATTTTTACTGATTTTCTAACATATCACTACCATAGATCTGTTAGATCTGTTCGATCCCTAGTAGAGTCACCAAAAACTGTTGGTCCGAAAATCTATCATGAGAGTAGATCTATGGATAGACGAGCCAACAGTGTGCAGGGCATAGCCCCTCTTTGAGTCAAAGCAAAGCGAAACTAGTTTATTGCTATTCTACCAGCAGGAATCTATGCAAGTCTCACAATATTCTGCCTTCAGGGGTTGGGATCTCATCCCAGTAGGAGTATTTCCAACTGTAAAAGAAGGGAAAGGAACGAGGTGGGGAGATGGAAAAGATCTGAAGGGAGAAAAGAAATGAATTCCAAAGTAGAAAGGTCAGAGGATCTATGTTTTGGGCTGGTAGTAAACAGAGCCGAACTTACTCACATAGACGAACAAAGCAATACTGATGAATAAATGACAATAAAACATGAGTAGATTCAACAGAACAAACATACAGATCTAACATAAGAAAGCTTTGATGTATAACATGGTATTCAGCACAAAGTCTAAATATTGTATTAATATTTCCTTCTGTTACAAAAAGCTCAAAGTCTTTTCTTCTTACTCCTATTTTTCATCTGAAAAGTATCCACCACTTGAATACAACAAGTATTCAAGTATTTATAGAAGAAGAGAAGAAAAGAAGGCCAAAACAAAACCAACCACTTAATTATAAAATATCTTACAAAATATCTCAAAGTCATTTGTTGACTTTTGACAACTTGGTGGATGACATCACCCCACAATGCAACATGGATGATGTCATCATTTGTGTCAACATACTCTTAGATATTTACAAAAAGAAGAAGAGAGGAAGGAGACTATTCGTCATCGTCTTGCGGTCGAAAGGGAGTGTCCCGCTACGTTGTTGCTCGGGAGAAGTAATGTTGAATCGGCCGATATTCCATGAACTTGCTGATCATGGGCTGAAGTTGATCCTGAGCAGGATCCTTGTGGCGATCGCTGATAACTTTGCAAGTTTCACGTTCATCCACGAGCCTTTCTGGGAGCTTGGCATATTCATTTCCCGCCTCTATCAGGAACCCTATAAAGTCACGATAGGCCAGAAGGTTGTTGATGCATTCGGTGTCGAAAGTGGCTTCTGGCCCTAACCCTTGCGAGATGATCTCCTTGAAGATCCGAATAGTTTGGTCTGCCTTCCTTAGGGAAAAAGAAGGAGTGAGCAAGCCTGGGGACATTCTCAGGATGATTTGCTCCATCTGGTGCATAGCCTCCAAAGCTTCCTCTTTGACTTTATCTATCTTTTTGAGGACAAACTCCAACTGATCGACCTGGTAGTCCAAAGTAGAAAGGATTTTGTTGGGCACTGGGGTGATTGAAGACGCCGAACTTAACCAGATCTTTGACTGAATAGTCGAGCATTTTCTGGAAGGTCTCATGTTGGAGCCTAGCATGGTCCAACTCTTCGGAGATGGGTCCCATGATCACTGGAGTGCCTTGTTCACCTAATTGATGTTCTGATACAACTCGGTGAACTTGATGATTACTCCCTCACTTTCCTTGAGGATTTGGTCTCTCCAGCAGTGGAACTTGCCATACCTTGTTCTCTCGATTTTGGCGCATTCATTTATCTTATCTGGCTCGGGGTTCAGGAATTTGGGTGGCAGTGGTAGGAGGTGCACTACCCATTTTCTGCAAGGCATGGAGAAGGTGTTTATTTTGCTCCTTTAATAGCCTCTTTTCCTCCTTTGCTTCCTAGAGCTTCTTGCAAAGGGCATCAACTACAGATAGGGCCTCTCCTTGAAGGCTTTGAAGATGTTCCCATTGTGACTTGGGTCACTATATAATCTATCGAGAGACAGATCCTTTTTATCCTTCAAAGGATTGGGATATGCGATCTCCATTACTCTCTCTCTTGACGCACTCTGAGAGAAGCGGGTTACAGGTTTTTGCTTCTTAGCCCCCTTTGATGGGATGATGGAGAAGTCCATCGGTGTGATAGGAACTTTCCTCTTTTGTTGGCTCAGGTGTTAAGAGATCCATTATGGACTTATGGGAGTAGGACCGGAAGCAAAAGGAGCAGCAGCAACGGAGGGAAAATGCGTTGAGACACTTGGTGGCGGCATTGAATGAGATGCCAACGAAGTACTCAGGAGAGGAAGGGATACTGCAGGGGAGGTAGACGAGGGAATGGAAGGGAGCTGAGAGATGAGGGAAGAAATGGTGGGGGACAGCTCCGCGAGGGAAGAGAAGATGGATGACGAGGAAGAGGGAACAATAGAAGATGGGGGAGAGGACACAACCAAAGGAATGGTCACTTGGGTCATGCGAGGAGGGGAAAGAGGAGAGGGAGAAGGGATAGAAAGGACCTCAACAGTTGTAGTAGCGGCAACATCCTAAGTGGATGTGCCCATCGGAACATCTTCGGCCGCTTCTTCCTCTGGGGAAGCCAGAGTTACAACTTGTTCTCGTATGGCGGAAGTGGGACTCTCAGGAGCCTCTTCTTGGGCAGAGCTTGACTCGCCCTCCTTATCTTTGCCTCTACCCTTTGGTAGATGTTTTGGCCTGGAAGGTGCGTTGCCCAATGGAGATGTAGTGAAATCTACCCCGAGGTAGATGAGGCCATTCATCTGCACCAATGCCTCTTTCATTCGCCGCAGAGTTTCTTTGACCCTTTCTTCAATGGTCTAGGGTGCTTTGGTTAGCCGATAGCGATAAATGGCCGATCGTCCCGTCCATGTCAAGATATACCTGATCAACTTCTTGATCGGTAGTTTGATAACCTTTCGGGATAATGGCCACGCCGTACTGAATGATCTCTGCCAGGGCCAGGTGAGAATGGTCCTTTCTTTTGAGCTCGACCTCATGATACAGGTCGATATAAATGTCCTTGATCTATGGAATGTGGATAGGATTGAGTTTTGCCTTGGGAAGGTAATTCCTTGGATTGAAAGTGGGTCTTGCCGGGAAGTTGTGATTTAGATTAAGCAGTTCTAGCTCTACCACCATTTCTCGGGCTTTGTGATGAGACACGCAGTTGTATCTGCCCACTCTAAGGGGGAAAGGAGTTCCACCCTTCTTCCTTTTCAAGCACTTTTCATGGTATGTCATAAGTCATCTGGACAGTTCCAATAGGATCAGCTTGGGGCCGGCATATCTCGGCAATTTGGTGGGTTCACCCATGAAGTTAGCTGCCCTTAGATAGGTGAAGGTGGGAAATTGTATGAATAAGGCTCCCCACTTCTCCATTGCTACAACAATGCTCTTGGTCATACGACCGTGAGTCATGTTTGGCCTCAAAAGGCAGATGATGCCGTAGAAGAAAGCGTCGTTGATCTTTGTAAACTATGAAATACTATTTTCCAGCTTTAGCTCTGGGTAGTATTCATATATTTTCACTTGGGGCCAAACCCCGCATCGCATCAATGCTGGATAATCCCTCTCTGAGGCTGCAGCATAAACTACGTAGGAGTTCATGTAGAACCTCCCCATTGTGGTGAGTTGTTGGAGCTGCTCGGATATAGTGCTGCTTATGATCTCCGCCCACTCGAAGCGTTGATCTGGCACATTCTTGTTCATTGTCTCCAGGTACCTGAGCATCCATTTATGAAAGTAGTGGGCGTTAGAAAGCCCAAATACTCTACTTAGGAACATGATGGTATCACTTAGTTCCTCGGAGAAGTCACTTCGGTGAATAACCTGTGGCCATCTGGTTACCACCTTTTTGTTCTTCAGGTATACCTCATTCATCAATTGCATACACTGGTCTTCATTGTCCTCCCAAGCCTTGTTGCAGTCTTCTTGGCTTACGGCCACAAAGTGTTAGTGGTGAGGAATGCCAAGCATAATTTCAAAGTGTTAGGCAGTGAGGTTGATCACGACCTCGCCCTTCTCATTCTCGACACATCTTGTGTCTTTGTTGTAACAACGGGCCACTACCATCATGAATTTGTTGTTTACCGTCGACCGGGATTTCTCTAGCAAAATGCAGGCCACTGCCTATCAGTTTTTCCATCCAGGGAATTCCTGTGACCCTCTTGGTTTTGGCCCAGAAATCCTCCATATCAATGTGTCCGAGCTCGGAGTCTCTTATATCCAGGTCGCATTCTGCCTGAGATTCGGGCATCCTGACCCTTTGATATTTGTACTTCATTTCTTCCTCTGTAAGCTTGGCTTTACCCTTAGACTTGGTTGGTCTCTTGCTTGATGTAGACATATGTAGTTCTGAACTTAGTTGCTGATCTACAAGAAGAAGAAGCAAAACCCAACGTAGAAGAGTCATGTTAGTTGTTTGATCTCCCATTAAAGCATTGACAGAAGGAAGAGTTAGCAATTTTAAGGCATCAGGGCGCAGGGCGCATGAACACTGGGACTGCAGGGTTAAATAGTATGGCACATAGAAAAAGGGTGTTACAAGGGAAAATCAGTGCCAAAGGGCGCAAGGCGCATGGATACTGCACATGACATTTTTGTTGTTGTAAGCAGAAGTGCGCTTGCACCATTCATGTGTTTTATACTCGGGCGCAAATAATTTTCATGTTGCACGGGGACAGGATGTGCCAAAGGGCACATGTTTAGTGTGTGTAACATCATCTTTGCGTGCACAACAGGGGAACTTGGCACGGTGCATGAAAGGTTTGCATGACATTGTGTTCAGTATGTGAGGATGCGCCTGTGTCTTGTTTAAAGCAATTTATACTTGGTGCAAGTAAGGTCGGTGTTGCATGAGTGCAGGTGCACTAATGACGTAGGTTTATTCTTTGTTATATAGGAATTGACGCCAAGAGGGCGTAGGGTTATTGGGTGTTGCAGAAGTGAGTTCGGTGCACCATTGGTGCGACTGTGCTTCATGTTGTAAGTGTGGCGATTGCGCCAAAGGGTAGAAAAGGTAGTTTTGGAAACGTTTTGAAGTCTTCTATCTCTCATAGATTTGTGATCTTTTAAGCTTCTTTTCAGGGTTTATAGATGGTAAAGCGGGCACAACGAAAAGATCTAAGTGATTTTGAGGCGAAATCTCCTTACCAAACAGATCTGGAAAAAGGAGGAAGAGCATGGGAGAAGGACATCAAGAACAACAAAAGAGGGTTGACAAATCCATGCCACCTACTACACAAATAAACAACCAGCAAAAACATGAGGAAAAATACCACTTACCCGGAATATATATATAACGTGAGAAACAAAGCGGGGTCCACGAACGTAATATGAGGATGACAGGCATGCTGACAGGTGCAGAAGAATAAAAACTATCACGTGTGTTTTTTTAATTGTGAAAGTGACAGATCGGATGCGCCTATATATAGGCAAAGGTGTAATAAATGCACCAACCACTTTTTGAAGAGGCGCATCAAAACACCTGTCAACACTTCAAACCGTGCGCCCTTTGGCGCACCAAAACTCGTGTTAACACGTGATTATGTGCATTTTGGCATAACAAAAATACTGTCAACATTGAAATACGTGCGCCATTGGCGCACCAAATCATGGCACAACAAAAATGTTGTTGACACGAAGGTGCATGTGCCCTTGCACATGCAAGAAAGGCGCATCACGGGGAGGCACACCAAAACATGTGTGTCGACAGGACAAACAAAGTGCACCAAAGGAAATGAAGGGGGCGCATGAATACTCGTGTAACATAGATAAAAGGTGTGCCCACCTAAAAGGGATCACAATGGCTAAGTTCGAAAACTAGATTTCCGGAAAGGGATTTTGCGGCGTTCAAACGTAAGGGGTCCCTAACGAGGGACCAGAACAAAATTCCGATCGGGTTACCCGTGAAATCACCCTTGTCAATTTTACAGGATAATAAACCCACAGATAAAAAAAATCATACATTTGAAAACACATATTTGAAAGAACTCATATAATTCTTAACCTAAATATCACTAACGTTTTACATATTTACTTCTAGATCAATATAAAATATTAAAGAACAACATGAAGTAATTTTAATATCACTCTTTAAATTACGGGAAATGTAAAATAATTTTCAATATCTAAAGTTTAAACACATCATAAATTACATCCCATCTAATTCTTTGATCAATTAGATGAAACATTTTTCCACCTTGAAGATGGAAACACTTTAAAAACAAGCCAAATATAAAACTAAAAATATTTTTATGTAAGATTAAGAAACAACACAAAACAAAAATATCAACAAACAAAGTATGGTCTTCAAACCACCAAAATCAAATTGCATAACATCAATTTCCTAAAAAATGAGAAAAAATAATGCTCTTCTACCTTTGTCCTCTACTCATTACTAGTTGTCACCTAAACAACATATGTTTCTCAATTATTTTGCAACTGTCAAAATTTTCTACAAATACAAAAAATGAACCCTATGCAGAAGATTACAAAAACATTCATGATCACTATATTAAACTATAACAAAACAACCATAAATAAAGCCGAAAACTCAATAAAATTTCTTAAGTTTTTTGAGTGCAAATTTCTCTGTAATTTACAAGGAGGTATTTCTTATAATAAAACCATCAAATGTATTCAAGTTTTTCCATGTGGTGGTGTCTCCATCAAATCCACATAATTAATCAAATGAGTGTTGACGAGAGAGTCAAAATTAGACTTAATACAATAAATATTTAATCAACCAAAAACATGGTTTGTCCCCCTCTTGTACATGGAAGGTGTTGGAAACTTGTGAGGGACATGTTTTGTATCATAACCCAACATAATCATAAATGAAGCAAGCCGAGAAGAAACAAAAAAAACAACGTTGAAGGCAAAGTTTAGCTACTTAGCAAAAATTCTTGTAGGGAAAATGCCTCCACCACATTTAGGGAAGGTGGGAGTTTAGCAGAAGGACCACCTATCAACACCATACTACTAGTAGTTGGAGCAAGAGAAAATGAAAACAGTCCCTCTATACACTACATTCTCTACATTTTACTTTGAACAAATTATTGCATGCCCATTTAATTCATTGGCATTTTCCTTGTCATCTGATTATTTCTAGAGACGAAGGAAATAAAGGAAATGATGGGGAAGATTTGATAAAAAGGAAGCCATGGTGCCCATTTTTTTGGTGTGTGTCCAATGCTTGAAAATGGATTGAATGTCGAATCTTGGAACACTTGAGATAGTACGCATAGACCCATGTCTCTGTTAATACCTTTTTTCAACTATTGGGAAATAGGGTGTGACAATGTGACTAGGTACAAATGACAAAAATAAGTAATCAATAAAAAACAACAAATATCCAATGGACCTTCTCGTGAAAATATGTGGATGATCTAGATCAATTCGTACATCAATATCACTCTAAACACTATTTCCATTGTTAAATTTTCTGCTACATGTCGACGCATCCCAAATCACTCCCATTTGGAATGCCTTTAGCACAATTATATCAATCATTTTTTTAAATATAAATTGCATGAGAATGGTGTAATGGAGATCTCAAAAGTTATGCATTGAAGAAGTAAAATTTGAGGGAGAAAAATAGTGTAGGAGGAAGAGGGGCAATGAAGAAGGGCATTGAGGGAGGAGAAGCCTAGAGACAGGTAAAATATTGTGGGAATGATTATAAAACTCTTATTTCTTACAACACGACACATATTAACCATATGTCATTTTAGTCAATTATTTGAAAGAAAGGAGTGTGGTGCACACATTGTTGAGGACAACTACTTTGGAGATATCTTAGAAAGACCTCGTTGAGCAATACTCTCAAAGTTAATAGCTGTTTTTGTAATTTCATCCCTTCTATTTTATGGGTAGTTAGAACATACAATAATACTAGGGGAATTCACTTGTGCATGTTGCAAGACACTTTAGAGATATGGACATGTGGAGGGGATGTTGCATCACATGTTCATACGATATATTAGTTAAATTAGATAACAATAAAACATGGTTAGCCATGTGGTTTTGTGTCATCTTTATAGACTATAATCTTAGCCCATTCTCCACACTTGCCTAGGAAATAAAAAATATCAAGCTAAGAGTTGTCCTTGTGGATTTGTAGTTGACATTGCCTCCTCAAAATCCAAGGTTCTTAACACTAATTAAATTTGAAGCATTATCATGTGTATATAATATTATGCATATTATTTTGAAATTATAATGTTATGGGGCTTTTGCAATATGAGAAATTGATCAAAGAAGATGATAGAGGATATAAGTGTATGGTTTTTCTCATGAATTATGTAAGGAATTTATCGAAAATAAGTGTACTAATTATTGGTTGATCATTAAATGTTATTTACATGTTTTATATATCATGGAATGTTCTCATGACCACCACGCTTTTGTCGATTTTTCAATTCCTAGAAATGTTATTGTCAAGGTTTCAACACACAACCTAACACTTATTTTTATATTCTTATTTCTTAGTCAAAGACATGGCTTTGTATGCCTTCATCCCTCCCGATTTTTTTGTTATCGTAAACCACCATTGTCATATGTTTGATGTGGAGGTGGAACAATAAGATAATTTAGAATAAAGAGGTACATGATTCTTTGAGTCCACAGTTCTTTTCTTTCTATCGTTTATGGTGTTACCACAATAAGGGGTTTCTTACATGAGAAAATGAAAAATGGAAAATGTATTCACTACATATACAATGAATGATGTATGAAAAAATATGATGACCTTAATATCAATGATGTATAGATCCTATAGACCATCACTCTTCCTTCCAACAATAAATAAAAAATGGATTCATTATTATTATGACTATTCATGACACTAGTTGTCAATCCAACATGGGACCTAAAACTATGTGGAGCTATTTTTGACAAGAGGCTTAAAAATGTATGAAGCTAACATTTCACTATGGGGCCTCAAATTTTATAGCGGGTTTTTCAACCAAGTATTATCTTCCCATAATTTCAAATAACAATAATGTTTCATCGGTTTCATAGGCTATGTGAGAACACAACAGATTATGGGAGCCATTTTTGTACCTTTGATTATATTTCCAACGGAGGTTCTCATGTTTAGCATAAGGTGAAAAAAACATGAGTGGATGTGAAGGGGTTTCCAACACATGAAGCTAAGGGAGACAATCAAATGAATGACAATACATTAACGTGTAAACATATAAACATGAGTTGTGAGGCTATCAAAACATATGTACAATAAACAATTAATTTTTTTCTCTAAAGTCCATAAGTGACACAAATATATTTCTATTTAATTTAATATTTTTATTTTTATTTTGAGATTCCATTTCAATTGGCCATACTTGGCCTCATGAGCACACTAATATTTAGATTAAAATTATTTCATAAAAATACCTTTATAGACTTAGATATTAATAAACAATACAAAGGATTATCCTATTTAACACAATGTTTTAAAGTATAAAATTATTTATTGTATTAATTGCCAACTTTAAAAATTATTATAATATATAGGTCACATACATTGGAATATAGAGGACATTAACTTAACATTAACTCTGGGCACATAACTAATTAAAAAAAGCTCTAACTAGCTATTGCAAATGTAAAAATGTATAAATGCTGGAGAAATATTTACATAAACCAATCTTCATTATTTCTCAAAGATTAAGAAGGAAAACCATGTGTGCATTTATTCATCATCCCAAGATATTACATAAGTATTATTATAGATAAATATTGTAGATATATATTCCTCCATAAGAAGTAAACAAAAGAAAAAAATAGAGGACAATGCTAGTACCAAGCCATGTAAGATCCGATATGGCCATTTTCCCACCGAGCTTTAAATTTTGGGTTATATTTGTAAATTGAAAAACACTCTTTAATAAATGATTTGGTAAAAGTACACATATAGGCGGTGATGAATTGTAGTTGATGTGTCTTTCATCCCGATTGAGGTGAAACCGATAGAAAACATACTAAAAATGGTTTTTAATGTGCTATAACAATTATTTCAAAATGAAAGTGTCATGTCCCTATTGTTGCAAATCAATAGCATCCCGGATGCAAATCAAGGTTCTAAGTTGATGTTTAGGTCATCCAGTGTGATTGCACAACATTGAAACCTCTCTCCAAGTGTGGGACTTGTAAAAATGAGAGAGGAATCTCCAGATTAGAGGCTGGTTCCTCAAACTCCTCTGATTAGATCTATTATTTGCACAACTGCAGAGGTTCAAAGCCTAATCCTACTCTAAATTGTAAGGAGACAGAGATAGAAGATGCAAAAATTGAAACTAAACTAATAAGGGTGATACACCAAAGGAGTGGTGAACATTTTTGCTCTTGCAGATTGACACAAATCAGAAATTGCAACACAAAACATCATGCACAGGCTGATAAGCTATAATCAAAGGTTTGAAATGAGGCAAACAACACATGCAAAGGACTGAAAACATTCACAGAGCCTGCATTGTGATTTTCAACATCAAAATCCTTGCATTACAATACCAAAGAGGTAGAAAAACCTGTTACAATCCTTCAAAGGTCTGATACTTGCAAAAAATCACTTGTTGAAGGTGAAAGAAGAAGCCTACAATATCAAAAAAGTGTTCTCTTTTCAAAATGAGCCAAATCTGGCTTTTACAATGCATGGGTCGAGCCGGAGAGAGAAAACATGTAAAAATGTGGGAGCCATTCCCATTAAATGAAGATGCATTAAAGCAGTATGGGCATCCTTACAGACCCATGCCCGACATTTTTGGCCATCTTTGCCAAGAAGAATGCGACCCATTTTGCGTTAAAAGCTGGTTGTTGAAACATCATTTCGGCCATTACCACGTGCTGAGAGACGTTTCTTCATTTCTCTCTCCAAATTGAACCAAAATGAAAAATTGACCCCACGAAATCATGTAGAGAATTTCACCATCTTTACATTGATATAAATAACACAAAAATCGAGCTCTGGATCAAAAGATATGGCGATTTGAAATTTTAGGGCAAAAACAAACCGAAATCGGATCGGCGGGCAAAAAATTTGAATTTTTTTACCTTTTTGCATTTGGAAAATTTTCCAAAATTTTCTGCGCCTCTGCAAGTCTAGGTGCCACGTGGTAAGTTTTCATTGGGCGTGGGCTCCTCCTACTCCATTTTTCTTTGTTTTAGCCTTTGGAAAATTTTCCAAAATTTTCCCACCGGGCCGACGAGCTGGGACACATGGCAGTAAATGATTGGGTGCAATAAGGGGGTGGGCTTTCCCTTTGAATTTTCTTTTATTTCCTCCTTGGGAAAAAATTCTGAATTCTCCCCATGCTCCGCCACTCCAGGACACGTGTCATGTTTTTATTGGCCGCGGGGCCATCCTTCAAAATTTTTCTTGCGCCAACACTCAGCCAAATTTTCAAAATCTTCCCCCTGGACACGTGGCAGCCCCTGATTCGTCGGCGGGCCCCGTGGGAAGAATTTTTATTTTGAAACCTTTGCCAAAACACTCGGTAAAAACCAAGTTCTCCTCGACCCCCACCACTTCTGGACACGTGGCAAAGATACCATGGGTGCAGCCTCTAAGGAAAATTTCCGACAAAAACTCCGCCGAGCCATAACTTGAAAAATATGAGGAGTTAGGAGGAAAACTTTACCTTTCTGGAAAGATGAGAGAGCTCTATCCAATGGTACCATTTCCATAAGATTTTGAGTGCCTAAAAAGTAAAATTTTATGTCTGAGGCACAAGAGAAGGAAAGATGAAAGGAGTTAGCCATAAAATGAGCGGGGGCACATTTTGGGTAACATTCCCTTTTGGAGACTAGAAGAATTAAATCCCTTAACCCATTCTTCCTCCCCATGGGTTCGAGGAAAGAAGAAAAGGGAAGACTTTGATGACATTTTCTAAATATATATTTTCATTATTATCATGTATTCCTATTGGAAATCTAAACACTCTAATAGAAGAACTTATTTAATTAGAATATAAGGTATTTTGAGCATGTAGGTTCTAAATACAAATTAGATAATTAAAAGGTACTTATTATAAGGTCATCCATCCTTTGAATTGTAGCACCCATTATTGTTATAAAAGGAGGTTTCTTGGCCATTTGATGGATATGTTGAATCTTATTATTTATTTTGGGTAAAGGTTGTACCTTTCCTCTCTCTTATCAAGGATGAAAACCCTTGTTGGAGACCACTTCAAGGATGAAAACCCTTGATAGTGGAACTTTTCTTGGGGATGAAAACCCTCAAGAAAGGATATTTGGAACTAATGAATATTTTTAGGAATTTGGAGTTGATATCTTTATATTTATCCCTAGGCCACTTGTATCATGAGCATCTTAGATATGTTTTTGAATGGATTTATAAGGAAATGTAAAGTAAACTAATTATAAATCCATAATATAAATTGCCTAAGATTATAGATTATGATGTGCATATTACAGAATGTAATAACAAGATCTGAAAGAAAATAATAGACAAGTAAGGAGATGGTAACACCAGATTTATAGTGGGGAAACCGAAGGAAAAACCCCATTGTAATAAATCACTTTGCTTGTATTAAGAATCTTGAATACAAATTTTACCCAACACTTCCACTTCACTCCTTGGTCTCATAGTATAATTGTAGAGCTATTTTTCATAGTCGTTCAATGCTATGCAATCCCATACAATCCTATGATCATAAATGATCTTGTCAATCTGATATCTCTCTTGATATATGTCTAGTACAAATGTAAATGTTGCTCATAGCCAATCCTGAGAGGGATCACCCTAATCAATATAGGGTGGGTGAATTGGTAGTGCCACTTCACTCTTAAATGTGGAAGACCATCATAATAAATTTTGATGAATAAAATTTAAAATAATATGGGGTGTAAAGTAGTGGTAGATATCCCACTTGACATTATCACCCCAAAACTCCCCCTTAATGTTAAGTGGGAACAAAAAATAGAACATGCCAAATTACCTTTTTCTATAAAAGGATTTATAGATCCATAAATCATCAACAATGATTCAGGATAGCATGTAAACAAGGGAAATCATACAGATCTTCCCATACAAAAATTCTTAGGACAGTGATTTATATACAAAGGCTTATATCAGATTATGGAGCCTTTTATAAAACAAAGCATTCCCATAACTAATGCTTCATTGGGATTTACAAGTAAATTCACATAATGTGATTATTTACTTATTACAAAATAGAGGAAGTATTGGAAGTTTACAACATGTCATTAAGAGGAGGAATTTTCATGCACACTCCCCCTCAATGAAATCTTTGATAGACCCAAAAAGGCATGGAATTTGTAGAAATTTATAGAACATAGTGGCTTTGTGAAGATATTTGCAACTTGATCTTCAGTTGAATAGAACTTGAGATCAATATCACCATTCAAGACTTTTTCTCAACTAAAGTGCATATGAACCTCTATATGGTTTTTCCTTTGACGTTGAACTAGATTCTTAGCAAGAGCAATGCAACTATGGTTATCACATAGAAGAGTAGTACTCCCTTTGATACCCATATGCAGTTCATCCAACAATATTTTCATCCACATAGCTTCTTTTGCAGCTTCCATAACACTTATATACTCTACTTCAGTAGAAGAGATAGACACTATTGGTTTCTTTTTGCTACTCCAAGTGATGGCACTTGTACCCAACTTAAAATTATATCCAGAAGTAGAATTTCTATCTACAACATCACGAACATGGTCAAAATCACAATAGCAAAATAATTTTGCGCCACTAAAAGAAGAATAAACTGACCATAATTAATTGTTCCTTTAATATATTTCAAAATTCATTTTTCCATTTTCCAATGATCCTCATAAGGATCCTACATAAATCCTTAAACAACTATTGCATATGAGATATCAAGTCTAGTAATATTCAAATAAATTAGACTACCAACTAGTTGTTTATACAAACTAGGATCAAATTTAGCACAAACAGGTTTAGGATTTAATTTGACACCAACTTCAATAGGAATTTCAACATGATTGCAATCAATCATGTTAAATATTATAAGTAAATTCATAACATATTGAGATTGATATGCAATAATATATTTATGATCTTGAAATATAACCATGCCAAGAAAATGATTTAGCAAACCTAAATCAGTCATTTCAAAACATTGTTTTAACCTTTCTTTGATTATAACAATTAAATTTCTATCACTGATAGTAATCAAAATATCATCAACATACAAGACAATAATTATAATATGATTATTTTCAAAATTAACAAATAAATCATTATCGAACAACGATTAGAGAAACTAATAGCCTACAAGAAACTATTAATTTAAGCATACCAAGCTCTAGGAGCTTGGTTGAGACCATACAAATAATTTTTCATCTTTGACCATAAAGTTCCTTACTGTGTTCTTCAAAACCTTTAGGTTGTCTCATGTAGATTTCTTCTTTTAAGTCACCATTTAGGAATGCATTTTTAACATCCATTTGGTGAATCTCCCAACCATATTAGGCAGCCAAAGAAAGAAGAATTCTAACAATGCTCATTTTAGCAATAAGAGCAAAAGTATCAACATAGTCAAGACCGGGTTCCTGAGTGAAACCACAAGCTACTAGCCTTGCCTTGAATTTTTCAATTTCTTCTATAGAGTTATAATTGATCTTGTTTGACCACGTGGATCCTTCAAAGATTCTCTTAAAAGGAGGAGGGACTAGTTCCTAAGTGTTATTTTTAATCAAAGCATTGTATTCATATTTCATAGCTTGAATCCATATATCATCATGAAAAGATTCTTCAAAATATTATGGTTCAACCTCATAGAGGGTCATCAAGGCATGATAATAATGTTGACTATGAGTTACCTTTATAATAATAACATTATTAGATTCCTTAACAATATTTTGAGCCCATTTATGAATCTTGGGATGCAAGAAACTTTGAGATGACTCCCCCTCAATCTCCATCATATCTAGATTAGGATAATCATCCTCTTGAACTTTTATTTCCATAATGTTAGGAGAAGGATTATCATGTTTTATGTCAGAGAAATAAAGGAAGGTTCATAAGAAGCATCACAAAATGTCTTTTCTAAGACTTGAACATTCTTGTTTTCAACTATGTCATGCTTGAAATGGTCATAGACTCTTAAAACTTTAGTTTGACAACCATAACAAAAAAATACAAGAATAAGAGGTTGGGTCAAGATTCTTCCTTTTAACTTTTGGAATGAAGATAAAAGCAGGACTACCAAATATTCTTAAGTGAGAGATATCTAGTTTTTTTCTTTGTCCATACTTCATGAGGAGTAGTTTGATGAAGGGATTTTGAAGGAACTCTATTAAGAATATAGATAGTAGTATTCATTGCTTCTACCCATAAAAATTAGGCACATTAGATGCATGAATCATAGTCTTATCCATTTCTAAGACAATCCTATTCTTCCTTTCTGTAATGCCATTTTATTGTGGGGAATAGGGAGTAGTCAATTCTCTTTGAATCCCACATGACACACATAACTCATCAAAAATTTTGCTAACATATTCACCTCCATTATCAGTCCTAATTATTTTAATTTTCAGATTAGAAGTATTTTTAACTAAGGATTTAAATTCTTGAAACTTGGACAAGACATTAGAATTTTTCTCAATTAAATAAGACTAGGTCATCCTAGAGGAATCATCAATAAATCATACAACATACAAATAACCACTAAGAGAAGGAACTTCAAGTGGGCCTCTTACATCACTATGAATTAGTTCTAATAACTGAGAAGAGTTAGGATCATGATGTTTGTGAAATGGTTCAGAATGTTACTTACCACATATTTATTATGTGTTTTTACTGGGGAAAAATTCACTGAAAAGTAGGACAACAATACCACAGTGTTGAAACTTTTCAAAGCCATATCTTTCCAAGACACCCCTAGGTCATTCCATCCTCAAAAATAGTCCTATCCTATCAATAAAATGATATCCATGTGGTTTTCATCATTCCCCCAGGTGATTTAGGAAAGTAAAATCAATCCCCTAGGTGATTTAGGATCTTCGAAACATTCAAACATTCAAGGTTTTAGGAAGGGCTATCATCAGCCTTCCTAGGACTAGTGCACCACCCCTAGAGTAGATAAAAGGAGATTAAATCATTTTGGAAGAGTATTAAATTGATAGAAACATCAAGTAAATTATTTTGTAATATTCATATAAGATCTAGAGGTTTTGGAGTCGATTCTTCGAAGTGGGTTTTGGGCACGAATGAGCTCGCATCGTGAACAAGGACCTGAGCTTCAAAGAGAGATTATGGGAGATCCTTAATGATTTGGGAGCCCAAAAAGTATCAATGGAAATAATTTTCAGCATGATACATGGTGGAAAAAAATTACTTTTTGAAACCTCATGTAGTGTTCTCAGCGGCTCATTCTTTTGCACGTAACGAGAAATCCGAGAAAGAAGGGGAATTTTTAGGTTTTATATTAAAAATTAGATATTGGAACCATCACTATTGGATTGACTTGGTATTTTTCAGGTGTAACCATATAAAATTTCACCCCAAAATTCATTCGGGAGCCCGAGATATCGTCGCTACAAGTTGGTCCCAAGGTGCGATTTCCCATAGTCATTTTGAAGAAGCACACGTGGCATCCTGCGGTTAAGGAATAATTTCATGTCCCTTACATCCATTTTAAAATGGATGAAGGGGACATAAAAATTATCCCAACCAATTTTAGCCCCAGTTACCAATATGACCAAGAACTAATCCACTAGCCCAAGTTGACAAGTTTGACCTATGTGTTCACCTACCCCACATGCTTGCCAAGTGTCTTCACCAGAATAAGGCAGAAATTCATGTCCCCTTTGTCCCTTTAGAAAAGGGATGAAAGGGACAAAAAAATTCACCCTGCCCCTATTTTTCCTTCTGGTTCTCCATGTGACCACAAACTAGCCCCTGGTGCTCAAATTCACCCCCTCACTTAAGTTACTCAACAAGTAAAAACGTACCACTTGTGGACACCACAATAAGGAGGGATTTTAAGTCCCCTTTGTACATTTATAAAAGGGTATAAAGGGATAGAAAAATGTGCCCCATCCCTACCCTTTGCATTCCATGCTTATAAATACAACACTTAGAGCATTTTTTCCATTTTCCCCCACGCCTATAAATGTTGCGAAACTCTGCCGAATTTTATTTAGATTTAATTTTTTTTTTCATTCAATAGACTCCATGAAATCCTTATTCATCCAAATGAATTAAAAAAAAAAGGCAAAAATGAATAAAAGCGGTGTAAAAATGAAGTTTTTTCCGAAAAACCCTCAAAGTCATCCGACGAAGAACTATTCGTGTCTCGTAAACCGCTTAATGGATCGAGATGCCATTTTTTGAAATATTTTATTATTCTAGGTTCCTTAAAGGATCCAAAATATTTTTTCCATTGATAGCCTGGATTTTTTTCTGGTGAAAAACCCTCTTTTCTCGTAGCGAAAAAATGTAAATTTAAAAATCTCTCAAACCATTTAGCGATTGGGTGAAGTTGAGATTTCATATGGATACTATTAGGAAAAACCCATATCATAAAGTTTCATTCCATAAAAATCCAAGTACTAGAGACCCACTTACTAAAAATAGTAATCCTTCCTAAATGGGGTGTTATTTTGGGCAAGTCATCACCAAGAAGTTCTAAGGAAACGGTGCGAACTAAGGAAGAAAACAAGGTCGATCGACCAATTGGTCCAGAAATCGTGAAATTCATCACTCACTACAAATAGTAAGTCCCCTATATTGGTGCCTACCTTTTTATTAAGCTACATGAGAGGAGAAACCAAGGAGAAGACATTGTACTATGGGAAAGAAAAACATAAAAACTCATCAGTGTAGCCATCTCATCCTAAAATCACCACTTACTAAAAATAGTAAGTTGTCTCATAGGCACTTTCTATAAATAGTAAGTTGTTCTAGAAGGTGGATTTCACAAAGGGAGTGTACAAGGAGTTGAACATTCAAGTTAACATCATCAGTTGTAGTTTAGAGATATAGATTTTGACACTTACTAAAAATAGTAAGTTTCCCTTTCCAGATATAGTAAGTGTTGAAGAATCATGAAGTTCAAGTTTTCGGGAGTGAAACCAGCATAATCTCTCTCATCTGAGTATGAGATAGGTGACAGTGATATTACCTATATGGATATTGATGATCTAAAAGCTAGCATGATGGAAGATGAAAGAGGGAAAATTGAGTATCGAGTGTACACAAGTTGGTTATTCACGGGTGTTGGGCATCCTATGTCCGTATAATGCACCTGAGTTGGTCATGTCCTACTCACATCACTACGAGACATATACACAGACAATTCGGGAAGACAATGGTACAAAAATGGTATTCATTTCCCTTAGGAATATCTCACTTATATCACAAATCCCAACATCAACCAATATGGATGTCATCACAAAGGAGAAGGCCGTGCACGAGTGGGAAAAAATAGATGCATACCTATAAGGGATTGCATTGAGATTTTGAATGAAGACAAGAAGAAATCCTTTGAGGATGTGAAGACAATTTTGAGATTTGGAGACTACCTTCACGCACTTGACTCTACACCAATACATTCCCAGGGGATAACTTTGACATAAGGTCATACTCAAACTCATTCTATTTCCTACAATTGTTCCATGTTACACAAATTAAGGATTATTGGGCCAATTATGTTAATGATCTTAATGTGCAAGAGAGGGATCACATGAGAATGACCATAGGAGAGATGAATAAGTATCAATTCTCTTGGTATGAGGATGGTTTGTAGGATGATGGAATATAATTGTATGATCTTGAATATGAGGTGGTCAAGGCTTCCCCATTTCCTCAGTCAATTGACATGTCCGAGAATATGGATATATCAAGTAATGGATCAATAAAGTAGTCAAATGAATGATATATTGGTTCCAAAGGAAGAGAGTCATTTCCATTCAAACACAAGATACTCCCACAATACGAAACAAGCCTCACAACGTTCATCGTCAAAAGTGGCGGAGGTTACTTTGAGCTCGGGGTACTTTGGGACAAGTTCAAAGTGAAAATCCACGAGTTAGAAAACTCTTCTCATGAGAAGTCGCCAAAGAAATCTAGGATAAAAGAAGACCTCGTTGCGGAAACACAAGTTATAAAAGAGCACACAGTTTAGGACCTAGTATTTGAGCCACCACAAGAGGCTCCACCTCTTTTTAACACTATTGTCTCTCCTATTCACGAGATGTCTCTTCCACCCGAGAAAGGAACAGTTGATATGCCTATCATGGAGCCTGAATCGATGAAATTTTCCCATGGATGAAAGAGATGATAGCACATGACACATACACTATTAAACAAGTGATGTTCCCGACTTATCATCAATTACATCATTGGCCAAGGGAAGGAAAATAAAACTTGAACATACGGCCTCACAATTCTACAGTGGAGACATAGGTGAAAGTATATTGAGGTACACGATATAAGGTGGTCAAGTTGGTCGATGAAATGACATCAATTGATTATGAAATGAGCACAATCCCACTAGGGCCAGCTACCCATGAAGGAGATTTGCATATGTACTAACAGTATTCCACTCGCTTGGTGGCGAGAAAAAGGAGTACAAGAAAAAGATTGATGAGTTGGAAGAGCAGGTGCAGACTCTTTCATCTTATGTACAACATCTTGTGGATCTAAGTGCCTCAACAATTCCCATTGAGGAAGTTGCGCCCATAAGCAACTTCAATCCAAAATCCATCAAGAGGACACAAGAGTTCACGATGCAAGGACGGGCTAATGGTGAATGGCTCAGTACAATTGTTGAAAAGGGAAAGTCATTGCTATAAGAGGTGGTCAAAATCTTCTCCTACATGCGTGAAACTGCAAACAAGTCACAAATAATTAGATATGGAAAAGGAAAAGGATCACTGGGACCCTCTTCATCCATTGATGATGGAAATGAGAATAACCCACTCTATGGAGCTAATCACCAAGAATGTTTTTTCCACCCCTTCAAAGGACTTGTCACACGTGTGGGAGAGGGCCTTATAGACTAGAAATGAAACAATCAACTGAGCCATCGCAAAGTTGGATGAAAAAGAAAAATAAGCATACAAGTTGTAGGACAATATCAATCACCAAATCCAAAAACTCAAAGTACCGTGATGGAAGAAAGCACAACAGTTGATGAGTTGATTGGGTCATTCGAATAACATGTCAAGAAGGAGGTAGGCAATCCATTATCCTTCAATAAGGATACTCTAGATTCTTTATCAAGGATGTGTGCCACCGTTATACTCATTACTGAGAGAAGCACCCATCTTGGTTCGAAAAGTGCAAAGATATCAACAATGTTTCAGATGGTTGGATAGAAACTCTAAGCTATGTGCGTATTCCTCATCTTGAAAGATTGGCATATGTTGTAGCTCATTTTAGCAAGTAATTCAAGGGAGAAGAAATCTTCTCAACAAAGACACGGGATGGAGATATCCAGGCGGTGAAATTGAGTCTACAAGAGCAGCCTATTCTTCTTCTAAATGAGTCTCCCTCTTTATTCTTCTAACTCTCTCTATTCCTCAAAATTTATCCTATCTCAAATCATGTTGAACTAAGTCATTGAGTCAACAATGGGACTACATCTCTAAGTTTTGGGACCTTGTGCGCTTAAGACAAACCTCGGATAATCTTGGTTCCTCTACTTATTTCTACTGCTCTGCTCGCTACTCGTAATGAAAAAATGGAAATTCTAATCTAAAAATGCAAAGAGACCAGGGGATAGAAAGAGAACATGAAAATGGGAAAAATAAACCAAGGAGGTAATAACACTAGAAATAAGGGGATGAACATGATCAAATCTGAGCAAAAATGATGGAAAATGCAAAAATCAAGGCTAGACATGTGTAACACGAACCATAACACAACCAGTCAATCATTTCTATGAAACACATTTGAAAAGGAAATGCAAGGGACATGAGAAGACCCAACAAACATGCAACCTGAAAGAAAGGAAATAAAGAATAATAAAAACAAGTTAAGAAAGTGAATAGCCACAAAACAATGCTTTTATTGCTTCCAAGAATACACCATCGATTATAATGGCGTCTAAGGCCAATATCCACATGTAAAGAGAAGATCTAAAGATATGAAACTCAAAATGCAATGAAATTCCTATGCAAACTAAAAGTATCCAATCCTTATCACCGAACAATGATCTTACATTTATAGATGAAAGGATGAGAAGGGAATGAGGAGATTGAGGGAAAATCTGATTTGAAAACTCAACCACTAATCATCAACAATGAATGTCTACAAATCTATCAAATGTGTTTCTCCAAATCTATTTGGCATGTAGGAGAAGGAAAGGGGCGATATTTGAATCAAATTGAGTGATTGGAGAAATTAGATCCTACATTAATGGCATGAGAGACGTTTTCCATCTTCTCACCTACCCAATCCCACCAAAATTTGAACTTGAGTGATCTGGAGTGTAACCCAAGCTATCGGATATCTTTCATCTTACGCCACATGTCACACCTTAGTTTTTGTAAGCATTTGGTGATCTATTTCCATGATTTGGTAGGTTGCATGTGGTTCACTCAATGTCTGACAGTCCATGTGGCACAGGAATTGATGCATAAGAAGGCATGATAGTGTGCAAAGGAAAGAAGTGTGGAAGAAGAAAGTAGAAGGTGCGTAAAAGTAATGTGCATGGGAGGAACAAAACGAATAATTTCAGGAGGTATGTATGGAAGAGGCATAACATTTTAAGGTAACACATGGTAACAAGGAAAGGGATGCTCAAGAATGCTAGGGACTTATCTAATCTTGGGAAGCAAGTCTTGATTGCACGTGAAGGGTGGATGAGATGTTGAGAAGAAGTCGAGTGCATTGAGAGTGGGTGCGCAAGGAAAGATGGGAAAGATAGAGGAAAAGAAGGGAAGATAGAATGTGCAAAGCAAATGGAGAGTGTGAAAGGGTGCACAAGGAGCTACAACCAAGAATACTATGCCAAGGAAGCAACGATAGAACGCACAACCTACATTATTGAACTTTAGAGTCAAAATATGACCATAAGTTGACAAAATAACTAAGGGAGTTATTTTGGATGATATTTTGGTGAATTTTAAGGCCATCTTCTGCTAAATGAAATAGATTATTAACTGGAGCATCCATTGGGAATGGAGTCAACGTATATACAAATTTTTGATCTACAACTTTAAAGGATTGCCCCTAAAATTAGTTGAAACTTTCGCACTCTATTTTGAATCCTCTAAAATTTTTTATAATCTGTTTGAAGAATACTTTCCTTACGGAAGCAAAAGAAGAGTGTGTGCACAAAGAGCACGCAAGAAGAAAGAACTATGTAAAAAAAAATAGTGTGTGCGTAACACACTTGGAGGAATGGAACTACTATAATATATAAAAGTGATGCAATAAGATTAATGGAAGGGTTTGAGATAGATCACATTGACTGGGATTGGTAACATGCATCCATCAAGCTGAGACAACTTGAAAGAGTTAGCCTCCTTACATGACTTGATGATGTATGGACCTCTCCAAAGTGCATCAAAATTTGAATGATGCCCTGGTTTGGCTCTGTCAACATCCCATTTTAATACCGAGTCTCCTAATTTGAAAGGTTGAGGCCTATCCTTTCTATCAAACCACTTCTTAATTGATTGTTGATGTTGTTCTAACTTGATTATGGTAGAGTTTCTTGATTCTTCAAGTTCAACCAGCTCTTCCATTTTGATTTCTCTCTGGTATGCACCTTCGAATTCTAGCTACTGGGAAAGTGCTAATGAGTTCAACTCAAGTGACAAAGGAAGCGTAACATCCTTTTTGTAGACAATTTTGTAAGGTGAGGTATCTATTTCCTTCTTCCTTGTGATTATGTTTTCCCAGAGCACTTGTGAGACCTTTGTATACCACTGTCTCTGGTTGATATTTATTGTCCACTTCATAATCTTGATTAGTTTTTTGTTTTTGACTCTGTCAAGCCATTTCCCTGGGGTAGTAGTTGGAAGAGGTATTCAAATAGATTCCTAGGCTTAGTGCCCAATCGATATTCTAGTACCAAGGAAGGCCTTTGCATTATCAGAGATAATGGTTTGAGGAATGTCGAACCTTGTCACAATACCCTCGAGAAAGTCAAGGATGATTGACTCAGTTGATTCCTTAAGTGTGACATCTTGAGTTCATTTGGTGAAGTAGTATGTAGTTGTCGAGAACCCATTTTTGGCCAGCACTTGAGGGAGGATTGATCATGCCTATTAAGTCAATACCCCATTGTGAAAAATGTTGATCGCTTGAATTGATTTCATGACCCACTTGTGTGTGTCTTTGAACAAGTTAGGCTAAAAGAATCATTCCATTATAATTTTTATTATTATAGTATTAGACTAAAAGTGTCCACGGATAATCCATCATGAAATACTACTAACACTTTTTCAATTTGCACATCGTCAATACACTTTAGCAAAGTATGCCATCAATGTTTCACAAAGAGAAGACCATCAATCAAAACATATGGAATAGGCGCAGCCTCAAATGTCTTCTCTTTCATTTATTTAAGCTAGGAGGGCATGTGCCCTCGAGAAAGTAATATAATCATGTCCTTCATATAGTTATGCACGTCGGGGTCTTCATTTTGTTTAGGTCTGGCGCAGGATATATTCATCTAAAAACAACGAAGTCTCCAAATCATTTTATGTGTCCTCAACAAGTTGTTTGCAGAGCATGCTTTGCCTCTTACCAATTGTTTGGCTTTGATAGTCACATCATATTCCATGATTTTGTTTACCCATTGCACTCTCTTCTCACTGATCTCTACTCCCATGACAAAGTCTCTAACACGAGAGTGAGAAACTAACACCTTGATGTGGTTTGTAGTGAACATAATCTTAAAATTATTAAGTGCATGCATGATGGCATAGACCTATTTGTTCATGTGACTATATTTCAATTCATAATCCTTTAGTGTCTGACCGAAGAAAACCATTGGCTGCTCTAGTCCTTGTTCATTTTCTTATGCCAAGACAACAAAAACATCGCATCAACTCCATAAGCATAAAGGATGAAATTCTTTAAGTAGTCCGGGTTGATGAGTGCTAGCACATAATAAATTTATTGCTTGATCTTGTTGAAGATCTCATTTCCTTTTCTTTGTCGATTTGAAGACTGCGTCCTTTTTGAGCATGCGGGTGATGGTCCAAACCAATCCTGTAAAGTTAGGAATGAATCTCCTAAAAAATTTATTTTTCCAAGGAAGGACTACAAGGATTTCTTGTGTGCCGATAAGGAGAGGGCCATAATGGATAAAATACACTCAAGATTAATAACAATACCATCCTTTGAGACTACATGGCCCAAAACATTTCCCTACGCCACAAAAAAATTACACTATTTGAGGTTAAGAGACACCCAAACTTTTTGCATCTCTCAAATAATTTCTCCAGGTGCGCCATGTGATCTCCACTCTACTTTGAGAAAATAGTTATTTCATTGAGGTAAACCAAGATGAACTCATTGATATATTCTCTGAAGGCAATATCCATGGCGCACTGAAATGTTGTGCCTACATTTGACAGATCAAAGAGCATATTATGATATGCATATGTCCCCCACTTGGTTGTAAACACCATTTTGAATTGATCATCTTCCTTGATCAGGATCTGATTGAAGCTATAATACCCATCCAACATAGAAAATATTTGCATGCCACCCACAATTTGTATAATCGATCCATATAAGGCAAAAGACAATGATCCTTTAATGACACTTTGTTTGAATCTCTAAAATTGACGCAGAGTTTGATTTCGTCATTCTTCTTGTGCACTAGGGCATTGATGACCCGGGTAGAATATTTGATAGGAATATTATCTTCACCTCGATGAGTTTAGACAATTTTTTTCTCATGAGGGGCTCTATCCTTGGATTGAATCTCCTATGCTTTTGTCGATGGGCTTGATACTAGGATCAAGGTCAATGGAGTGTTGAGCAAGCCTTTGATAGAATCCTTTTATGTATTCATTATCCCATGAAAATATATCTTTGTATTTTGTGAGAGAGATGAAGGCCTTCTTTTCATCATGTGTGTAAGCTTTATTGAGAATCAACGCTTTACTATGCACAATAGTGACCGGGAGTAGTCTTCTTGCGCCACACGCATATAAATTTCTTCACCCTTTAACTCATGATCGGGATGAATATTTTCCATAAGGTAACTTGTTTGTATTTAGATGGATAACTTAGTCAAGCATCTGTTGGTCATCAAAAGAAGAACCTAATGAGAGCAACAATCAGGGGACAAGAAGTCCCTCCTCTTTGATGGGAGAGGTTCCCTTATTTAAAGCGAGACTTATTTACAAATGTACAGCGCATAACTTTGATGTGGAACTTAGATATCATGAAAGTGTTGTGAAGAATAGATTATCAATCACAAAGGCATAGAGGAATGAAGATGCGGGAATAAGCAGAAAAGCATTCTCCAGAATTATAGATAACAAAATAATTCTTTATGCATGCCAGGATACAATGAATTAGAATTGAATCATTTGTATTTGAATTACTAAGATGCAATTTCGAAGGACACACAGTTCCATAAACAACATCTACAAGAATAAAAAGATTCTTGGTATAATGCAGACAAATGATCTAATAATGTTTAACAGATAGCTGCGAAATAAAGGAATCAGATGAACAAAGAAAGAAGATCCTTTTTATATTGATTGTTGTATTATTCCTTACACTTTCGGTGATAAGCCAAGTTCCCCCTCCACAATGGCGAAGAGATGCCACTATATAGTTTACAAAATAGTTACCTTTGGTAACTATTTCTTTTAACTAATGTTTAGTTAAAGCGCTGCTAATCGCAATACCCCAACTAATTAAAATAAATGCGATGAAGAAAGGAAGAAAGGAGAAGAATCAGGAGAAGAAGACAGGCGTTCATGATTGAGAGGGGCCCACCGATTTTAAGATCCACTGTCTAAATCTTTTCAATGCCTCTGCTATGTCTCTACCACGTGGTACCGATGTATTAGTAGTTGACTGGGTCCAAAATATGAGGCACTTCTCCATCTGTTTGTTGAATTCGACATGTGTATGATAATCTTTATTTTCTTCTTCAATAGAAAACTAGAGGGAGAAGATCTCCTTAAATTTTTCCTTGGAAATGGAATCCTCCTTGAACAAATTATCTTTGACAAAAGCTCTGAATTGAGCTTTGATTTCTTGCAAGGAGAGGGGTTTACTAGAGGTCTCATCATGGAGGTGGCAATGTATATCCTTAAAAGTGGATACCACCAAAGTCTTAAAGGCCTCACCCTTATGCCAGCTATTTTTTAGTTCTCCCAAAGCTTCTTCTAGTACGTTGATTTTCCATTCCACGTTGTATACCCATGATTTTGACAAGTTATCTTTTACATCCTCGAAGACTTTGCTTGCCATTAAAATATTCTCATCAGTCTGTCCCATGAGGCGAAGGTCTACTATACAGCTGCTCCAGAGTTTGAGCTCTTTATCTATATTTCCAATAGTGGAGGAGAGCTTCTGTTGCAGATTATTCACCTTCTCATTGAGTTTGAAGGCTTCACCAATGAAATTCAACCCTGTAATGAGCATGTCATCCACCATGGCCTCCATAGCCCTTCCATAGATAGAATATCTGTGTATGTCTTTGATACTCTGGACTTTAGCTTGGCCGAGGATCACAGGTGGTGGAAGAGTAGTCGGTGGGGTAGGATCTAAAACTTTATCCTTGGACAATAGAGACTTGATAAAACCACGTAAGAACACAGAGCCTGCTCCTCCAAAGGTGCTCTATGGTTTGTTGCCCTTTCTCCACCCTCCCAATGACCCCCGGTGACTATTTCCTAAATATTTTGGATCTCACCTTCGTGGAGTGGACTCTCCCATGGGAATCCTTGAGAGCTCAAGATCAAGATGCTTGCAAATCCTGCTCTGGCTTGTCAACCTTGGGCTTGGCTATTTCTAGGAATTGCTGACCCTAAGCATCAGATACTATTCTAGAGGTAGTCTGGCCTTCTTAGCAGGAGTAGGAGTAGTGCCTAACAAGGCCGCCACAACATCAAAGTTGGTCCGAGATCCGAGAAGAGGACTTTCTCTTCCTACTATCGACGAGAGGCTACACCCATGCAAAAGAGGAGGAAGAAGAAGAAGGTGGGGCAAGAGGACCAAGAGACAGAGAACTCATAGCACCCAGGGTGTGCACTGCTGTTGCTTCTAGTTGAGATATGAGCGAGGCACTCGGGCACTCGGGGCTTCTGGTGTGGAGGAATCAATAATGCTTGGAAGTTCAATGCTCTAGACTTCTTTGTCTTTATCTATTGGGGCTTCTGGAGCACTTATGGGGGCTGGCACCTCACTCTCTTCACTTTCACTAAGAACAATAATGTTCTTTGGACCTGAGGGAAATTATGAATCCTTCATTATTGGATCTTATTCAACAGGTTCCTTCTTAACTATTATTGCATTTTATTGCATTGTCTTTTATTTAATAATGTGCAACATGTGCACTCTAGTCTAGTGACTTGCATTCAATATTGTTATGTTGGATAACATTCAATATTGGTATTAGTAGTAATTACATGTGCATGTGAGATGGGTCTTATCATCTCGTAGTTGGTGTCTGCTAGGGTGTCATGTCTATCCATATGAGGCTATCTAATATCTATAAATATTACAGCTCTTGCATTGTAATGTAATCTGATTTCATGATCAATAATATTTGTGAGGCTTCCGTCCCTCTTTGGTCATTGCAATCTTATTCTATTCTATCATTTGGTATCTAAGCTATACCATTATTATCATTTGGTATCAGAGCAGGTTCTATCCAAGCAAGGTTGAAGAGGAGCACTATTGGAGAGGATCCATTGGAGAAGAAGATCTGCATCAAAGGAGAGCCATTGAAGCATCCCGCAGCCTCCATTCCTCCCAAGCATCCATCAACTAAAATTTGACCTATCCACTTATTTGGAAGGTAAATTTTTTTTTAGTCATTGGCATAGCCAATTGATCTAACATATTGGCGGAATATTTCAGATTTGGAGATCTTTAAAAAAAAAGGAGAGAGATCTTGAATTTTTTTGCAGATCTAAAGAAAAAAAAAGATCAGATCTAAAAAAAAAAAAAAAAAAAAAAAAAAAATTAGATCTGAAAGTGGAGGTGTGAAGAATTCGGGAGCAAAGGTTGAAGTAGTCCCGTCAACAAAATTCCAGCAGATAGCTCTTAGAAAAAAGGACGTAACTTTTTCATACAATGTCAGATTGATGTGCCGTTTTTTTTTATGGAAAGATAAGAAGGAGACGCACAACTTTACAGTTTACATCATCTTCAGATTCAGCCTCTACATATGACAAAAAGTCTGTACAAGTCGGATCATTTTTTCTGGAAAAAAAATCAGATCTAGCTGGTAAATTGGTAAGATCTCAAAAATTAAGATTCTGATTCTTCTGAAATTTTGTGGGTTTCAAGATAAATATTGTATGATGCTGCTATCAAAATTTTAGAAAAACCCAGATCACGGTTTGTGAGAAAAGCTGAAAACAATATTCAGATTGTTTGTTTGGATCTTGGGAACAAACAGGTCAGCGGTTCGATTCCCACTCTCTCCATATTTTTTATTAAATTATTTTTTAGAAAATTTGGAGAAATTACTAAATTTTGGGAGATTTCTAAATTTATAAGCTCACCAAACACATTTAGAGCCACCGCTAAATTTAGTGGAAAAACACCTATTGGGGTAAAAAATATTTTTGGCCTAAATTGTGTATTTTGTGATTCTAGACCCTTTTTTGTAAAGAGGGGGGACACAAAAACTTCATTTTTATGTACTTTTGGAGCATGTTGTAGTAATCTTGGTGCATAAAGTGAAAAAAAAAAAAAAAAAAAAGTGCAAAATTTTCATTTTATGTTTGGTTCTATCACACGAGATCTTTGATCTCATAGCAGCGTTCGGTATATACGGTGCCTCTGGGAAGTGCTTACGGGTGATGCCGTGTCGCGACTCTCTGCTTTGCACTTAATGCCTAACACAGCTGCCTAAATGTAAATGGGCATCGACCCTATAAAATCGACGGGGAGTAATAAGGACACAATACACACACATTTGAGCCCTCCCATCCGTTTGTGCTTGCACAAACCCCTCTCCGTATTGTCTAAGTACCACGTACTAAATTCTTTCACGTGCGTTAACACCTCTTTCCATCTTGTGGGTATATTGAAAGGGTGATCTTCTTCCACGTACCGATGGGTATATCGGAAGGGAGCATATATAGAAAGGTTTGGTATATCGGCCTGACGGTATATTGAGAGGGAGACCATAAACTTGGAGTGATAAGAGCCTTACCCTTTGTCAAAAATTCAGAGTTTCAAAAATTCAGATTGCAGAAATGGGTGCACAAGCACCAAAGTTCTTCTTGCCAGATTCACAACTGCTTAGAGGAGACAACTATGCTGCATGGAAACCGAAGATCAAGACGTTACTTGAGTTTGAAGACCTATGGACAGTTGTAGATGGACAAACAACAAGATCACTTGATGATGGAAGACAACAAGCTCAATTTGACAGGGCCAATCAAAAGGCCAAGTTGATCATCTTGTTTGGCGTAACAGACGATGTGCAACCCCACATTAGAGATGCCACATCGGCCAAGGATGCATGGGATAAGTTGAGCACAGTCTATGAGGCAAAGAACAAGAATGCCATCCTCAACCTACTATCACAACTGCATACTCTCAAGTTCAAGCACAATGAGAAGGTTGAAGTTTTTTGAGATGAGTTGCTACTTTGAGGGCATCTCTATTGGCATTGGGAAAAGAGATAAGTGATGAAGACCTCATACCAATTGTGTTGCGAGCACTTCCTCCTTCCTATAGAATCTTTGTGACAACTATCAATATGAGTGAACACATAGTCACCTTTGAGAAGTTGGTCAATCTACTCCAACAAGAAGAGGCAATGAATAACAAAGATCATGAAGATGAGCAAGCACTATCTTCCAATCATAAAGGAAAGGGGAAATTTCAATCCAATAACAAGAAGTCCCAACAAAATCAAAGTCAACGAGACACCACCAAGAAGTGTCCCATTTGCAATAGAGGGGGACATGACATCAAAGATTGTTGGTACAATTCCTATAAAAAGGGTTCATCAAGCAATTCAAAACCCAATAACCATCAGGGTAACAATAATTCAAATAAAGGGAAGTCCAACAACAACAACAATCAAGGGCAGAAAAATGGTAATTGGTAAAGAAAACCCAAACAACAAGGGTACATCGCCGAACATGAGGATGATTCAGATGAAGGACACCACATGTATTCTGCTCAATTTGATGAAGAAACCAAGTCCACGCAAGATATCTGGTATGTTGACTCGGGTGCAACTCGACACATGACTGGACGCAAGGATTGGTTCTACACACTGCGTGACTCACCTAACAAGAACCATGTGTCATTAGGTGATGACTCATCATACAGTGTCAAGGGCATTGGAAACATTTCACTACCTCTTGGAAAGCATGACTGCAAAATCACAAATGTATTGTATGTACCTGGGTTGACCAAGAATTTGCTATCAGTTAGTCAACTCCTTGATCACAACTTGAAGTTAGATTTTGACAGTAATAATGGAGAAAAGTGTGCTTGATAAGAGATAAGTCAAGAGGTTCCAAGATTGTAGCAAGAGCCTCCAATGTGGGACACATGTTCCAACTTGATTTTGTCCATAAGGATGACCAAGCTTTAGTGGCCAAAGACACACAATCTGTAGAACTATGGCATCGCAGATATGGTCACATTAGTTTTGGCTATCTCAAACACTTCAAAAGGGCAACATGGTGAAAGGATTGCCTACACTCAAAGCACAACACGACAAGTGTCACAATTTCCTAGTTGGAAAGCAACACACAGTACCCTTCCGAGAAGAACACATATAGAGCTAAGGAAAGCTTGATTTAGTGCACACCGATCTTTGCGGGCCCATGCAACCAAGTCATTCTGGATGTCAATACTTCATGCTTTGTGTTGATGACTACTCAAGAAAGATGTGGATATATTTTCTAAGAAACAAGAGTCAAGCCTTTGAGACATTTCAGAAGTTCAAAGAACTTGTTGAGAATGAAGTTGGTCGCAAGATCAAAACTCTCCGCTCAGATCGAGGGGCCGAATTCACAAGCAATGAGTTCAAGAATTACCTGGAAGCTCATGGGATTCATAGACAAATGCCTCCTACTCACACACCATAGCAGAATGGTATAGTTGAGAGAAGGAATCGTACTATCATGGAAATGGTGCGATGTATGATTGATGACTCAGGTTTAACAAAGACATTTTGGGCAGAAGCTGCAAGAACTGCAGTCTATTTGTTGAACAGAGTGCCCACAGTAGCTCTTGAAGGAGTGACACCTCAAGAAGCATGGTCAAATTGGAAACCATCAATTGCACACCTAAGAGTATTTGGGTGTAAAGCTAGCATGCACATACCCAAGAAGAACAGGAACAAGTTGGATATGAAAGCTGAGAAACTGATATTCATTGGATACAGTGAAGAAGAACTTGGGTACAGATTATGGGATCGAAAGTAAAGAAATTATACACAAGTAGGGATGTTGAGTTCTTTGAGAAGAAACAAGCAGATGCTCCACTCAACGACTCAACAAACATGCAGAATACACCTCTTGTGAAGATAGAATTTGATGTTCCCACTGAAGATGACAGTGATGAATTGGATGATGGTGAAAACTTGGATCCACCACAAGCCAATGGAACAACTAAGAAGTTACCTAAATGGTATACTCAATTAATAAGAGATGCAAATTTGGATGAAGCACCTAGCACATCATCTAATCCTGGACCTAGAACTCGCAGTCAAGCTCGTGAAGAGGTCAATTATGCCCTAATGAGTAGAGTTGTTGAAACAGTTGAGCCATCTACAGTTCAAGAAGCCCTACAATCAAAAGCTTGGAAAGATGCCATGGATTCAGAGTATCAGTCAGTGATGAAGAACAACACATGGCAACTTGTCGACCTTCCACCAGGGAAGAAACCCATTGGATGCAGATGGATATTCAAGACTAAGTACAAATCAGATGGGACTATTGACAAGTATAAAGCAAGGCTTGTAGCAAAGGGGTATGCACAACAAGAAGGCATTGATTATGAGGAGACATTTGCTCCCACAGCCAAGATCAAGACAATCAGGATGATCTTTGCTCTAGCTGCACAATTTGGTTGGAAAGTCCACCAAATGGATGTGAAAAGTGCCTTTCTTAATGGAGATTTGCAAGAAGAAGTCTATATGACTCAGCCAGAGGGTTATGTAATACCAGGAAAAGAGATGATGGTATGCAGACTCATAAAATCTCTATATGGCCTAAAACAGGCACCTCGGGCATGGTACATCAAAATTGATGAGCATCTCATAAGTCATGGATTCGAAAGGAATCCTTATGACCCCAATCTCTACCTCAAAAAGCAAGGGGGGGAGATTTTCATTGTGGTTGTTTATGTCGACGATCTAGTCATTACAGGCAGTTCTGTGAAGATGATCGATGTAACAAAGAAGGATTTTAATCGATCGTTCGACATGACAGATCTCGGGCTCATGCACTATTGTCTTGGGTTGGAAGTATGGCAAAAAGAGAATCATATCTTTGTGTCACAGTTGAAATACACCAAGACAATGCTCGAGAAATTCAGGATGATGGGTGCACTCCTATTGCTACACCTATGGAAGCGAGACTTGATTATCTCGTTCCGATCCATCACCATCGGTGAATGGAACTCTCTATCGGTAGTTGATCGGGAGTCTCATTTACGACATATACTAGACCAGATATCAGCTTTGCGATCGAGATATTTATCACGCTTCATGCAAGAACCAAAAATATGTCATTGGAAAGCGGTAAAGAGAATACTAAGATATCTAAAAGTACAGTTGACCTTGGTCTAGAGTACAAGAAGAATGAAAATTTCTTCTTGACGGGATATTTGATTCGAGATCATGCAGGAAACATGGATGATAGGAAGTCAACATCAGGCTTCGTCTTCTTTATGGGATCTGGACCGATATCATGGGGAAGCAAGAAACAAAACTTTGTTTCTCGCTCTTCTACAGAAGCAGAATATAGAGCTGCAGGTGAAGCTGTTTGTGAAGCAATATGGCTACGCCGAATACTGGAAGGAATTGGTCTACCACAACAGAAATATACTCCAGTATATGTTGATAATGAAGGAGTTCTAAAGCTTGTTCACAATCCAGTATTTCATGAGAGAACCAAGCATATTGAAGTACAGGTTCATTTCATACGCGAGCATGTCTTGAAGCACAACATACAGCTCCATTTCTGTCCTACAGCTGAACAGAAGGCAGATGTTTTCACTAAGTCACTTGCACGTGACAAATTCACACTTTGTTCGAGAGAGTTCCTCTCCACTTCATTGGAAACTATGCAAAATTAAGGGGGGGAATGTTAGCATAATTTAGCATAGGCATAGTTATTGCATTTTATTGCATTGTCTTTTATTTAATAATGTGCAACATGTGCACTCTAGTCTAGTGACTTGCATTCAATATTGTTATGTTGGATAACATTCAATATTGGTATTAGTAGTAATTACATGTGCATGTGAGATGGGTCTTATCATCTCGTAGTTGGTGTTTGCTAGGGTGTCATGTCTATCCATATGAGGCTGTCTAATATCTATAAATATTACAGCTCTTGCATTGTAATGTAATCTGATTTCATGATCAATAATATTTGTGAGGCTTCCGTCCCTCTTTGGTCATTGCAATCTTATTCTATTCTATCATTTGGTATCTAAGCTATACCATTATTATCATTAACCTCCTTGACTTTCTTCGATATACTTGAGTGGATGAGGAAGGAGTGGAGGATGCGGGACCTTTAGTTGAGGAGGCGGGAGGAGTCTCGCATAGGTGCTTCAAACCGGGTGTCAATGCTTCCCTTCTTGGTGTTGAAGTATCCTTGGAGGAGGATTCCCCTGAATGCCTTCTAAGTTCGCGGACTTTCCTATCAAACCAGATCTTGGTTCTTACTAAGACAGGGGCTAAGATTTCAGCCAGATCATCTTTCTCTTTTTTGAACCAATCCAAATCCTCCAAGGGAGTGTGTTTGACCAAGTTGTCATATTCATATGGATATAGGTCGGAATTATCATCCTGGAGCCCTTCAGGAACTTGATACAGGTTAAGCTCTTGAATCAATTGAAGAGAAAACCTACCATAATGTCTCCTCCTTGCTTCAAGATCATCAGCCCATCAGCCCAATAGTCCTCTATGTCTACCCTATGATGATAAGTGATTTTGATGTTCTGTTCAATAAATTTCTTCAAGTTAAAACAAGTTCTTGGCCTGAAGAAATGGATAGTGATGGGAGCTAGGGCTCTTTCTATGTTTTGTGCATCTAGAGCCGTCTTGTAGGTGTAGTTTCCCAAAGTGATGGGGAAGTGCAAGCCAGTAATTTTCTTATCCCTGCAGGTTCTGTGCAACTTGTCCAATTGCCTGCATATCTCTATCAAGGCCATTTTATCATTGCAGAACATAGGAAGCTTGAGAGGAGTGCTCTCATAGCCTGCAAGCCTTATATAGGAGAATTTCCTGAACTGGATGAAGTAGGCACCATATTTTGAAATTAGGTTCATGGCTTCATCAGAAAATCTTCTCACCGTGTCACTCTCCAGAATCCTGACAATGTACATGGTGAAAGCATCATTCACCCTTCTGAAGTTGCGATTGCTAGTGTCCAGGGTGAATTGAGGGTAGTAGGCATATACAGGGTCACCCTTATGAGCATCAATGTATGAGAATCCAAACCATTGCCTCGATGCTACTAGGGTATACATTAAGTATGAAGTCATGTAGAACTTCTTGGTTTTTTGTACATTGGACAACTACTCTGCTAAGTTCATGTTGATGATTTCTACCGGTGATGTTTACGAGTTCCTTCACACACCATGTTGATAAGAGGGCACATCCAAAAATTGAATTCATTGGTAAAGGATAAGCCCATGACCCGAGCTAGTAGGATTATAAAATATGACAGTTCCTCGTTGAAATCGACACGGAACAGAACCTTGGATAGATGGGACGCCCCCTTTTTAGGGTTTTTAAGCCAAGACTTCGCCACCCACGCCTTGTATTTCTCACTGTCCTGATCGAAGAGGGCATGTGCCTAGTTTTGAGAGATTACTATAGAATTTTCCATCTCAGGAATCCTTAGGGTAGTGCCAATGGTGGTAGCATCAAGCTTGGTGATGAGTTCCCCATGCACATTCGTTAGCTCACTCGAGTCAGGATTGAAATGAGCACCACAAGAGAGTACTGTATCTGTGCATTGTACTGAGATTGGGAAACCACCGGTGAATGCCAAGCTGCTATCATGAATCATTTGTGCCATAGGAGAAGGGTTCGAGTCTGTCATTCTTTCCCAGAAATCCCCAAAGTCAAGGTGGCGAACTTCACTATCCCCGATATCGGGAATGATAGACTCAAGCGGTGAGATTTGCTCCTGACCTTGGAATTTAATCTTCATGTTGATAGTAATTTGAAAAGCAAGGTTGCAGTCTGGACTCGGGATGAAATTACAGGGGGAATGGATACGCGCGTAGAAATTTTGATCACAAGGGTATGAGCAATAGATAGCAAGAAAGCAGTGTGCAAAAACACATAGGGGCAGTTCATTATATAGCCATTTGGGAGAGAGAAAGACAATAAATGTGCATTAAATACACATCTACCAACTTAAAAAGCAAGATATTTGGGAAGAGCGGGAAAAATTAGCTCGGATGGCCTTTGGTTCATTTGGGACATGTGGACGCGAAAGCGCGATTCGGTCGATACGGGCGACGTGGGAAAAAGATGCACAAATGCTTTCGGGACATGAGGGACAAAAGTACGTGGAGTACGTGATTCGGCCGAATCGGGTGAAAAGTGAACATTGAGCCTGGGTGAACTTGTGTTACTTGGGACAAAAAGTTCGACGGGCGCGAAAGAAGTGGACTTCGGGTAAATCGGCCGATCGGCGAATAGGAGCCTGAATGAACTTGGGACATCTGGGACAAAAATGTCCGGTAGACCCGCAAATCACACAAAATGACCCAAAAATGTAGATTCTTCCCAATTTTTTGACTTTTCACATTACCAGGACAACAGAAAAGGCGTTTAACTTAAAAATTTTCAATTTTGAACTTCTCGAAAGCAGGGAAATTTTGAGTGGACAACAACCGGCTCTTTCGGGATGACTTCTCATAAGTTCAAAAGAACAAGACAAGGTAAGAATTCAAAAAAATAGGGAAGCAGACCAATACCTTATCCATTGGGCCATGGAGTCAAAAGCAGATCAATACAAAAGACAACACAAAAAAAAAATGAAAAGTAAGGGGAAAGACAAAATGCTATACAGAATATACAAAGGACTCCTAATCACCTAAGACTTAAACAATTTTAGGTACTGCCCACTATAAGGAAGTGGGAGGGAAGAACCATCCATATAATCAAGGTAAAAATAATTCTCACCAGCAAAGTGCCTGATCTTGAAAGGTCCGAGCCAAAGAGAATCAAACTTGTCATGGCTGCCATGAGGTTCATGCCTTTTATCCCATAACAAAACAATGTCTCCAACTTTGAAATCCCTGATCCTAGCCTTTTTATCAAACAAGAGCTTTACTTTCTGTTGGTGAGCATATATCTTATCAGCAACTTTCAATCTGTCTCGTTCAATTTGTAAAGGTCATTGTTACCCAAAATGTGCCCCCTGCTCATTTTCTGGCTAACTCCTTTCATCTTTCCTTCTCTTGTGCCTCAGACATAAAATTTTTCTTTTCAGGCACTCAAAATCTTTTGGAAATGGCACCATTGGATAGAGCTCTCTCTCAGCTTTCCAGAAAGGTAAATTTTTCCTCCTAACTCCTCATATTTTTCAAGTTATGGCTCGGCAGAGTTTTTGTGGGAAATTTTCCCTTAGAAGGCCCGCAACCAATGATATGCTGCCACGTGTCCAAGAAGTGGCGGGGGTCGGAGGAGAACTTGGTTTTTTGCCAAGTGTTTTGGCAAAGGTTTCAAAAGAAAAATTCTTCCCGTGGGGCCCACCAACGAATCAGGGGCTGCCACGTGTCTAGGGGGAAGATTTTGAAAATTTGGCTAAGTGTTGGCGCAAGAAATTTTTTTAAAGGATGGCCCCGCGGCCAATAAAAACATGACACGTGTCTTGGAGTGGCGGAGCATGGGGAGAATTCAGAATTTTTTCCCAAGGAGGAAATAAAATAAAATTCAAAGGGAAAGCCCGCCCCCTTATTGCGTGCCCAAGCATTTCACGCCACGTGTCCCACTGTCGGCTTCGGCGGAAAATTTTGGAAAATTTTCCAAAGGCTAAAACAAAGAAAAATGGAGCAGGAGGAGCCCACACCCAATGAAAAATTGCCACGTGGCACCTAGACTTGTGGAGTGTGGGAAAATTTTGGAAAATTTTCCAAATGCAAAAAGGTAAAAATTCAAATTTTTGCCCGCCGATCCGATTTTGGCCTGTTTTTGCCCTAAATTTTCAAATCGCCATATCTTTCGATCCAGAGCTCAGATTTTCACGTTCTTTATATCAATGGAAAGCTGGTGAAATTATCTACATGATTCCAGGGTCAATTTTGCATTTTGGTTCAGTTTGGAGAGAGAAAATCAAGAAACATCTCTGGCACGTGGTAATGGCCAGAAATGACGTTTCAACAACCAGTTTTAATGCAAAATGGGTCGCATTCTTCTTCAGATGGCCAAAAATGTCAGGGCATGGGTCTGTAAGGACGCCCATGCTGTTTTAATGCATATTCATTCAATGGGGAATGGCTCCCATGTTTTTACACGTTTTCTCTCTCCTGGGCTCGACCCATGCATTGTAAAAGCCAGATTTGGCTCATTTTGAAAAGAGAACACTTTTTTGACATTGCAAGCTTCTTCTTTCACCTTCAACAAGTGATTTTTGGCAAATATCAGACCTTTGAAGGATTATAACAGGTTTTTCTACCTCTTTGGTGTTGTAATGCAAGGATTTTGATGTTGAAAATCACAATGCTAGGCTCTGTGAATGTTTTCAGTCCTTTGCATGTGTTGTTTGCCTCATTTCAAACCTTTGATTACAACTTATCAACCTGTGCATGATGTTTTGTGTTGCAATTTCTGATTTGTGTCAATCTGCAAGAGCAAAAATGTTCACCACTCCTTTGGTGTATCACCCTTATTAGTTTAGTTTCAATTTTTACATCTTCTATCTCTGTCTCCTTACAATTTAGAGTAGGATTAGGCTTTAAACATCTGTAGTTGTGAAAATAATAGATCTAATTAGAGGAGTTTGAGGAACCAACCTCTAATCTAGAGATTCCTCTCTCATTTTTACAAGTCCCACACTTGGAGAGAGGTTTCAATGTTGTGCAATCACACTAGATGCCCTAAACATCAACTTAGAACCTTGATTTGCATCTAGGGGTGCTACTGATTTGCAACAACAGTTTTGGCACACCAGTGGGACCTTAGAGGTCTCATTTTCATTGCAGCAAAGTTGATGTGCATCTGCTGCAATTTTCTTGCTTAAAAGAGCTATAAATTACACATCTGGTGACTCCAAGAGGAAGAATCAACTGGTTTTAGTAGTGCAGGCCTGAAAACTCATGAGAAGAATCACCACAAGGTCAAGAGCTGGAGAAGAAGAGGTGTTGTTTGAATATCTGCAGTTATCTCCAAGAGTAAGGCAAAGTGGGAGGAGAATCCAAAGGTCTCCATCTCCACCAAACAGAACTCTCTCAACTCCTCCACCTGGTAGGCCTTTCATTCAATCAACAAGGGTTCTAAGGCCAATTCGAATGGCACAAAACAACCCCTATGTCAATTTCACTGGCAGCAGCCCACTTGCTCTCAATGCACAAAATCCAATTCCAATTGCAGCCTTGAAGAACATTCCATACTTCATTGGAGAGAATCAGACTACTCCTGGTGATCATGTTAAAGACATTGCCAACCTTTGTGCAATTCATGAAATCAATGAGATGCAAGTTGTTGTCAAATTGCTGGCATCTTCATTCAAGGGGAAGGCTTTGTAATGGTTTAGAAGCCTTGCCTCAGGTTCTATTCAAAATTGGAACCAGCTATGTGTAGCACTTCATGAGAAATTTGGAGAGAAGGGAGACAACTTGTCTCTTTTGGAGTAGCTGACAACCATCAAGAGAGCTCCCAATGAGCAGCTGACTGATTTCAACTTCAAATTTCAAAGGACTTGGGAGAGAATTCCAGTGGTAGTCAGGCCAATAGCAGAAGGTGCTTTTCTTTACTATCTCAAAGCTCTAAATTCTGATATTTCTATGTTGATTCAGTCCATGGGAGGCATAACTATCCCTATGGCTTATAGCATTGCCATTAGGGCTGAAAATTGTTTGATCCAAGCTGGCAAACTAGCCCCTAGACCTCCCATGCCATTGTTTCCAAGTTTAGAGAGCCCAAACACTAATCAAGCACCTAATTTGGCTCCTTCTCCCACTCCTAGAAATCAGAGTTCAAATGAAGCTTCTACTTCATCTCCAAGTGCCCCAAATGAGCTTCAAGAAGTCATGAAGCAATTGCAAAATTTAGGTAATGAGCTGGTTACTCTCAAGAGGCAACAAGCCCAAAGTTTTAGACCTTCCTTCCAGCCTCAAGCTCAGCCTAACAGGTAGCCATATCAACCTCATAGACCACCCAATCTAGCTACAAATCTAAATCAAGCAAGGCCTCCTGCCAACAGACCATTTCAGCCCTATAATCCAAATGCTATATCTGCCTCTAAGGCATTGGTGCCAACACAAAACAACATTGCTCAGGAGTATGATTGGTGTTTTCCATGCAATGAACCTCACAACCAATCTATGTGCTTTAACGGTGCCTTGAATCAAGCATTAATGGTGACAACTACTAGTGTGGAGGGTGAGTGCGGTCAAGAAAACAACCAACAATAAGAAACATTCCAGAAAGAATCAGCTCCAATAACACCACACTTGTAAGCGGCAGGCGCAGAGGATTTATGTGGCATAAATCAAACAATTTCTCAAGGTGTTGCAGTCAACACAAGGTCAAAAAGAAGGAATTTGGGTGAAGAACAACCATTAGCTCCAACCAATCTCCAACCTTCTATGGCTCCACAAATGGTTGGCAAACAAAATCTAGCTTTAAATGCACAAGGGCAGCCAAGAACAACTCCTAGGCCAACTCAAATACCAGTTGTTGCTGCCCACATGCAAGGAGTGAATATGTAAACCAAGGGACAACAAAGATATTTTCTACAAGCTGCCATAAAGGATCTGGCCAACTTCGAATCAACAAGTTCAAATGCAAGAGAAAGCACTCACAAATGCTGCCCAGCCTGAAGGGAATCATGGAGGATAGCAAGGTAAAATGTTGAAGCCCCCTCCTTTTTATGTCTCATTAATCATTGGAAACCAATTGGTGCACAATTGCATGATTGATTCTGGGGCAAGTAGCTCAGTGATGCCCAAGCAAATAGCTGATTAACTAGGACTTCAATATGAAACCATATCCAAAGGGGTAGTGCAGTTGGATGGGACAATAGTAACAATAGTTGGGGTGATTAGAAACTTGAGTCTTACCTTGCATGCATGTCCAAATGTTGTTGTTTTACAAGATGTATCAGTTATAGACCTTCCACCACTCTTTGCCCTATGTTTGTCAAGAGATTTCACAGCCAAGATTGGAGGATATTTTTCTGGCGATTGGTCACACATCTTTGTTGAGCGAGGTATGGAACCAAAGCTACAATCAGGTTTGAACCTATTGCAAACTTCCACATTGAGCCCTACACTCCAAGTCAGATCAATGCCAACTATTCAGCATTTGATCAAGAAGATCACCCAAGCACTGATGAAGCTGACACCAAGGTTGGAAGCATCCCGGATCTAACTCTTGATGAATGGGCAAACAAGGTGCATGCTTTTGATCCTTATCAAGAAGTAGAAGAATCTGAGCTAGGGGTCTATTGCATACATCAAGAAGATCAGCCCATTCCTAGCATCACCAAGCCAAACCACAAGGATGACAATGAGGTATGGCAGGCTGTTTTTGATGGATCAAGGAGTAGACAAGGTGCAGGAGGTGGAGCTATGCTTATTTCACCTCAAGGAGTAAAGTACTATTTAACTTTTAGATTTCAGTTTGCATGCTCCAATAACACTGCTGAATATGAAGCCTTGGTGCAAGGGATGCATTGGGCAATAAAGAGAGGAATAAAGAACTTGCAAGTCTTTGGTGACAGTGAATTGATTGTAAATCAGGTCAAGGGATAGCATGCTACCAAGAATGATCTACTCAAGTGCTACAAGAACAGGGTATGGGACCTCATTGAAGATTTTGAGGGTTTTGGCATCAAATCCATTCCTAGGAAAGAAAACCAAGCTGCTAACAGGCTTGCAACAATTGGGGCAGCCTTTGATATTGTGGAAAGCATTCAACAGGACAAGGTACAACCAAACATCCATGTGATTGTGAGGCCTTCAGTGCCGGATAACAATGTAAGTTGGCAAGTGTTTGAGAATGACCAGCAAATCATCCATTTCTTGCAAGAAGAAGCTGAGTTCTCAGCTAAAAATCAAGAAAAATTGGAACAAGCAGTATGGTGACCAAGTGGTACAGCTAAGAAATAACAAGCTGCCCAAGGGACTTATCACTTTGGAGTCCATTTTCAATCCCAATGATCAATTTAGGAAAGAGAAAGCAAACATTCAAGTCAAGAGAGAAGATTCAGTATCCATCTTGGTGGAAGAGAACAAACCATTGCAAATTGGAAAGATGACAACTGAACAAGAAAGGTATGAGTTCATACAACTGTGTCAAGAGTTCCCTGATGTGTTTGCTTGGAGCTACGAAGATTTGAAAGGTTTCAATCCCAAGTTAGCTCAGCACACCATTGAGTTGGATCCAAATACTAAGCCCATCAGGCAGAAATAAAGACCAATCAATCCACACATGGAGCCTCTCATGAGGAAGGAATTGAACAAGCTAATTGAGTCAAGATTCATATTCCCAATCAAGCATTCTAATTGGGTTGCCAACTTGGTTCCATCGAGAAAAGAAGAGTGGAGAGATCATATTGTGTGTTGAATTCAGAGACTTGAATAGAGCATCTCTCAAGGACCATTACCCACTCCCTTCTATGGAGAAAATTTTGCAAGTTGTGGCTAGCTCCGAGAGATTTTCACTACTTGATAGCTACTCGAGCTACAATCAGATTATGGTAAAAGAAGAAGATCAGTTCAAGACAGCCTTCACAACCAAATGGGGAACCTATGCATACAGGAAAATGCCATTTGGGCTGTCCAACGCTGAAGCTACCTTCCAAAGAGCAATGGACATGGCATTCAAAGGTTTGATCAACAATATGGTGCTTTGATATATCTTGATGATATCACTGTTTTTTCAAATAATGTAGCAGAGACCACCTCCTTCACTTGAGACAAGTCTTTCAAAGGTGTAGGAGATTTGGAGTGTCTTTGAATCCTAAGAAGTGTATCTTCGTAGCACATGAAGGAAATCTCCTTGGCCATATTGTCTCTAAAGAAGGATTAGCAATTGATCCAAAGAGGGTTGAAGCCATAAGAGCACTACGATTGCCAAGCCACAAGAAGGCCCTTCAGAGTTTCTTGGGGAGAATAAACTTTGTTCGGAGGTTTGTCCTAGATTTTGCAATGAAGGCAAGGAGAGTTTTGAAGCAATCAAAGAAGCCATCTCCCAAGCACCAACTCTCATCAACCTGGATTTCTCCAAGGATTTCATCCTCTATGCATTTGGAGGTAATGATACTATTTCTGCCATTTTAGTACAGCAGAACAAGGACAATGATGAGCAGCCAATTGCTTTCTTCAGCCAAAGCCTAGATGACTATGAGGTGAGATATTCTTTTATTGAGAAGCATGTACTTGCAGTAATCAGAAGCTTGAAGAAATTCAAGCATCTAGTCTTAAAAAACAAGGTTCAGTTGTTGGTCTCTCATGCGGGAGTAAAGGACTTCCTCCTCAACAAAGACTTAAATGAGAAGAGGGCAGGTTGGATCACTCGTGTCATGGAGTACGACATTGAGATCAAGGTCACCAAGCTGGTAAGAGGGAAAGGATTGTGTGAGAGCAGCTGATTTTGGGCAAGCAAAAAGAAGTATGTAATGAAGAAGAGGCTGTTTGTGATAGTTCAAGATAGCCATGTGCAAGGTAGCACTCAACAAGAAAATAATGCTATCCCCACTCCTTGTTGGACCCAAGGTATAATGCACTTTCTAAGCATAGGACTATGCCCTCCAGAGATGAACAAGACCCAAAGAAGACACTTTAGATTGCAGGCTGTCCCATATGCTATAGTAGACGGTGTTTTGTTCAAGAAAGATGTGAATGGAGTGCTGCTGAGATGCATTAGCACAAATTAGATTCATAGGGTGTTGGAAGAGTTCCATGGTGGACCAGCTGGTGGTCATTTTGCACCAAGAGTGACAACTCTAAAAATCATGAAGGTTGGTTATTATTGGCCCAAGATTTTCAGTGATTGCTTTGTGTGGATCAAAAGGTGCAAGAATTGTGCATTCTTCACAGGTAAAGAGAGGCTTGCTGCCCTTCCATTGCATCCAATTTCAGTTGACCAGCCATTCATGCAATGGGGTTTGGACTTCATTGGAGTCATTAATCCCAATTCAAGCCAAGGGCATAAGTGGATTTTGACAGCCACAAACTACTTCACCAAATGGACTGAAGCAGTAGCACTCAAGGAAGCAAATGAGTCTAGCATCTTAGACTTCTATGAGGGGATAGTAACCAGATTTGGCATACCTACTACAATAATCTTAGATAATGCATTAGCATTCATTGGATCCAAGGTGACTGAGTGGGCTGTCAAGAACGGGATCTACCTAAGTACTTCATCAAACTACTACCCTCAGGGTAATGGCCAGGCTGAATCTACAAACAAGAACTTGTTGAGGATCATTAGGAGGACTCTTGATGAGAATCAGAGGTCTTGGCATACCAAACTGAAATCAGCCTTATGGGCTAATAGGATAACTCCCAAGAGATCCACAGGTAACTCTCCATTCAGGCTTGTTTATGGAAGAGAGGCAATCTTGCCCATGTCACTTGAGTTGCCAACATTGGAACTCATGAAGTAGTTAGAGTTGCTAGAGTTTGGGCCCATGGAGGTGAGATATGCAGAGTTGATGGAGCTCAAGAAATCAGAGATCAGGCATCCCAAGCAATGGAGAAGGATCAAGCTTTGATCAAGAATACCTTTGATAAGAAGGCCAAGAGTAGATCTTTCCAAGTTGGAGATCTAGTGTTAAAATGGGATGCAGATAGAGCAAAACCGGGAAGGCATTCAAAATTTTATGCCATTTGGAGTGGCCCATACATGGTCACAAAGTGTAAGGACAGTAATGCCTTCCAATTGTCTTCATTGGATGGTGAAGAACTGCAGATTCCAGTCAATGGAATCTATCTAAAGCATTGCTACTAAAGGGAAATTCTCCACCTTGTAAATATTAGCTTAGGTTTTCATTCCTCCAAGTGCTTGTGCACATTGTTTTGCTGTAGGTTGTTTTTCTTTCCCTAAGTGCTTTGGCACAGGCTTGTTGTCCCTGGAGATGTTTTGCAGTCCTTGCTTCCATCAGATGATATTCCATGTTCCTCCTTGCAGTGTTCTAGTCAGTTGGGGTATTAAACAAAGAATCAGGTGACTCCATGCCCAATGGATTGCTTCAGGAAACTGGTAACTTCATCCAGCAGGCAGATGACCCCTCTGAGTCACCAAAATTGTTACCCAAAATGTGCCCCCTGCTCATTTTCTGGCTAACTCCTTTCATCTTTCCTTCTCTTGTGCCTCAGACATAAAAATTTTCTTTTTAGGCACTCAAAATATTCTGGAAATGATACCATTGGATAGAGCTCTCTCTCAGCTTTCCAGAAAGGTAAAGTTTTCCTCCTAACTCCTCATATTTTTCAAGTTATGGCTCGGCGGAGTTTTTGTGGGAAATTTTCCCTTAGAAGGCCCGCAGCCAATGATATGCTGCCACGTGTCCAGGAAGTGGCGGGGGTCGGAGGAGAACTTGGTTTTTTTCCAAGTGTTTTGGCAAAGGTTTCAAAAGAAAAATTCTTCCGCGGGCCCGCCGATGAATCAGGGGCTGCCATGTGTCCAGGGGGAATATTTTGAAAATTTGGCTAAGTGTTGGCGCAAGAATTTTTTTGAAGGATGGCCCGCATGCCAATAAAAACATGACACGTGTCCTGGAGTGGCAGAGCATGGGGAGAGTTTGGAATTTTTTCCCAAGGAGGAAATAAAAGAAAATTCAAAGGGAAAGCCCGCCCCCTTATTACGCGCCCAATCATTTGTTGCCACGTGTCCCAGCTCGTCGGCCCGACGGGAAAATTTTGGAAAATTTTCCAAAGGCTAAAACAAAGAAAAATGGAGCAGGAGGAGCCTACACCCAATGAAAACTTGCCACGTGGCACCTAGACTTGCAGAGCGCGGGAAAATTTTGGAAAATTTTCCAAATGCAAAAAGGTAAAAATTCAAATTTTTTGCCCGTCGATCCGATTTCAGCCTGTTTTTGCCCTAAAATTTCAAATCGCCATATCTTTCGATCCAAAGCTTAGATTTTCACGTTCTTTATATCAATGGAAATCTGGTGAAATTATCTACATGATTCTAGGGTCAATTTTGAATTTTGATTCAGTTTGGAGAGAGAAAATCAAGAAACGTCTCTGGCACGTGGTAATGGCCAGAAATGATGTTTCAACAACCAGTTTTAATGCAAAATGGGTCACATTCTTCTTCAGCATGGCCAAAAATGTTAGGGCATGTGTTTGTAAGGACACCCATGCTATTTTAATGCATCTTCATTCAATGGGAATGGCTCCCACGTTTTTACACATTTTCTCTCTCCTGGGCTCGACCCATGCATTGTAAAAGCAGATTTGGCTCATTTTGAAAAGAGAACACTTTTTGATATTGCGCAGCTTCTTCTTTCACCTTCAACAAGTGATTTTTTTGCAAGTATCGACCTTTGAAGGATCAGTAATGAGGTTTTTCTACCTCTTTGGTATTGTAATGCAAGGATTTTGATGTTGAAAATCACAATGCAGGCTCTGTGAATGTTTTCAGTCCTTTGCATGTGTTTTTGCCTCATTTCAAACCTTTGATTACAGCGTATCAGCGCATGTGCATGATGTTTTGTGTTGCAATTTCTGATTTGTGTCAATCAGAAGAGTAAAAATGTTCACCACTCCTTTGGTGTATCACCCTTATTAGTTTAGTTTCGTTGTATATATCTTTTCCCCGGGTAGATATAGACAAGCAGAAGAATGGAGAAATCAAAGAAGCTCAAATCCACGACGTGCCCAAGGCGCACAGAAGGGGTGCACGACAAAGAGTGTCGGCAGGGAAAATGGTGTGCCCAAGGCATACGAAGGCGCATTGCGACACGAGTGTCGACAGAGGAAATGGTGCGCCCAAGGTGCACAGAAGTGGCACACGACAAAGAGTGTCGACAGAGGAAATGGTGCGCCCAAGGCGCACAGAAGTGGCGCACGACAATGAGTGTCGACAGAGGAAATGGTGCCCAAGGTGCACAGAAGTGGCGCACGACAATGAGTGTCGACAGAGGAAATGGTGCGCCCAAGGCGCACAGAAGTGGCGCACGACAAGGAGTGTTGACAGGGTAAAGGATGCACCCTTGGTGCATGGAAGAGGATGTCGACACACACATGGATGCGCCTATGGTGCACCTTCAGGAGGCGCAACATTTTGAGCACTGACAGGAAGCAGACCCTGGCGCAGATATTCAAATGGCCATAACTTTTGACTGGGAGCTCGAGATTCATGCAAGGTTGGACTTTTTGGAAATCTTACAAGGTCCTCTATCCAACTATGACTAGATATCTTTAATTGGGTGAGAAAAAATTCTTAAAAATTCGAAATACAGTTCACCACTTTTGGGTTCGCTAGGGTTCTCACCTACCACCATAATGAGATAGTTAAGTGCATTCTGGAGGTGGTTGGGGTAGTTTTGGAATTCCTCTCTCTTTTCTCTCTCATTCTTCCTATAAATTGTAAGGAGGGGCTTCTTTCTAAAGGTTGGAAATTTCTGTTTTGCCCCTCCCTTCTTCTCTTTGGCAGGTGATTTTGTGGAGTTCAAACCTCCCATTTAAAACTGTAATGCAACTTTGCCTCTTGGCATTTTGCAGTGTTTTGTATCAACCTTTGAGCAAAGTAATGCATGTCTGTGGATGATTCTCAACCCTTTCTGTGTTCATTTGCATCTCCCGATCTTTCACTACAAATCATTATCTCGTGTATGATCTTGCATTACATTTTAATGGTTTGTGTTTATTGGCAAAACAGTGTTTTTCATTCCTCGGTGCATCACCTCTCGTAGTTTAGGTTTATTTTTATGCATTTCTCTCTCCCTATATCCTTGGAAAGTTAGATTAGGTTTTTTTAGTAAACCCTATGCATCTTCTACATGTGCATCGAGCAGAGGAATAGGAACCGGCCTTCATCCGGAGAGCTTTTTTGTTTTCGCAATGTCCCACACTTGGGAAAAGCTCCATGTTATGCAATCGCACCGAGAGTCTAAACCCATCGTGTTGCGAGTCCTAGGGTGCTTTGTGATTTCACATCAACAGTTTCAATTTTTGCTTCTTCTATCTTTGTCTCCTTACAATTTAGAGTAGGATTAGGCTTTGAACCTCTGCGGTTGTGTAAATAATAGATCTAATCGGAGGAGTTTGAGGAACCAACCTCTAACTGGAGATTCCTCTCTTTTTACAAGTCCCACACTTGGAGAGAGGTTTCAATGTTGTGCAATCACACCTGGATGCCCTAAACATCAACTTAGAACCTTGATTTGCATCCAAGGGTGCTTTGCTGATTTGCAACAGCAGTGTACATGATCCTTTATCCAAAGAATCATCATTAGGCGGTGTCTTTAATGGCCTTCATTAGATGTAAGGTGGTAGCTCCCTTATTCTTGGCAATTGAGCTTCCACTCCATATACTACGAAAAGGAGACATCCCAATGGCTCTCTTAGGTGTGATCCTATCTCGCCCAAAGAGCATCATAGAGTTTCTTGTGCGAGTTCCTCGGGACTCATTAACTAATTTCCTTATTATAGCCACCCGATTTTTGTTTGTTGATTTTGCTTGTCCATTCCCCGAGGATAATAATCTAAGGAGTGAGCTAAGGAGATGCCATATCCATAAAAAAATCCATCATCTCGATTGAAGAAAAATTTGAAGCATTATCTTTCACTATCTTGTTTGGCACACCGAACCTTATCAAGACGTTTTCTTTGATAAAATTACATACTACTTCGAAGTGGTACTTTTCTTGGAATGGCTTCTACCCATTTAGTAAAATAACTCGTGGCATTAATACATGAGTATGACCAGCACTAGAAGAGGGATTAAGTGTTCAATGAAATCTAAACCCCATCGTTGAAAAGGCTCTTCGATCACAAGCTGGTTTAAGGGGCAAAGAGGCTAACTTGGGTCTACCCACAAAGGTTTGACAAGCTTCACATTTATCAATCCAATTTGATGCATCTCTAAACAAGGTAGGCCAAGTAATATCTAGCACGAAGAATCTTGTGAGCGGTGTGGTTGATGAGTAGCGCCCCCACATGTTTGGTTATGAAAAGTTGAAAGCACTTCCTCTCATCGTTCCTTATCCACAAATTTTAGAAACCTTTCATCCAACCCGCGTTTAAACAAGGAATTCTCCCACAACACATATTGGGCTGATCTTAGCTTAATGTGACTCTCCTCTCTTTAGAAGTCAAATGAGAGGGACATTCTCCATATGTGAGAAAGTGTGTGATGTCGCATACCATTCATCAATTGAGCCAAGAAACAAAGCGATAGGGAGATTAAATTTATCCTCCGGTAAGTTGTGCTTAGCTCCCTCAGTGATGAGTTCACACAAGCCTTTTCCACGAACAAGCTTGGTTGGTCTGATGTTGGCATCATATTCTTGAACCTTGGCCACCCAGTTTCCTCTCTTGGATCAGAACTCCTGCTGTGTGAGAATGGACTTGATGGTTGTATCCGGTACAAATACTGTGGAGTGAGAGTTAAGAATGTAAAAATGAAACTGCTTGACAGCTTTAACCACTACGAAAGCATGTTTCTCCATTATGGTATATTTTAACTCATGATTTTTCAAAATGTAGCTCATAAATGCAATTGGGAGTTCATGATTATCAGAATCTTCTTGAGTCAAAACAACAGCCAGGGTGTTATCTGTGGCATAGCAATAGATGATAAAATCTTTGCCGAAATCTCCACATGCTAAAACAGGAGTTTTAGCAATAGCTCTTTTAATACCTTCAAAGGATTCTTTACCTTCAGGAGACCAAACAAACATCTGTTTTCCCTTCATCATTTGGGATATATTCAAAGTTAGCTCTGCAAAATCAGGAATGAATCTTCTCAGAAAGTTAATCTTACCAAAGAAAGAGTGCACTCCTTCTTCTTGCTGGTTGGAAGGGGAATTTGCGTTGGATAGCTTGAACTCACTCAGGATCAATTTTTATACCATTTTTGGAAACAACATGCCCCAATAATTTTCCCTCTATGACACAAAAAATAGATTTCTTGGGATTTAAAGAGATCCCATGTTCTCTACATTTCAAAAGAACTGTTTCTAGATGCTGAAAATGATTTTCCCTTGTTTTGGAAAATATAGTCAAGTCATCAAGGTATACGACAATACACTTTCCTTTCAAACATCCAAAGGCCAAGTCAATAGCTCTTTGAAAAGTGGCACCGGCATTAATGAGCCCAAAAGGCATCCTTTTGTAGGCAAAGGTACTCAAGGGTAGTGAAGGCCATTTTGTGTTGATCGTGGTATTAACCTCTACCGATTATACCATGAGAAGCCATCAAGCATAGACAACATTTCAGATCCTATCATAACTTGCAAGACTTGATCCATCATGGGCAAAGGATAGTTGTCCTTTAAAGAAGCTTGATTCAGATTCCTGAAGTCGACATAGATACGAATCTCACCATTTTTCTTTCTAACAGGCACAATATTGGCAATCCATGTTGAATGGTGGATAGGAAAAATGATTTTGGCTTTTAATAACTTCTGTATTTCCTGGAAGATGGTGTCAGCTATCTTAGGATTGTACTGCCTCTGTTTCTGCCTGAAAGGCTTAATCCTAGGTTTGAGAGGGATGTAATGTTGCATCTCCTTTGGTTGAAAAGCTTTTAAATCCTCATAGGAATAAGAAAGAACATATTTATACTTCTTTAAAAGATTAATTACTTTCTTCTTTTCTTCTGGTGTGTAACATTTTCCAATGTTCACGAGTTTAGGGTCACTAGAAATCCCAATATTAATTTTATCACATTCAGTTGATTGTTGAGGTCCAGTAGAAGCTTTAAACCTCACATACCTATCATGTTTTTCAAACAATTCTTCTAAACTCACCAATCCCTTTGGAATCTTGTTCCCTTTGAGTTTGATACATCCATCCTAATCTGCCTCTTCTTCTTTGACGGCTTCTTCATTGAAAGGCACATTTCACAAGGTAAATTGTCACTTCCTTCAAAGTAAAACTGTTCAAAGTTATCCTTGAGTTCTAACAAAGAAAGAAGATGCTCATCATCATTGAAAACTTACCGATTACTTGCATTATCGTGTACACTTTGGGCCTATGGATCATCTCGATGGTAAACTTATCTTGAGAGAAGTCGGGACGAGGTATCGCAATGACCCCGAGCTCGCTAGTGAATCAGCCCCAGTATTCTCCTCCCTAGGCACCTTTGCTTTGATGGAGATGGTGTCAAGAAATTCAATAGAGTCCCAAACTGATTCCTACAATGTTTCAATCTTCTATTTTTACCCGAAAAGGTTTCTAACTTGCTTGACAATTAGCTCCACATCTCACGAGCTAGAATATTCTTCATACCATTTTCTTTTTCCACTTGGAGTCCAACGATGAGAGATTCATACTCTACTGTATTATTAGTATTTTAAAATTGTAACTTGAATGAGAAAGGACAGACCTTTCCCTCGGGAGACACCAATACTACACCAGCTCCAGAACCCGCTAAGGAACAACTTCCGTCAAACTCTAATATCCAAATGCCATTAGAATCCTCAGGTGATATTTTGGGAAGTTGGACCTCATCTGGAGACATAATCATATAGTTACCGTGCCCCATATCCTCAGAAATTATTTGTGCTTTGGAATCATCTATTTTTTGTACGATATACTCAGATTGCTTCTCAGGGAACAACTTTTTCATTTGCCCATTAACGGGTATGAGGCATGTGACCAATCCATTTGAATTTCTCCACCCACATCCTTACGAAGTTCTCGCTTAGTAGCATTCCATATGAAGGAGGAATATCTCGCTACTTTAGGATAGTAGCCAAAACCTTCTTCTCGGGCAAGGCAACAAAAACTACTTGTGCATCTTTAATTCTTCTGACCAGGGGCACTTCTTTACTTTCCATGGAATAACAAGACCCGTAAGTTCATGTGAGAGTTAGTCCTAAGGCATGGGCTACTTTGGCGGGCATTACATTGTCGATGCCTTGAATCTATGATGTAATTGCTGAGTCTATGTCCAGCTATAAGGAGGGTTACATAGAATGGTTTAATCTTGTCATAAGGTGAGGTGACATAGGATACCAGATTGGGTTGTGGTGTAGAAGATGGAGTGGGTAGGATGCCTTTATAGGTAGTTTTAGAATGAGAATTGACAAAGTGAATCATCTTAGCAAAGGCCTTGGGATGTGTTTGATAATATTCAGCTTTTGAGATTTAAACCTTGGTCTTTTCGGGTGATCAACAATATCGAAAGACCCAGTGGACAAGCTATCCTCACTTGGGACCTTAGGTTTATCGGTTTTAGGAGATGAAAAAGAAGTAACCTTAGTAGCGAGAGGTGACAGGACTTACCTTGGGTGTGGATGCAATGGGGATAGGAAATCCTCTTTTTGCAATTACAGGAATAGTCATTGGATGTTCCTTGGATCTTTTGGCCAGCTGCATCACTTTCCTTTTTTTTTTGTCTGCTCTCGAGTCATGATAGCATATGATTCACTATTCATATCCGCCACTACCTTGTCATAATCATCTTCTTCATTGATGCCTTCGGTGGTGAATAAATTAACTCGAGATCCCTCAAGTTCTTGTTTCTTCATCAACCTCTTCAACAAATTCTTCACAATCTTCACTAACTTATTCATCCTCCATCTCTTCAACTTCACAAGTTGCATTAATAGGGACTTTAATAGGAGGTCCTTCAAGTGCTAGCCTTGCCTGTGAAGTAGGAAAATGATTTCTGGGCTGAAAATTCCTCCTTGGAATGTCTGCATAAGGGGCGTGCGTTGAGCTAATTGTTTCTTAATGGTGATGAGGTCATTCGCAAGTTTTTGTACTAGTGAATCAGTATTAGGTCCAGAAGTGGAAGAAGAGGAAGGAAAAGACCTAGATTTAGAGGGGTCTCTTCTCAGCTTCCCGAGACATGATTAAATCATCTTCAACACTAATAGCAAGAGTTTGATCCTCGGCCAATGTTGCAAGATTAGCTCTTCTCAATGCATAACTAACTTCAGGCAATTGGGCATTAAGGAAAAAGCATTTTTGAATTTGATCTACAGGTTGAGTGCCTGGTGGAATTTTGTTGATCAATCTATTAAATCAAGCCACAAATTCTCTCATGGGTTCTTGTGATTCCTTCTTTATTTGAGAAATTTGGGCTAGCAAAGCATGCACATCTTCCGCCGGTTTGAAATGATTCTCAAACCTTGCTCTCATTGTGTCCCAGCTAGTGATAGTTCTGGCTAGAAGGTGATAGAACCAATCAGCCGCATTATCCTATAAAGTTTCAATGAAAAGCCTCACTGAGACATCTTCATGTTCAACCCCCAGAACTCCACATGCAACTATAAAGGCTGCAATATGCTCATTAGGATGTACCTTGCCATCACCTCTGAATTTGGGAAAGTTCTTCCGGTTACCTCTGGGTAACTCATGCAAAGGCTGAGGAAGAGAAAGAGGCCCAACACAATGGCCCCAAGGCAATGATACCACCATTCTTGGAAAAATAGCTTGAAGGGGAACTGAAACCCCAGTGAGAATTAGAGCGCGGAGATTAGGACTGAGTTGTTCTGAAGAAAAACCTCCCACGGGTTTCTACTTTTGACAGGAGGAATGCTCGTTGAACGAGCTCTTCTATTTCCTCTAGTTGAAGGGAAGGGAAAACTCTATTGCTCCAAAAGCTGAAACTGAGAATCTTCAATACCACGGGCCCTTCTCCCGTGAGTAAAACGTGGAGTTGCTAGATCAAAGGATGATCAATAAATATTTATGGAACTGGAATACGCCAAGAGACGCTTCCCCAACGGAGTCACCAAAAACGTTGGTCGTAAAAAGAAGATCCTAATGAGAGCAATAGTCAAGGGACAAGAAGTCCCTCCTCTTTGATGGGAGAGGTTCCCTTATTTAAAGTGAGACTTATTTACAAATGTACAGCACATAACTTTGATGTGGAACTTAGATATCATGAAAGCATTGTGAAGAATAGATTATCAATCACAAAGGCATAGAGGAATGAAGATGCGGGAATAAGCAGAAAAGCATTCTCCAGAATTATAGATAACAAAATAATTCTTTATGCGTGCCAGGATACAATGAATTAGAATTGAACCATTTGTATTTGAATTACTGAGATGCAATTTAGAAGGACACACAGTTCCATAAATAACATCCACAAGAATACAAAGCTTCTTGGTATAATGCAGACAAATGATCTAATAATGTTTAACAGATAGCTGCGAAATAAAGGAATCAAATGAACAAAGAAAGAAGATCCTTTTGTATTGATTTCCATATTATTCCTTACACTTTCAGTGATAAGCCAAGTTCCTCCCCTCCAATGGCGAAGAGAGGCCACTATATAGTTTACAAAATAGTTACCTTTGGTAACTACTTCTTTTAACTAATGTTTAGTTAAAGGGCTGCTAATCGCAATACCCCAACTAATTACAATAAATCTGATGAAGAAAGGAAGAAAGGAGAAGAATCAGGAGAAGAAGACAGGCGTTCATGATTGAGAGGGGCCCACCGATTTTAGGATCCACTGTCTAAATCTTTTCAATGCCTCTGCTATGTCTCTGCCACATGGTACCGATGTATTGGCAGTGGACTGGGTCCAAAATCGAGGCACTTCTCCATCTCTTTGTTGAATTTGACATGTGTATGATAATATTTATTTGCTTCTTCAATAGCAGACTGGAGAGAGCAGATCTCCTTCATCTTTTCCTTGGAAATGGAATCCTCCTTGAACAAATTATCTTTGACAAAAGCTCTGAATTGAGCTTTGATTTCTTGCAAGGAGAGGGGTACACTAGAGGTCTCATCATGGAGGTGGCAATGTATATCCTTGAAAGCGGATACCACCAAAGTCTTGAAGGCCTCACCCTTCTGCCAGCTATTTTTAGTTCTCCCAAAGCTTCTTCTAGCACCTTGATTTTCCATTCCACGTTGTATACCCATGATTTTGACAAGTTATCTTTTGCATCGTCGAAGACTTTGCTTACCATTAAAATATTCTCATCAGTCTGTCCCATGAGGCGAAGGTCTACTATACAGCTACTCCAGAGTTTGAGCTCTTTATCTATATTTCCAATAGTGGAGGAGAGCTTATGTTGCAGATTATTCACCTTCTCATTGAGTTTGAAGGCTTCACCAATGAAATTCAACCCTACAATGAGCATGTCATCTACCATGGCCTCCATAGCCCTTCCATAGATAGAATATCTGTGTATGTCTTTGATACTCTGGACTTCATCTTGGCTGAGGATCATAGGTGGTGGAAGAGTAGTCAGTGGGGTAGGATCTAAAACTTTATCCTTGGACAACAGAGACTTGATAAAACCTGTAAGAACCTGAGCCTGCTCCTCCAGCTGCTCTATGGTTTGTTGCCCTTTCTCCACCCTCCCAATGACCCTGGTGACTATTTCCTAAAGATTTTGGATCTCACCTTCAGGAGTGGACTCTCCCATGGGAATCCTTGAGAGCTCAAGATCAGATGCTTGCAAATCCTACTCTGGCTTGTCAACCTTGGGCTTGGCTATTTCTAGGAATTGCTGACCCTGAGCATCAGATACTATTCTAGAGGTAGTCCTAGCCTTCTTAGCGGGAGTAGGAGGAGTAGTGCCTAACAAGGCCGCCACAAAGCATCAAAGTTGGGTCCCGAGATCCGAGAAGAGGACTTTCTCTTCCTACTATCGATGAGAGGTTGCACCCATGCAAAAGAGGAGGAAGAAGAAGAAGGTGGGGAAAGAGGACCAAGAGATAGAGAACTCATAGCACCAGGGTGTGCACTGCTATTGCTTCTAGTTGAGATATGAGTGGGGCACTCGGGGCACTCGGGGCTTCTGGTGTGGAGGAATCAACAATGCTTGGAAGTTCAATGCTCTAGACTTCTTTGTCTTTATCTATTGGGGCTTCTGGAGCACTTATGGGGGCTGACACCTCACTCTCTTCACTTTCACTGAGAACAATAATGTTCTCTGGACCTGAGGGAAATTCTGAATGCTTCATTGTGGGATCTTCTTCAATAGGTTCCTTCTTAACCTCCTTGACTTTCTTCTGATATACTTGAGTGGATGAGGAAGGAGTGGAGGATGTAGGACCTTTAGTTGAGGAGGCAGGAGGAGTCTGCATAGGTGCTTCCGAACTGGGTGTCAATGCTTCCCTTCTTGGTGTTGAAGTATCCTTGGAGGAGGATTCCCCTGAATGCCTTCTAAGTTCGCGGACTTTCCTATCAAACCAGATCTTGGTTCTTACTAAGACAGGGGCTAAGATTTCAGCCAGATCATCTTTCTCTTTTTGAACCAATCCAAATCCTCCAAGGGAGTGTGTTTGACCAAGTTGTCATATTCATATGAATATAGGTCAGAATTATCATCCTGGAGCCCTTCAGGAACTTGATACAAGTTAAGCTCTTGAATTAATTGAAGAGAAAACCTGCCATAATGTCTCCTCCTTGCTTCAAAATCATCAACATAGTCAGCCCAATAGTCCTCTGTGTCTTCCCTATGATGATAAGTGATTTTGATGTTCTGCTCAATAAATTTCTTCAAGTCAAAACAAGTTCTTGGCCTGAAGAAATGGACAGTGATGGGAGCTAGGGCTCTTTCTATGTTTTGTGCATCTAGAGCCGTCTTGTAGGTGTAGTTTCCCAAAGTGATGGGGAAGTGCAAGCCAGTAATTTTCTTATCCCTGCAGGTTCTGCAAGTTTTCCAATTACTGTATATCTCTATCAAGGCCATTTTATCATTCAAAACATAGGAAGGTTTAGAGGAGGTGCTCTCATAGCCTGCAAGCCTTATATAGGAGAATTTCTGAACTGGATGAAGTAGGCACCGTATTTTGAAATTAGGTTCATGGCTTCATCAGAAAATCTCCTCGTTGTGTCGCTCTCCAGAAGCCTGACAATGTACATGGTGAAAGCATCATTCACCCTTCTGAAGTTGTGATTTTTAGTCTCTAGGGTGAATTGAGGGTAATAGGCATATACAGGGTCACCCTTATGAGTATTAATGTATGAGAACCCAAACCATTGCCTCGATGCTGCTAGGGTATACATTAAGTATGAAGTCATGTAGAACTTCTTGGTTTGCTATACATTGGACAGCTACTTTGCTAAGTTCATGCTGATGATTTCTACCCAGTTGATGTTCTGAGTTCCTTCACACACCATGTTGATAAGAGGGCACATCCAGAAATGGAATTCATTGGTAGAGGGTAAGCCCATGACCCGAGCTAGTAGGATTATAAAATCTGACAGTTCCTCATTGAAATCGGCATGGAACAGAACCTTGGATAGATGGGACGCCCCCTTTTTAGGGTTTTTAAGCCAGGACTTCACCACCCGCACCTTGTATTTCTCACTGTCCTGATCGAAGAGGGCCTGTGCCTAGTTTTGAGAGATTACTATAGAATTGTCCATCTCAGGAATCCTTAGGGCGGTGCATAATGGTGGTGTGACAAAGAGCTTGGTGATGAGTTCCCCATTCACATTCGTTAGCTCACTCGAGTTGGGATTGAAATGAGCACCGCAAGAGAGTCTGTCGTATTTGCACATTATCAGACCGAGATTGGGAAACCACTGGTGAATGCCAAGCCACTATCATGAATCATTTGTGCCATAGAAGAAGGGTTTGAGTCTGTCATTCTTGCCCAGAAATCCCCAAAGTCAAGGTGGTGAACTTCACTATCCCCGATATCGGGAACAACAGACTCGAGTGGTGAGATTTGCTCCTGACCTTGGAATTTAATCTTCATGTTGATAGTAATTTGAAAAGAAAGGTTGCATTCTGGACTCAGGATGAAATTACAGGGGAATGGATACATGCACGAAATTTTGATCACAAGGGTATGAGCAATAGATAGCAAGAAAGCAGTGTGTAAAAACGCATAGGGGGCAGTTCATTATATAGCCATTTAGAGAGAGAAAGACAATAAATGCGCATTAAATACACATCTACCAACTTAAAAAGTAAGATATTTGGGAAGAGTGGGAAAAATTAGCTCGGATGGCCTTTGGTTCATTTGGGACACGTGGGATGCGAAAGTGTGATTCGGCCGATACGGGCGACGCGGGAAAAAGATGCACAAATGCTTTTAGGACATGAGGGACAAAAGTACGTGGAGTACGTAATTCAGCCAAATCGGGTGAAAGGTGAACATTGAGCCTGGGTGAACTTGTGTTACTTGGGACAAAAAGTTTTGATGGGCGTGAAAGAAGTGGACTTCGGGTAAATCGACCGATCGGCGAACAGGGAGCCCGAATGAACTTGGGACATCTGGGACAAAAATGTCTGACAGACCTGCAAATCACACAAAATGACCCAAAATGTAGATTCTTCCCAATTTTTTTGACTTTTCACATTACTAGGACAATAGAAAAAGGTGTTTAACTTAAAAATTTCAATTTTGAACTTCTCAAAAGCAGGAAGTTCGAGTGGACAACAACGATCGGCATAGCCATCATGCAAGTTAGCTTACATGCTTAAAGAGAACTCAAATTCATTCTAAATGAACTAGATGATCTGTGCATCATTTTCAAACACTTGTTAGTTGGTATTGTTGTCTAGGACAGATGTCCTGATCACCATTTTGACATGTTGCACATTTCCTTTGATAAAGTCCTCAGCAGGAGAGAACTATGAACCAAACATGACCATCTGATCAACTTCTTTGTTCATCTTTCTTGGCACCACCTATAGATTCAGAGCATCAAAGCTCTCAAGAAGGTCCCAAAATCTATGCTTATAAGCTTTGAGAATATTATTCTTTGCCATGCATTTTCTTGTGACTGTTAGATGACCAATTCTGTGTACTCAAAGATCTGTAGTGCCTTAATCCTTTTCTTTTCAGTAATGAGAAGACCATGTACTAGCACTTCATATTATGCAATGTTTTTGGAGAATATAAACTGCAATTTGTGTGTGAATAAAAATTCTCATCCTTGGGAGAGATGAGCACAACACCTACGCTCACACTATTTTTGCTTCGGATCTAGCAATTTATAATTTACACAAACTTGAGTTTTCTTCATTTTTCTTGAGCGCACGTGGAAATACAAAATCTTCTTCAAGGATGTAATAAGTACAAAGCCTAGTTTCAAAGGATTTAAGATCCTTAGCATATGGATCAAATTTTTGGTACCTTTCCACCCATTCATCTAGCACTAAATTAGGTATAGGAAGGGGAACATACTACTCTTCGGAAACTAAAGCTTGTTCTTCTTGGATTAGATAATTAGCTTGGAGAGGGGATGGGTCATATGACTCTACATGATAAGAAAATATTGGCTCAACTTGTATGGTAAACTGGGTACCATACCTTGTCTTGAGTAACATATGGGACCAATCAGAAGACAAGTCACCACCCACTTTAGTAGTGAAGTCTCTTGATAGAAAAAGGGAAAACAAAGGAGGTAGGTCAATGATTGACATATATTGAGTTATTGTGAGGCTTGGACATGCATGGAGGGTTAACTCAAGATCCTTGATGAATCCTAGAGTGGTGATAGTTGAGCCATCAATTTATAGGACTCCTTTCGACAAAGGGATGTACTTAAGACCTAATACATCATAAATTTTTCTAGGCATGACAAAGTATTAACGCATGAGTCAATCATGCAATTATGGATGAGGTGTATGACTATGATCAAGGAAATATAGAAGGGTGTGGTTTTAATAACATTACTTACTTGTTTCACCTCTTCTTGATAGATATTGATAGCGGTGCATGGGTTTTTGAGGTTGGATTAGTGTGTGGGAGTTGTGCTAGAGCTTCATGCAACAGTCGCACTAAGATGGAATGGAAAGGGCATCCCACATTATGACATTTATATTTTTCTTCTTCATCTAGTCCAAAATGTTGAATGGAAGGCCCATTGACTTGTACATTTAGGGCACAATAATATATTTCCTTGATTTTTTAGGCGTAGAGGTAGGGGCCTTATCTTGTGCAAGAGGCTTGACCTATCAAAGGAGGGGCATGCACCACTTTAGGAAGAGTGTTGCGTGGAGCCTCATGCATAAGAATTTTTGCACCTTTTTTGCTAGATTCCTTGGTTGCATCTATTTACTTTTGAGGATCAAATTATACGATAAGAATTTAAGATTATGTGCCGACTCGAGCATTATTTTCTTGAACCTCGTGTTGTCGCAACCCGGGCACGCAACCTATTTGCATAATCTGCATCTTGATTAATTACATAGAAGTCGTCGGTGACAAAGAAAATGTTACAAATATATTGTGTAACATTATTAATATATTGTAATATTATTAATAATGAGTTTATATAACTCATATTAATAATATAGTTAGTGTGAGTGTGTTGTGATAAATAACTCACATAGCTATTTTGGAGTGTGAGTGATCCTAGGGATAAACTTGAGAGATTCATGGAGAGAGATATGAGGAAGACTAAGTGATAAGACTTGACTCCTAGATTATAGGATCAAGCATTTGTATAAGAAGCTATCTCTAGATGAATATAATATCCCGGATTGAATAGAAGAAACATTATAATATATTTCTAGTGTTATTTGATTAAATCTGTGTTCATCTTGCATGCAATCTGAACCAAAATAATATTTGGTATCTTGGGATTGAAAGTAATACTAGGGTATAAAGGAGAGATATGGGGATAAAATGATAAGACTTGACTCCATGATTTTAGGAGCAAGAAATTGTATAAAATGATCTCTCATAATCAATAGAAATTTCTCCACTCTATTTACATTTGGTTTCTATCTTTTTAGTTTTCATTTCATGTGTTGATTTCAATTAATTATATCTTGATTTATTTTACAATATATTTGTAACATTCACTCCCCTATTGTTAACATTATTAATTTCCAATAGAACATAAGGTGGCCTCGGGAGGATTTTCTAAATTTTCTTGATTCTTAGGTTGGCTTACGTTTGTTGAAGGTTCGCATTTGGAAGTAGCACGAATCATGTAAGCTGCACATGCAACATTGGTAGAATGATTCGACTATGGGGTATATGGCAAGGAAAGCACCATTTGACTCTTGATCCAGGTTGTTTTGAACTAGGACTAGTGCTTGGCTTGCATATTTGAGCCTTGGAAGAGGTTGTGCGGGAGGAATAAATTACAAGGGAAGGTGTGCATTAGCATGCCATCTATCATTTTGTTAGTTCTTCTTGTATATTTGTTTTCCATAGTGATTCCACCAAGGTTGATTGTTTTTGTTATGCCCCTGATTAGTATTTTTTTAAGGCTTGCGCCTACTACCTCTCTAAAGATATGAATTTATTTGAAAAGTTTTGATCGGGGCCTTTGTCTCTTCATCTTCTTTCTATTGTCCGAGAAGAATAGGATGTGGATGCAACGGGTTGAATGCTCTACTCAAGGAAAAGAGAAATGGAAGGTTGGGGCACCTAAGACATTTATGTGAATAAGGGAATATGTGATCTAGGGGCTAACTTTCCCACCTAGATGATACTATTTTATACCCTTATTGCAATATTATAAGCATCAAGTAAGGTTCTACCTCCCATGGAAAAAATCATGACTGAAATGTCTTTATTCAAGGCCCTTAGATAGTACAAGAAAGCATGTTGGGTTGTAGGCCTTACCACTTGAGGGATTCTATCCCAAGTCTTCTGAAACATGATATTGAAATCAGTCATTTGTTCATTGGGTGCCCTCTTTGTTGTAGTCATTTCCTCCACTCATGATAGCTGATCTGAAATGTCTTCAAATTAATTACATAGAGATGTTCTAAGATCATCCTAGGTGGAAATAGATGCAGGTATCAAACCTATGTACCACTAAAGAGTTTTCCCTTTGAATGAGGTCGTAAATAACCTGACCATTACATCATCGTGCATGATCAGATAGACAAAGCACACATTTTCTACATCTTTTATGTCCTCGACAGGGATGACTTGATTCTCACCAATAAAGTATGGAATACTCTTGAGCATTACTACTGGCATATAATGTTGTGCATTGAGATTGAGAGGGATTCCACTGGTGAAGTTGGAAAAGTTTATTGGAGGTGGAGGTGGCTATAGTACCATGATAGCCTACACAGGTCTACTAAAAGGAGGAGTGGAAAGTGCACAGTGTCTTTGGAGACATAGATTTGCATGGGGTAACTCTTGTACGTGTTATTATTAGAGAAATATAGATATACTCAAAGGATTCTTCAGTTGTTACACTTTCTCTTATATGCACTCTTCTCATGAAAGGCACACAGACTACTAAAACATTAGATCTGAGTGTTGAGAGTCCCAAGATGTGTTGAAATAAGCCTCCAAAGGATGAAAACAACTAAGTCACACACTAGAACTTAGCAATAAATAAATTTAAGTCATCAATGCTTCTCCCATCGGGCATGCCGAATTTTTGGAGCTCAAACTTGCACCCATCTCAAATTAGGTTAAACTGAGTCATTAAGTCAATAATGGAAGGCGTATCAAAGTTACAGGGCCTTGTATTCTTGAGACATACCTCCGGAGAAGGCCAATTCATTTACCTATTTCTACTACTACTACTAGTGTTACTCCTAATGCAAAATGGAAATCCTAAGCTAAACATGCCAAGGGACCAAGGATAAAAGGAGGACATGAAAATGAGAAAAATAAGTAAGGGAGGTGATAGAAAAAGAAATAAGGGGATGAACATGATCAATTTTGAACAAAAATAATGGAAAATTCACAGAGAAAGGCTAGACACGTGTAACACAAACCAAAACAAAACCACTCAATCATTTCCATAAAACACGGTCAAAAAAGGAAATGTAAGGGACATGAGAAGAGACAAAGAACATGCAACATGAAATAAAGGAAAGAAAGGAGAATAAAAACAAGTTAAGGTAGAGAATAACCACAAAACAATGCTTCTATTTATTCTAAAAATACATAGTCGATTCAATGGCATCGAGGTGATATCCACATACAAAGACCAAGATCTAAAATTCTAAAACTCAAAATGCAAGGCAATGCCTATGCAAAATGAAAGTATCCAACCCTTATCAATGAGAAATGCTCTTACATTTATAGATGAATGGATGAGAGGAAAAGAGGAGGAAAATATGATTTGAAAACTCAACCACCAACAATCAGCAATGAATGCCTGTGCAAATCCACCTACACATATGGAAAATGTGCTTCTCCATGTTTTTTTGGCATGTATGAGAAGGAAAGGGGTGAGATTTGAATCAAATCAGGTGGTTGGAGCAATTAGATCCTGCATTAATGGCATGAGAGACATTTTCTAGCTTCTCACCTACCCAATCCCACCGAAATTTAAACTTGAGTGATCTGGAGTGTAACCCACGTCATCAACTATTTTTTCATCTTTTACCACGTGTCACACCTTAGTTGGTTACAAGGATTTGGTGCCCTATTGGTGCACTTTGGTAGGTTGTATGTGGTTTACTCAATGTTTGACAGTCCATGTGGCATAGGAACTAGTGCAAAGGAAGGCACGAAAGCTGCAAAGGAAAGAAGCGTGGAAGAAGAAAGTAGAAGGAGACATGCAAAAGTAATGCATGTGGGAGGAATGGAAATAATACTTACAGGAGGTATATATTGAAGACTTAAAATCATTACAAGGTAACACTTAACAACAAGGAAAGGGATGCACAAGAATGTGAGGGATTTAGCTAATCTTGGGAAGTAATTTTGTGTTACACACGAAGGGGGATGAGTTGTTGGGAAGAAGGTGAGTACACCGAGAGTGGATGTGAGGAAATATGGGATAGATAGAGGAAAATAAGGGAATATGGAAGGCATAAAGAAAATAAATAGTGTGAAAGGGTGCGCAATGAGCTACAAGCAAGAATATTATGCTAAGGAAGCAACCATAGAGTGCGTAACCTATAGTATTAAACTTTAGAGTCGAATATGAATGTTAGTTGTCAAAAGAACTAAGGGAGTTATTTTGGAAACACTAATGAAGGAATAATTTTCTTCTTTCTATGGCATATGAATGTGTGCATCTTTGTATGCATAGTTTCCTCTAGTCGGTAGCTTTGAAATCTTGTTGTTTTCTTCTCTTAAATGCATGTGTTGAAATTTCTAACTAGTGTGTGTAGGAATTTGAGTTTCTACTTACAACATTAGTTCCCTACATCTTATTCTCATTCTCTTTCCCACTCTATAGACAAAGTCTTCTTTAGAAAGTGATTGGTAGCTTTGTTGCGGGGCGAGTAAAGTGCCCCTATGTGATCATCAACCACAAGGCCACTAGGAAAAACTCACTTTTTTACTCGCATGTACATACATATGCTACACCATCTAAGTAGAGGGACTTTGAATCTCGGAGAATTGGCAAGAAACCCAAAAATTTTCCACCAACAAATTTTCTCACCAACAATTTTTGGCACCCATCGGGGCGATTTAACAACATCGCACTCAAATACAACTGAAAAAATAAAAAAACTCAAAAATCTGAAAATATAAAAAAAAATGGAATTTGAAAAGTCACCCGAGCCTTATGTGTTCAAACCATGGACATTCCAAGCAACCCTCCCATTGAAAGACCCAAGTTACTATTTCATATCCAAGAAGACATTGCTTGATTTGCGAGAGGCTATCATGAAAAAAATGAAGTTTTAATCAATACTTCATTTCCATGAGAGTACTTGATCTTGAAGAAGAATGTATCATTGAATTAGAAAGAAAAAGATAGACTCATGTAATATAAATAAGATCATATATTTTCAAGCTGCAATATAGAAGGTACACCCAAGATATAAAGAAAATGAGGACAAAGCGATTCCATCTTCGACGAACTTCAAAGAATAAAAATATGATTAGAAATCCAAGGTCTCCCCTTTATCAAGCAATTGGTCCCATCGAGAGTCCAACTGTTGTCAATCCATTTGATGTCAAATTTCCATACATCAACAAGAACATCGAATATTTCACTGACATCGATACCGAAGAGGAAGCTAGAGAAAGAGAAGCAAGAGCTAAAGTGGAGATAAGAGAAAAAATTGAAGAGATTGAAAGAGCTCAAGACAAATTAGATGCGAGACCGAGTAGCTAAAGCCACAACCTTAGAAAGGTTGGAAACTAGAATTAGAAATAGAATGGTGGATCATGGTCGTGAAGAAAGCAAGCCAAATGTACCATGGGGAAGAAACAACGGCCCACTTTCTCTTCTCCAACCACTCGACGAGCTGCCAAAAGGATCAAGAAAAACTTCCCAAAAATTAGAGGAGACATTTCTCAACTTCCGAAGAACATGTAGCGGTGTTCATCACTACTTGTGATGTGAAATTGATAGCTTATCTAATATAAATAAGCAACAATTATATTATATAATTGTACAAATCAATAAGAGACAATGTTGCAGAATGAAGCTAATAACATAAACACAAAATTAAAACACAAATATACAATAAACACACCATATTATTGATTGAATAATTTTGGAGCTAATTACATGGTGAGAGAGCTTACAATATATAGCCTTTCTATTTCCTATAAACAAGGAGATGAGGCTTACCAATATCATCCCACTAATCTCTCCTAGAGAATCTCTCCTATGATCACTCACCATTATTCTCTCATATATCCCACCAATATCTCCACACACAATAATCTACGTGAGTTGTTTATTCAACAAACTCACAACTAATACAATATCCTATATTATTAATAATGAGTTGTTTTATGACTCATATTAATAATATTATAATCTTTTATTTTTCTCACACAAATATGATATTAATATAATAATATTAATATCTTATTAACACACTAACTTACTAATGTAATATATGAATATTACATTTAACTATTACAAACAATAATGTGAGAACTAATCCAAAGAATATCTCAAACATTCCCCCTTAGTGCGAGCATGGGTGAAAACTATCTAGTACTGCTCATGTTCTACAATCGATGGTTTTCAAAGAGTACCATCAACTCCAACAGGTTTTCTAGTGGAACCATTAACCACTCTGTATGTGATTTTCTAAGAGATTCACAAACTCTCAAATTGGTTTTCTAGTGGACCACCAACCACTTTCATAGCAACGTACATGTTTCCCCACTCCCATCCTTACATTCAAGGGAAAATACAAGAAATATCACTCACGCAGAGCTCACTTATTACAAGAGTGAACATGAATAAATCATCTATTCTTATTACAACACACAATGAAAATTAAACACACAACAAAAATAAATTCCACAAATTCATTGTGTGGCCCCTTCGCTTGTGGCTGACGAGAGGTCACTAATTAACCTCCTTCCTCCATTCGTGATATTGCTAACTCAGTTGAATTTGTCTTTGAGGCTCATTTTACAATTCTATTGGGTGTCAGTTTCAACTGATAATGCACCCTTACAATAATAATCAACTTTATATTTAACCAAAATAATAAAGCATATCAGATTTTTATTGCTGGAAATTAGTCACTATTTTTTTACAGAATAATTAGAAATGTCATAATTTTTTCCACCATTCTTCTTAAAATACAAAACGGGTTTTTGTAATTTTTGATAGAAGTTTTATATAATACAAATAAACAAATCCAAAAAAATTCAAAAATTTCCAAATATGGGTTTTTGTTGAAAAACACTTATTACCATCATTTTTTAAAGATCGAATCTAGAAAATGGCAATGGAAGCTTTAAAACTCTTAGATATGCATTCAAGAGGTTGCGGTTTTTTCCTAAAATGAATCTCATAACTCATCCTATCCTACTCTGATACCAGATGATGTGAAATTGATAGCTTATCTAATATAAATAAGCAACAATTACATTATATAATTGTACAAATCAATAAGAGACAATGTTGCAGAATGAAGCTAATAACATAAACACAAAATTAGAGCACAAATATATAATAAACAACACACTATATTATTGATTGAATAATTTTGGAGCTAATTACATGGTGAGAGAGCTTACAATATATAGCCTTTCCATTTCCTATAAATAAGGAGATGAGGCTTACCAATATCATCCCACTAATCTCTCCTAGAGAATCTCTCCTATGATCACTCACCATTATTCTCTCATATATCCCACCAATATCTCCACACACAATAATCTATGTGAGTTGTTTATTCAACAAACTCACAACTAATACAATATCCTATATTATTAATAATGAGTTGTTTTATGACTCATATTAATAATATTACAATCTTTATTTTTCGCACACAAATATGATATTAATATCTTATTAACACACTAACTTACTAATGTAAGATATGAATATTTCATTTAACTATTAAAAACAATAATGCAAGCACTAATCCAAGGAATATTCCTAACTTTGAGTGTATTGGTCGTAGAACACGAGGTTGTGTTTGTTAGAATATATGTGGAATCACTACGGGAGAAATTTGTCGAATGGTTATATATGTTACCACCTAGGTCTATCACTTGCTGGGAAGACATAAGAAGTAGATTTGAGCACATGTTCAAAACTAAGGAGGACTGCTATGATATTTTGGTCCAGTTGGTGTAAATGAAGAAAGAAGATTTCAAATTGATGATATGTTTGATTGCAAAATATAACATGATAATCAGAAGGATCCTGAAGTTGTCGTGCCTCATGACAACAATCTAAAAATATTCTTCATTAGTGCCTTACCATCAGAAGTTGGTTTCTTCCTTAGAAGATCCCAACCCAAGTATTTTAAAGAAGCACAAGACTATGTAATCGAGACTAAGGATGATTTGATGTTATCTGGAAAATTTAAGGGCCATAATGGAAAAAAGGCTAGAGATCAAACTCGGCTCTCATAGACCCCATGATCCATAAAATGGCCAATGACGTGATCGCCTTGAAGAAAAAAATATCTCAAATCACCATGTGGAATTCTCCAGGGAATACGAATCCTCCAAACCGGTCGATAATCACCTTGCCTCCCCATAGGCTTGCCCTTGAAGCACCGTCGGTCAATGCCACATGTGATCGATGAGCCATGAGAGTGGAGATAGAGGAACATAAAGAGGAAGATGTATGTGATTATGATAACTACCTTGAGGTCAAATAAGTTGACGATGATACACAAAAAATACTTATTGAGTATGTTAAAGGAGACGAAGATGATGATGGTGAAGAAGTTCCATGATTTTTGTGCGTAGTTTTCACTGCGTGCACATCCAAGAAATGATCCTCATCTTCATTAGCCATCGATAAGGAAATGAAAAATAAAGAAGATGCCCCTACAAGTTCCAAAAATAAATTATCGGTAGAGGATCACCGCTACCACCTTGATGGATTCACTAAAGAAAAACAAAACCCATAGGTTATCAAGAATTCCACTACCACACAAAGTAAGTCTCCTAGTCCCCCCTAGTTCTACAGTTTCTAAGATTAATCCTTCTTCAAATGATACTCTGGTCAAATCACCCAAAGTACCACCAAATCCTTCTTCCTCATCTCCTTCTAAACCAGTTACCACACCTATGAAAGAAAATAAAAATCCCAAAGTAACAACACCATTGCCAAGTAAATCTTCCATCGTCCCCAAAACCTCAAATTCACCCACCATTACCCCATTTGATTATGTAGAGCACGCGAATAAAACCAAGGTTCAAATTAGATCACGAGTTGGAGTACTTGTAAACACACCCTTCTCAATTTGATAGGTTTGTCAATGTATTCTAGGGTGGAAGTGTTAGAGTATCGAGCCCAAATTATAAAGAACTCCTTCCCACACCATTGAAGCCACCTTCACAAAATATGTTAGCCCTTAGTGCCTCCAAAACCAACAAAGTTGAACCTTTTTACCTATCACTTCTCATCAAAGGCTTCCAACTCAATAATTGCATCATAGATTCTGGAGCCTCTGATAATGTAATTCCAGTCAAAGTTGTGAATGCTCTAGGTATTACCTTGACCCATGTGAGTGGTTCTTGTTATTCCATGGAATCCAAGGAATATCCATTGGTAGGAAGAATAAAGGATGTACATGTGGCAATATCTGAATTTCTAGAAAATAAGGTATTCCTCACAATCTTGGTAGTAGAAATTCTATCATCTTTTGGGATACTCTTGAGCCAAAGATTTTGTAGAGACCTAAGTGGAGAAATTAGAATGGATTGGTCATATGTGACCATTCCAGTAAAGGTAGAAATGAAGAAATTGCTACCAATGAGAAATATGAAATACACAGTGTAAAAATATGATGACCCAAGGGTGAAATTCCTATTTCAGGACAGTGGGCTAGGAAACTACTTCACCACATTGAAGAAGGATGAAAATTTTCTACTTCTCAAGGAGGAGGAATAAGATCAAATCTAGACTACAAATTTCGATGGTAGTCATTCCAGCATAGGGTTAGGAGCAAGTATGGTGTTGTGTTCTCCTTAGGTGAATTGTACCCATTCACCTACAAGCTACAATTTGATAACACAAACAATACAACGGAATATGAATCGCTTCTTCTAGGTATGAGTGTATTATTGTAACATCCCCATTTTAAGATAATAGAACAAGGGAATTTTGTTTTTATAAAACATTCTCTATTATGAATTATATAATTCAAACACACGTTCAAGTTTTAATAATTGTTCTCTGTCCAAACAATGTAGTTTGGAACACACAATTTCCTTTTAAAACTAATGTTCTCTGTTCACATATTTACAATATGGAACACACATTCAGTGCCATTCAATCATATAACAAATTCCATATGCTGTTGTAAATGACTCGAAGAACTGCCGATCTCCCATTTTCATGGCTCGGAGTTTCAACGATCTCTCATTTCATGACTCGGAAACTACCGATCCTTCATGTTCATTCATGCATAGTATAATATATATACAAGTTCTCTTACCGTTTCCGGTTATCGAAGTGATCCATTTAAGAAGCCTATCTGAATATCTGTTATTGATATTCATCTGACATCTGCATCTTAAATTAAGTGATTAGGACAATGCAACCAGCACTTGCGATACTTTGGCCAAAGATTTTCACATGCTTTGCATGATCATATTCCTGGATGTGATACACACCAATGGAATACGTCCTTCACCTCACTTCACCTGTTATCTAGAATGGTCTTTTCTGGTTCCTACCAGTCCTTCCAATTTAAGGTCAAATTCTAACTTCCAATTTCCAACTAGCAATATGAACGAGTATAGGAAGGCACTCATGGTAACTAAAGATACGCAGACATACGGTGTCGTTCCCAACGACTCCGTGTGTCTAGTTATCTTTAGTCCTCCGGAGTCACTCCGTATACGTGATCATACTCCTATCCCCAGCCAAGAACTTAATATTCAGCCTATGTATTCTTGATGATTTAATTCGGGAGGGCATTGTAATATGTCAGCTATAACATTGTGTCGTCATGAAGACCCCACCTTCATGAAGACACCGTGCTGTAGCTGGCATATGTCAATGTCCTATGGAATCCTCTCATCAAGAGTACACATCCTGCTCAAGTGATTTGGATATGATCTTAATATTTAAGATCAACTTTCAGCAACCATGCTGATCCTTTATCCTCGTTCCCGTTACAGTTGTATGGAGCTAAGAGAGACTAAATCCGTCTTCTAGCTTGCTATGCATCTTCTCCTTCATACCGAAGGGTTGCATTTTCTCTACTTGGTTCTCTTCTTAATCATTGGATTAAGCAGCCCATTACCGACGGACGTAATAAGTTTAACCTATTAAACTTAACCAAGTTTTCCACAACTGTAACCAAATTCAGAATTCCAGCTTATTAGACGTCATTTAAACGAGGTCTAATTCTCAATAAATGTATTCATTTATTCTCCTTAACCTTACATAGTTAAGGTCTATTAGCCCTGGATATATTTATCCCATATCCTTTCTTTCTGAATTTAACATACGAGGCTATTAACGGAGTCCGAAAATGAAGTTCGGTTGCTCCTAAGTTATTTGATATTCCTTAGCTTCCAAGCTAATCCTGAATACCTATCAGTTATGAAATCATGTTCTTCCTAATCCTTTTAATGTCAATTAAAAATTCATCTTTACCCAAGTATGAACTAATTGCACATTTCAACTTAAAAGTTGCATTTAGGTAAGAATAGATGTCAATTCCTTTTAAATCCATCCAAGGACAATTGAATAATTCCAAATCAAGAAATAACATTATATTTCCAATATAATCAACAATATCAAACTGATATAGTCATTAAAATATCACCCTTGTATTTGTATTCATTAATCCATTTCATAATCCATACATTTGCCAGTCCAAATGACTGGACTTTGTTTATATTAAACAACGTTACAACTCATAGATAGAAGAATGTACTTTCTTCTTTTCACAATTCCTCGTAGAGGAATAATAACTAAAAATACAATTCATCTTCAGATAATCAAAAGAAGTATCAGAAAACAACCATGTCTTCGTTTTAATCAAGTTCCATCTGCAAAATTACTTGCACGGGTCAGTTCAATGAATTGAGCATATTAAGCACTTGTCATTAAAATGAGGTGCTTCTAATTAACTGTCTCAATAAAAGAACCCTGCTTTTATGAAACGACAGTATGAACATCAATCAAGAATTAAGTATCAAAAAGAATGAACAAGCATAACAACTGAACCATCTAAATACCATCCCAATCAGTCAAAGAATTGCTGTCCTATTTCCCACATAACCATTACAAGACGCAATTTCCTTCCACAGTTCCAGATTACAACATTTGTAAGAACTAGGAATATAAGTAAGCATACTGTTGTTATAACATAACTGCTATCCTTTCCATTCCTTTCATTAGTAATAAATGCAAAGGATAAAATCTAACTGAAATGTAAACCAATTACTTTCCTTTCAGTTCATGCATCCCCTTTGATTTCAAGCAATCAAGTACAGATGAGAAGAGCAAACAACAATAAATATAGATGCTTAAACCCAAGCAATACAAAATTCGTTCCTAAACGATTACAGATTTCCAACTGTATGAGAGAAGAAATGATCATTTTTCCAAGTTATCCATTCACATTCCTATTTCTTTCCTCATGACTGTACTAAAAATTCAATCAAAATGAGACACCAATCAAGATAATGATTCGAGTGAAACTTAAAAATCCATTCGCAATTCACTTTCCAACAGCAAGAAATAGTTCCGTTCATATTCATCTTTAAATGAAAACAAGGATGAATTTATCATCCTTATCAATACTTCATTTAAATCAGGCTCATACGAATACCATAAACGGGTTAGTAAAACATCGTATTATCATAGAACAAGCAGTATAAAGATGCATACTATGTACTTACTGTACTAGAAGATTCCATACTTCTTTCACTATATTTTTAACCAAATAAACAATTATACAGCCACGTAATCACTTATTCACATGACCTTCTATATCCATGAACGCATATAGTTCATAATAACAATTTGCACATTATTTGTTACTCTACAAAGCAAGACCAATTCATATTGCACACTAAGCTCTATTATTGCTATTTCCAGAACTCAATCAACAAAAGAGAAAAATTCATTCCCTTAACTATTTCAATAAGAAAACATCCATTTCCATCAAATACAACAAGAATCAGTCAAGTCGGATTCATTTTTTTTTGAATGACAGTGCAAAATCGAGATCTCTGAAACATTCCAACCTTCCATTTGTATGAAAAAACAAGACTCAAGAAATAATTTAAATGCCACTTTGTCATCTCTATCAAGCCGAACTTATAAAGTTCAATAAACCTAAATACTATTTCTATCAAATCAAAAACATCGAAAGAAGAAGAATTCATTTCCTATAATTTAGAAAAGAAACAATCATTTTCTTCAGAATGTAATAAGAACACCCCAGTCGTATTTGTTCTATCATGACAGCTCAACCCATATTGACAATAGAACAATTGTTCAATAATGAAAAACAAACTCATATAGCCTGTACAGTTTCCATTCATTATACCATATGAAATGAATACCCAATTCGAGTTCCTTGCCAACAAACATTTCTACCCGAAATCCATTTTTCTAGTTCATAATGATATGCAGAACTTCAGAATACAATAATCATTTATCAACACCTATATCAAGGCAAACCCGCATAGGGTATTAAATGCGCAAGCATGGTACAGACGAAACAGTCTCAAACAGCAAGCCAGTTCCCATATATTTCATTCATTGCACAGAAATACAAAGCTGAGTTTGTAATCACGACTACAGTCCGAACTGGAAGACCGAACCGCATCAATAAAACACAACAAAATCATCTTACTCTCACATCAAGGAGAAAACACAGTCCATAAGTTCAAAAGAAAAACAGTTACTTTTTCCAACTCCCATGAATACTTCAAGTCGTATTCATCCATTTCTTTTACAAAAGAAAAAGTACAGCACACAGAATATGACTAGTACTTCCATCAAACCGAGCTCATAATGCTCAATAAAACTCAAATGCTATTTCCTTCAAAATCCAAAACAGCAGAAGGAAGAGGAACTCATTTCCTCAAAAATTTCAATAAAGAAACAACTTCAAACAACTCGCACAGCTAATACGTTTCATCACTCAAGTTCATATAGCAAAAGAACAATTGCTCAACAATGAAAAACAACTCCTACTGCCTGTACAGTTCCATTCAATATAATCATCTAAAAAGAAATACCCAGTTCGAATTCCCCAATACTATCAAACAAACCAACACAACATGATTGTATTTCCAACTCAAATATATGCAAAGACAGTTCAAATCACAACATCAAGAAAATGATTCTACCCAAATCATTTCCAACATGACAGCAAAATCGAATAAACCCAAAACCCGTTCAGAAGAAGAAGAGCAGGGTTGTTTTAATGAGACGCTTAAACAAAGCAAGTGTTTTAAAGAGAAGGGCTTAACATGCCTGCAATTTTTCCTCGAAGCTCGAAGAAAACCACGTCTACAGGTGGTATTTCCTTCCACGGTGACAAAGCAACAAGCTTTCCAAACAATCCCTTCCTCTACAGGCTCAGAAAATAGCCTTCAATTTCCAAAGAAACAGTGATAATCAACCAAACACAACTGGTTCGACTGAACCAAGAAAAACCAAATGCAGAGCAACTTTCCAAAAATCCGAACAAACACAAATGACCAACAAAAATTCCTCCATACTCTTTCCAAGGCGGGCTGGTCATGAAGACCAAGAAATTAAATGCATTAAAGGCTCTTCCTTTTTCCTATTTCCTCACGCCACCGCCGACTTGGGTTGGCGAACTCCCAATTTCAAATTTTGCATGCAAACCAAGTTTAGTCCCATAACCAACTAGATACCTCCACCTTTTTCCTGTTCCCGCCAAACTTGGCGCTGTCCACGCAAGGACTCACATTTATTGCCATTAAATTTCCTTCCATCCTTATCCTTTCCCATGGGTCTGTGCGTCCCCTTCTAGGTTAGGATTAGTTTAGGATTAACAATAGTGTTCATACCTAGGTCATCGCCTAGTTCTTAGGTTAATAGAACTTAGGTCTATTTTCACCATTTTAGAATTTAAAAATCCACTTAGGATAGTAGTTTAGGATGTAAGGTAGAACTTAGGATTAGATTAGGATCTAATTTCCCTTAACACTAATTAATCAACTTCCAGTCAAGTCTTCCCGACTGACATCCAATTCAATGTTGTGCAGGACGTTTCATCCTTCGTTTCACATGCCTGAGCCACCCACATCCAGGCATTTATCACCTTACGAGGTCTCACGTTACACGAGCATGGTTCGAGATTCGAACCTTTGTCGTTGGCATCTACGTGCCAGCTGTTCATACCTGAAATCAGGTGTTGCACATTTATATCAACCTTCAGTCTGTTTTAAGAGTAAATCGACAAAGTGATCACAAGAAGGCCTCAACATACTTTGGATCAATGGAATTGATTCAAGGTGTGCTGTCAATCAGCGAATAGAGTTCAGCAAGCATACGACAAATTTGTCGTCACATCAGCAAACATACAAGCAATAATAACTGTTGTCCCATGTAAACAAATTACAGTATGCAAGAATCCAGATTAGCAACACATTCCCTTAAGATCAAAATATATATCTTAACATGTTTGCCTTCATTTCAGCAGTTACAACATTAAGAAAGTAATCACCATGATAACTTACAAAAATCAGGGCGTTACATTCCTCCCTCCTTAAAGAATCATCATCCCGATGATCAAATTAACCAAATCAAGGAGTTCCTAGGACAAAGTTCAGTTATTGTCCTTCCATTCATAAGTTCATACCAAAAACAGATTCACTCTTAAAAACAATGTTTTAAGACAACTGTACAATAGACTAATAATTGTCTAAATTTGGTAGAATTATCAGTTTTTCGAATTTCAAATTCGATCAAACAAATGTGGAAAAGCAGATCTCATTTCTTCGAGATTTTCCCAAGTTGCACTTTCTTCGCTGAACTGGTCCCATTGGACCTTACATTGATTCACTTCACAATTTCTTAAGTACAACTGGCGAGTTCCCAGACTCGAATGGGCTTAACCACGATTATTCCTGGGTCTTGGACCTATAAGGAATTCCAATTCAGCACATGTGATAAATCTGTCACGTATTTCTTAAGAAAAGAAATATGAAAAACATCATGCATTTGAGACAAAGTAGGAGGTAATGCTAGACGATAAGCTACAGGGTTGATTATTTCAACAATTTCAAAAGGTCCCATGTATCGTGGCGACAACTTGGCAGCCTTGCCAAAAGTTATTGAGCTCTTTTTCAGCTTCACCCGAAGAAAGACCTTCTCTCCCAGTTTATAATTCCTATCAACCCGCTTTAAGTCTGCATAACTCTTTTGCCTATTGGCAGCCTCCTTTAGATGTTCCCGAATCATTTTGATTTGTTGTTCCATTTCCGTAAGGATTTCTGGCCCAATTACCTCTCTGTCCTCAACGCTGTCCCAGCTGATAGGGGTTCTGCATTTTCTTCCATACAATGCTTCAAAGGGCACCATTTTTAAAGAGGCATGATATGTATTATTGTAAGAAAATTCTACCACCGGAAGGTATTCCTCCCATTTATACTGGTGGTCCATGAAATACATCCTTAACATGTCCTCTAAAACCTGATTAACTCTCTCAGTCTGTCCATCCGTCTCCGGATGATATGCAGAATTGAAGTTTAATTTAGTTCCCAAGGCCGCATTAAGCGTTTGCCAAAACCTTGATGTCATCCTCGGATCTCTGTCCGATATGATTAATTCCGGTATTCCATGCAATCAGAAGATTTCATGTACAAATCTTCTTGCTAACACTTGGTGCATCGTCTTCAAATTACAAGAATGAAGTGTGCCACTTTGGTCAATTTTGTCGACTACAACTAGGATGATATCATGCTTATTTCTTGACATAGGCAATCCTTGAAGCGAAATCCATCGTTATCACTTGCCATTTTCTTTGCTGGAATACGTGGGGATATAATAATCGGCGGGATGCATATGTTCGCCTTAACACGGCTGACATTCCAAGTAGTGTGTTACAAATTCCACCACATCCTTTTTCATTCCCTTAGGAAGTATTTTTGCTTAAGATCAAGCATTTTCGTAATGCCGTGGTGTCAGAAAAAGGTGAATTATGAAATTCGATTAACAATTTCCCTCTTAAGTCATTTGCCAAAGGTATATATACCCCTGTTTTTGAACCTCGAGAATTCCTTCATTGTCAAAACAAAATCCTTTATACGACATCCTTGGATCTGCAGTGAAGTGCTGTTTTGACTTGCTTTGAAATAAGGATATGATTCAAGGCATCTTTCACCTCATCCTTAAAGTGAGTTCTTAACGTTATAAGAGCAGAGATATGCTTCCTTTGACTCGGAGCAGCATCGCCACTCTATTTTCCTTACCTTTGATGTAGCTTATATCAAAATCATACCGAGACAGAAATTCTAACCATCTTCACCGCTGCCTTGCATTGATTTGGTGAGTAAAAATATACTTCAACCCTAGATGGTTTGTTTTTAACTCAAAAGGCTCACCTAAAAGGTAATGCCTCCACATTTGAAGTGCATGAACAATGGCAGTGAGTTCTAGGTCGTGTGGAGCATAATTCTGTTCATGTAACTTAAGCTTTCTGCTTTCATAAGCTATGACATGGTTATTTTGTAACATAATACCTCCAACACCTTCTCCTGAGGCATCCGTTACAACCATAAAATTTCCATTTGGATCAGGTACAGTCAAAATAGGTGCTGTAGTTAACTGTTCCTTTAAATTTTTAAAGGTAGATTCACATTTTTCCATCCAGACAAATTTCTTATCCTTCTTTTGCAGCGAAGTGATTGGGGCAGCAATTTTTGAAAAGTCCTTAACAAACTTTCGATAATATCCAGCCAAGCCCATGAAGCTCCTCACTTTGTGCACGTTCTTAGGCGCAGGCCACTCGGTTATAGCTGTAATCTTTGAAGGGTCAACAGCTATTCCATTCTTGCTTATAACGTGTCCCAAATAATGCACCTCTGCATCATAAAAGGAACATTTAGACAGTTTACCATACAACTTCCTCTTTCTTAAAATTTCCAGCACTATCCTTAGATGTTCTTGGTGCTCTTCAACATTTTTAGAGTATATAAGAATGTCGTCTAAGAATACAAGCACAAACTTGTCTAAGTATTCTTGAAAAATATTGTTCATCAGATTCATGAAGGTGGTAGGTGCATTGGTCAACCCAAAAGGTAACACCGTGAACTCATAATGCCCGTACCTTGTTCTAAAATTTGTTTTATGAATATCTTCTTCCTTTATTCTCAGCTGATGATACCCAGATCGAAGATCTATTTTTGAATAGACTGATGCTCCTTGCATCTGATCGAACAGATCATCAATCCTAGGAAGTGGGTATCGATTTTTAATAGTTGCCTTGTTGGCGATTCTCGTAATCAATGCACAACCTCAAAGTGCCATCCTTTTTCTTTACAAAAATTACCGAGCGCTCCCCAAGGTGAGACGCTCGGTCTTATCAGCCCCTTAGTCAAAAGTTCTTGTAACTGAGCCTTTAGCTCTACCAACTCGATGGTGGTCATTCTATAAGGTGCCTTAGATATGGGTTCAGTTCCGGCTTGATTTCTATTGCAAATTCAAACTCTCGTTTGGGTGGAAGACCTGGAAATTCCTCGGAAACACATCACTGAAACCCCTTAACAATGGATATCTTTCCATGAAATCATTATCTTCTTCAGCATTTTCTGTCATTTTTACTGCATACAAGGTGCAACCTCTGTTTTTAGCCCTTTTTAGTTGCATAGCTGTCAGCTTCCTAACTACAACTTCACGTTTTACACCTTGAATGACTGCTGCTTTCTGCAGGTCATCAAAACAACAAATTTGTTTTTCATAATAGTCAACTTTTTCCTTATGTTCTGCCAACCAGTTAACTCCAATAATGATATCATATGATCCTAGAGGAGTGACATACAGGTCAACTTCGGTGGAGAAACTAGGCAAGTCAAGAATTGCCCCAAAAAGGCACATTTATTTGTATGGACAACATTATTCCCATAATGCACTGTCCATGTTTTATCCATTCGTTCAGCCTTTCTTTTTAATTTCATTGCAAGTTTAGCAGAAATAAAGCATTCAGTAGCTCCAGTATCAAAAAGTATGACTACAGGTGTACCGAATAACTTACCTGAACTTCTATAGGCGTAACTTGCTTTTCACATGCATTAGCCACTGCGGCATGATGTATCCTATGTCATTGACCACGATCATCCTTCTTCAGAGGATAGTGATTCACATAGTGGTCCTTTCCACAGTTGAAGCATCCTCCAACTGGCCCTTTTCTAGGCTCAAATTTGTTACCAGCTTTGAAGTTATCATTCTGGCTCCCATAGGACTTCTGTCCATTGCCACTAACTTTTGTGAAGTTGTTCCACATGCTATTTACAGGTCTGTTCATCACATATTTCTTGTTGTTATCCACAACAATTTTGTTTTTCACACCAAACCTTTTCCAAGGTCCCCTTTTAGGTGTGAGAGATGAAGAAGAATTGGGAATCTTCTTCCTTATCTCTTCCCTGTGAGCAGAAATTGCTCTCAATTTCTGTTCCTGTCTGATTGCCTTTTCGACAACTCCTTCCATGGTGGTTGGGCCGTGGACATCCACTTCGCCACCAATGATGGGATTCAGTCCCATTATGAATTTCCGTATTCTGAACTTCTCGTCAGCTTGGTACTGTGGCACATACTTAAGGAGTTTAGTAAACCCTTCCCAAAGATATCTCGTCACCGAAAGCCTTCCTTGTGACCGATTCTAAAAATTGATCATTTTCCTATCAAAATAGAGTTGAGGCAGCCATCGTTGCCTAAAATAACCCTTAAATTGATCCCAAGTTTATGCGATTCGACAATATTCAACTCAACCTTACGGTTGTCCCACTATGATGATGCTTCATGAGAAAGCTGATATGCTCCCCATATCGCTTTGGTCTCTTCGGAGAAGTTTCTTATTGCAAAGTATTTCTCCATTTCACTGAGCCAATTCTCAGCTCCGTCCCCAAGGGTTGTTCCATCAAACTTTGGAGGACTTATTCTCTTTATATCATTTGTAAGTTCAGCTGCTAATCTTGCCCTTTTATTTTCAGGATGATTAGGAGCAATTACATTATTATTATCAACACCCGGATTCCCTCCGTTGATGTTGTCCACAGGAGGCGGCTGATCATTTATATCAGCTTCATCTTCCTCCTCTTCATTGCCCATTGACTGTTGTTCCAGAACAGTCAAACGATCTCTCGTATCTAGTAGGGCAGCAAGGATTTCATCCAGCTTTTGAGCAGTAGCTGCTTCTCCACCCTGTAACGGGTTATTCGCAGCATTCCCTCTTGTTCTGACCATTTTCTGTTCAATAAGAAAATGTAAACCTTATTAATATCATGGACTCATTAGGTCCAAGAGCTGCAACCTTCAGCTTTGATACCAAGATGTAACATCCCCATTTTAAGATACTAGAACAAGGGAATTTTTTTTTATAAACGTTCTCTGTTATGAATTATATAATTCAAACACACATTCAAGTTTTAATAATTGTTCTCTATCCAAACAATGCAGTTTGGAACACATAATTTCCTTTTAAAACTAATGTTCTGCTGTTCACATATTTACAATATGAAACACACATTCGAGTGTCATTCAATCATATAATAGATTCCATATGTTTCTTGTAAATGACTCGAAAGAACTGCCTATCTCCCATTTTGATGGCTCGAAGTTTCAACAATCTCTCATTTCATGACTCGGCAACTACCGATCCTTCATGTTCATTCATGCATAGTATAATATATATACAAGTTCTCTTACCGTTTCGGTTATCGAAGTGATCCATTTAAGAAGCCTATATCTCGAATATCATTCGATATTCATCGACATCTGTATCTTAAATTAAGTGATTAGGACAACGCAACCAAGCACTTGCGATACTTTGGCCAAATATTTTCACATGCTTTGCATGATCATATTCCTGGATGTGATACACACCAATGGAATACGTCCTTCACCTCACTTCACTGTTATCTAGAATGGTCTTTTCTGGTTCCTACCAGTCCTTCCAATTTAAGGTCAAATTCTAACTTCCAATTTCTAACTAGCAATATGAACGAGTATAGGAAGGCACTCATGGTAACTAAAGATACACAAAAATATAGTGTTGTTCCCAACGACTCTGTGTGTCTAGTTATCTTTAGTCCTCCGGAGTCACTCCGTATACGTGATCATACTCCTATCCCCAACCAAGAACTTAATATTCAGCCTATGTATTCTTGATGATTTAATTCGGGAGGGCATTGTAATATGTCAGCTATAACATTGTGTCGTCATGAAGACCCTGCCTTCATGAAGACACCGTCTCTCATAGGCGGCATATGTCAATGTCTCAGAATCCTCTCATCGAGAGTACACATCCAGCTCAAGTGATTTGGATATGATCTTAATATTTAAGATCAACTTTCAGCAACCATGCTGATCCTTTATCCTTGTTCCTGTTACAGTTGTATGGAGCTAAGAGAGACTAAATCCGTCTTCTAGAAAAGTTTATGCATCTTCTCCTTCATCTTCGGGAAGGGTTGCATTTTCTCTACTTGGTTCTCTTCTTAATCATTGGATTAAGAAACCCATTAAGATTTAACGTAATAAGTTTAACCTATTAAACTTAACCAAGTTTTTCCACAAGCGTAACCAAATTAAGAATTCCAACTTATTTAGGCGTCATTTAAACGAGGTCTAATTCTCAATAAATGTATTCATTTATTCTCCTTAACCTTACATAGTTAAGGTCTATTAGCCCTGGATATATTTATCCCATATCCTTTCTTTCTGAATTTAACATTCGAGGCTATTAACGGAGTCCGAAAATGAAGTTCGGTTGCTCCTAAGTTATTTGATATTCCTTAGCTTCCAAGCTAATCCTGAATACCTATCAGTTATGAAATCATGTTCTTCCTAATCCTTTTTAATGTCAATTAAAAATTCATCTTAACCCCAAGTATGAACTAATTGCACATTTCAACTTAAAAGTTGCATTTAGGTAAGAATAGATATCAGTTCCTTTTAAATCCATCCAAGGACAATTGAATAATTCCAAATCAATAAATAACATTATATTTCCAATATAATCCACAATATCAAACTGATATAGTCATTAAAATATCACCCTTGTATTTGTATTCATTAATCCATTTCATAATCCATACATTTGCCAATCCAAATGATTGGACTTTGTTTATATTAAACAACGTTACAACTCATAGATAGAAGAATTTACTTTCTTCTTTTCACAATTCCTCGTAGAGGAATAATAACCAACAAATACAATTCATCTTCAGACAATCAAAAGAAGTATCAGAAAACAACCATGTCTTCGTTTTAATCAAGTTCCATCTGTAAAATTACTTGCACGGGTCAGTTCAATGAACTGAGCATATTAAGCACTTGTCATTAAAATGAGGTGCTTCTAATTAACTGTCTCAATAAAAGAACCCTGCTTTTATGAAACGACAGTATGAACATCAATCAAGAATTAAGTATCAAAAGAATGAACAACATAACAACTGAACCATCTAAATACCATCCCAATCAGTCAAAGAATTGCTGTCCTATTTCCCACATAACCATTACAAGACACAATTTCCTTCCACAGTTCCAGATTACAACATTTGTAAGAACTAGGAATATAAGTAAGCATACTGCTGTTATAACATAACTGCTATCCTTTCCATTCCTTTCATTAGTAATAAATGCAAAGGATAAAATCTAACTGAAATGTAAACCAATTACTTTCCTTTCAGTTCATGCATCCCCTTTGATTTCAAGAAATCAAGTACAGATGAGAAGAGCAAACAACAATAAATATAGATGCTTAAACCCAAGCAATACAAAATTCGTTCCTAAACGATTACAGATTTCCAACTGTATGAGAGAAGAAATGATCATTTTTCCAAGTTATCCATTCACATTCCTATTTCTTTCCTCATGACTGTACTAAAAATTGAATCCAAACGAGACACCAATCAAGATAACAGTTCAGAGTGAAACTTACAAAATCCATTCGGAATTCACTTTCCAACAGCAAGAAATAGTTCCGTTCATATTCAGCTTTAAATGAAAACAAGGATGAATTTATCATCCTTATCAATACTTCATTTAAATCAGGCTCATATGAATACCATAAACAGGTTAGTAAAACATCGTATTCATCATAGAACAAGTAGTATAAAGATGCATACTATGTACTTACTGTACTAGAAGATTCCATACTTCTTTCACTGTATTTTTAACCAAATAAACAGTTATACAGCCACGTAATCACTTATTCACATGACCTTCTATATCCATGAGCATTATACGAGTTCATAATAACAATTTGCACATTGTTGTTACCTACAGCAAGACCAATTCATATTGCACAGTAAAGCTCTATTATTGCTATTTCCAGAACTCAATCAGCAAAAGAGAAAAATTCATTCCCTTAACTATTTCAATAAGAAAACATCCATTTCCTTCAAATACAACAAGAATCAGTCAAGTCGGATTCATTTTTTTTTGAATGATAGTGCAAAATCAGAGATCTCCTGAAACATTCCAATCTTCCATTTGTACAGGAAAACACAGCACTCAAGAAACAATTTAAATGCCACTGTCATCTCTATCAAGCCGAACTTATAAAGTTCAATAAACCCAAATACTGTTTCTATCAAATCAAAAACAGCAGAAAGAAGAAGAATTCGTTTCCCTATAATTTCAGTAAGAAACAATCATTTTCTTCAGAATGTAATAAGAACACCCCAGTCGTATTTGTTCTATCATGATAGCTCAACCCATATTGACAATAGAACAATTGTTCAATAATGAAAAACAAACTCATATAGCCTGTACAGTTTCCATTCATTATACCATATGAAATGAATACCCAATTCGAGTTCCTTGCCAACAAACATTTCTACCCGAAATCCATTTTTCTAGTTCATAATGATATGCAGAACTTCAGAATACAATAATCATTTATCAACACCTATATCAAGGCAAACCCGCATAGGGTATTAAATGCGCGGCTTAGCATGGTACAGAGCATTTAAGCTTGATCTCGAAATAGCAAGCCAATTCCCATATATTTCATTCATTGCATAGAAATACAAAGCCGAGTTTGTAATCACGACTACAGTCCAAACTGGAAGACCGAACCGCATCAATAAAACACAACAAAATCATCTTACCCTCACAGCAAGGAGAAAACACAGTCCATAAGTTCAAAAGAAAAAAGCGATTACTTTTTCCAACTCCATGAATACTTCAAAAGTCGTATTCATCCATTTCTTTTACAAAAGAAAAGTAAAAAGCACATAGAATATGACTAGTACTTCCATCAAACCTGAGCTCATAATGCTCAATAAAACTCAAATGCTATTTCCTTCAAAATCCAAAAGTTTGAAGGAAGAGGAACTCATTTCCTCAAAAATTTCAATAAAGAAACAACTTCAAACAACTCGCACTGCAAATACGTTTCATCACTCAAGTTCATATAGAAAAGAACAATTGCTCAACAATGAAAAACAACTCCTACTTCTCATAGTTCCATTCAATATAATCATCTAAAAAGAAATACCGGTTCAATTCCCTAATACTATCAAACAAACCAACACAAAGCATGATGTATTTCCAACTCAAATATATGCAAAGACAGTTCAAATCACAACAGCAAGAAAATGATTCTACCCAAATCATTTCCAACATGACAGAAAATCGAATAAACCCAAAACCCGTTCAGAAGAAGAAGAGCAGGGTTGTTTTAATGAGACGCTTAAACAAAGCAAGTGTTTTAAAGAGAAGGGCTTAACATGCCTGCAATTTTTCCTCGAAGCTCGAAGAAAACCACGTCTCTGAGAAGTCCTATGGGAGCCAAAATGATAACTTCAAAGCTGGTCACAAATTTGAAGCTCCTCACTTTGTGCACGTTCTTAAAGCGCGAGCCACTCGATTATAATGTAATCTTTGAAGGGTCAACAGACTATTCCATTCTTGCTTATAACGTGTCCCAAATAATGCACCTCTGCATCATAAAAGGAACATTTTGACAGTTTACCATACAACTTCCTCTTTCTTAAAATTTCCAAAGACTATCCTTAGATGTTCTTGGTGGCCTTCGACATTTTTAGAGTATATAAGAATGTCGTCTAAGAATACAAGCACAAACTTGTCTAAGTATTCTTGAAAAATATTGTCATTCTATAAGGTGCCTTAGATATGGGTTCGGTTCGGCTTGATTTCTATTGCGAAAGTCAAACTCTCGCATTGGATGGAAGACCCGACAATTCCTCCAATAGGAAACACATGTATTTGAAACCCCTTAATAATGGATATCTTTCCATGAAATCATTATCTTCTTTAGCATTTTCTGTCATTTTTACTACATACAAGGAAGAAGCCTCTGTTTTAGCCCTTTTTAGTTGCATATTGTCGACTTCCTAACTACAACTTCACGTTTCACACCTTGAATGACTGCTAGCTTTCTGTAGGTCATCAAAACAACAAATTTGTTTTTCATAATAGTCAACTTTTTCCTTATGTTCTGCCAACCAGTTAACTCCAATAATGATATCATATGATCCTAGAGGAGTGACATACAGGTCAACTTCGGTGGAGAAACTAGGCAAGTCAAGAATTGCCCCAAAAAGGCACATTTCGACTATATGGACAGCATTATTCCCATAATGCACTGTCCATGTTTTATCCATTCATTCAGCCTTTCTTTTTAATTTCATTGCAAGTTTAGCAGAAATAAAGCATTCAGTAGCTCCAGTATCAAAAAGTATGACTACAAAGGCGTGCATCGAATAACTTACATAACTTCTATAGGCGTAACTTGCTTTTCGGCATTGTCATGCATTAGCCACATTTGTAAGAACTAGGAAGCGTGTATCCTATCTTTGTTGACCACGATCATCCTTCTTCAAAGGATAGTGATTCACATAGTGGTCCTTTCCATAGTTGAAGCATCCTCCAACTGGCCCTTTTCTAGGCTCAAATTTGTTACTAGCTTTGAAGTTATCAAGCTCAAATTTGTTATAGATGAGAAGAGCAAACAACAATAAATATAGATGCTTAAACCCAAGCAATACAAAATTCATTTCCTAAACGATTACAGATTTCAAGCGTATGAGAGAAGAAATGATCATTTTTCCAAGTCATCCATTCACATTCCTATTTCTTTCCTCATGATGGTATGTACTAAAATTGAATCCAAACGAAACACCAATCAAGATAACAGTTCAGAGTGAAACTTACAAAATCCATTCGGAATTCACTTTCCAACAGCAAGAAATAGTTCCGTTCATATTCAGCTTTAAATGAAAACAAGGATGAATTTATCGTCCTTATCAATACTTCATTTAAATCAGGCTCATATGAATACCATAAACAGGTTAGTAAAACATCGTATTATCATAGAACAAGCAGTATAAAGATGCATACTATGTACTTACTGTACTAGAAGATTCCATACTTCTTTCACTGTATTTTTAACCAAATAAACAGTTATACAGCCACGTAATCACTTATTCACATGACCTTCTATATCCATGAACGCATACAGTTCATAATAACAATTTGCACATTGTTGTTACCTACAGCAAGACCAATTCATATTGCACAGTAAAGCTCTATTATTGCTATTTCCAGAACTCAATCAACAAAAGAGAAAAATTCATTCCCTTAACTATTTCAATAAGAAAACATCCATTTCCTTCAAATACAACAAGAATCAGTCAAGTCGGATTCACTTTTTTTTGAATGACAGTGCAAAATCAGAGATCTCCTGAAACATTCCAATCTTCCATTTGTACAGGAAAACACAGCACTCAGGAAACAATTTAAATGCCACTGTCATCTCTATCAAGCCGAACTTATAAAGTTCAATAAACCCAAATACTGTTTCTATCAAATCAAAAATAGCAAAAAGAAGAAGAATTCGTTTCCTTATAATTTCAGTAAGAAACAATCATTTTCTTCAGAATGTAATAAGAACACCCAGTCGTATTTGTTCTATCATGATAGCTCAACCCATATTGACAATAGAACAATTGTTCAATAATGAAAAACAAACTCATATAGCTTATACGGTTTCCATTCATTATACCATATGAAATGAATACCCAATTTGAGTTCCACAACAAACATTTCTACCCGAAATCCATTTTTCTAGTTCATAATGATATACGAGAACTTGAATACAATAATCATTTATCAACACCTATATCAAGGCAAACCCGCATAGGGTATTGAATGCGCAAGCATGGCATGAAAGACGCAGAGAAAGCAGTCTCAAACAACAAGCCAGTTCCCATATATTTCATTCATTGCACAGAAATACAAAGCCGAGTTTGTAATCACGACTACAGTCCGAACTGGAAGACCGAACCGCATCAATAAAACACAACAAAATCATCTTACCCTCACAGCAAGGAGAAAACACAGTTCATAAGTTCAAAAGAAAAACAGTTACTTTTTCCAACTCCCATGAATACTTCAAGTCGTATTCATCCATTTCTTTTACAAAAGAAAAAGTACAACACATGAGAATATGACTAGTACTTCCATCAAACCGAGCTCATAATGCTTAATAAAACTCAAATGCTATTTCCTTCAAAATCCAAAATAGCAGAAGGAAGAGGAACTCATTTCCTCAAAAATTTCAATAAAGAAACAACTTCAAACAACTCGCACAGCTAATACGTTTCATCACTCAAGTTCATATAGCAAAAGAACAATTGCTCAACAATGAAAAACAACTCCTCTGCCTATACAGTTCCATTCAATATAATCATCTAAAAAGAAATACCGATTCGAATTCCTAATACTATCAAACAAACCAACACAGCATGACATCGTATTTCCAACTCAAATATATGCAAAGACAGTTCAAATCACAACATCAAGAAAATGATTCTACCCAAATCATTTCCAACATGACAGCAAAATAAAATAAACCCAAAACCCGTTCAGAAGAAGAAGAGCAGGGTTGTTTTAATGAGACGCTTAAACAAAGCAAGTGTTTTAAAGAGAAGGGCTTAACATGCCTGCAATTTTTCCTCGAAGCTCGAAGAAAACTACATCTACAGGTGGTATTTCCTTCCACGGCGATAGCAACAAGCTTTCCAAACAATCCCTTCCTCTACAGGCTTAGAAAATAGCCTTCAATTTCCAAAGAAATAGTGATAATCAACCAAACACAACTGGTTTGACTGAACCAAGAAAAACCAAATGCAGAGCAACTTTCCAAAAATCAAACAAACACAAATGACCAACAAAATTCCTCCATACTCTTTCCAAGGCGGGCTGGTCACGAAGACCAAGAAATTAAATGCATTAAAGGCTCTGCCTTTTCCTATTTCCTCACGCCACCGCCGACTTGGGTTGGCGAACTGCCAATTTCAAATTTTTGCATGCAAACCAAGTTTAGTCCCATAACCAACTAGATACCTCCACCTTTTTCCTATTCCCGCCAAACTTGGCGCTGTCCACGCAAGGACTCACATTTATTGCCATTAAATTTCCTTCCATCCTTATCCTTTCCATCCCCCATGGGTCTGTGCGTCCCCTTCTAGGTTAGGATTAGTTTAGGATTAACAATAGTGTTCATACCTAGGTCATCGCCTAGTTCTTAGGTTAATAGAACTTAGGTCTATTTTCACCATTTTAGAATTTAAAAATCCACTTAGGATAGTAGTTTAGGATGTAAGGTAGAACTTAGGATTAGATTAGGATCTAATTTCCCCTTAACACTAATTAATCAACTTCCAGTCAAGTCTTCCTACTAACATCCAATTCAATGTTGTGCAGGACGTTTCGTCCTTCATTTCACATGCCTGAGCCACCCGCATCCAGGCATTTATCACCTTACGAGGTCTCACGTTACAACAGAGCATGGTTCGAGATTCGAACCTTTGTCGTTGGCGTCTACGTGCCAGCTGTTCATACCTGAAATCAGGTGCTGCACATTTATATCAACCTTCAGTTTGTTTTAAGAGTAAATCGACAAAGTGATCACAAGAAGGCCTCAGCATACTTTGGATGAATGGAATTGATTCAAGGTGTGCTGTCAATCAGTGAATAGAGTTCAGCAAGCATACGACAAATTTTTCATCACATCAACAAACATACAAGCAATAATAACTATTGTCCCATGTAAACAAATTACAGTATGCAAGAATCTAGATTAGCAACACATTCCCTTAAGATCAAAATATATATCTTAACATGTTTGCCTTCATTTCAGCAGTTACAACATTAAGAAAGTAATCACCATGATAACTTACAAAAATCAGGGCGTTACAAGTATAATATATAGGGATCAAGAAACCGAGATGCCAAGGTGATCCAGAGGTAATAGTAAAGAAAGTTTGAAAGTAATACCGGGTGAAGAATATAAGACTTCAACATTATAGAAATAAAGTATGGGACTGCATTGAATCTTTTGATGAGTTCTCCATTGAGTCTATTATGTGAGAACAAAATGACAAGGTTGATTCCCTTGCAGCATCAGCTTCTCTAGTGGTACCAAACTCTTCTTTCGGAAGAGACAAAGTGATTGTGGAGATGATTTTTAGACCTAGCATTAATGATAATGTAAACTAATGGAAAGTCTTCAACGATGATAACCATCTCCTAGATTTCCTAGAGTAGAGAGATACTTTCAAAACCTTCTTCTTCAAAGGAAGTGAGAATCCACACAGGGAAGTAGTGGCCGATGAAGACAAATAAGGAATTGAAGGCATCGATGAAGAAGGAGTAATCAAACTAAAAGGGAATAAAATACCTAAAGGCCTAGTCTCTCTCGAATACCTCTTTGACAAACATTATAGATTTATTCAAGGGAAGGTAAAGTAACCTTCTCGGTGTCTAAGTAAACTTTGAAAAATAAAACATTGATACCACGAAAAATCCAAGAATGGCTAACATTTAAAAGTGTTGGTCACGGAGGAAAAATAAGGTTCGTTTCTTTACTCAAGAAATATTAAGATGTCTTGGCCTACTCTTATGATGAGATTAAGTCCTTCCAACTGAAGGAAATGCACCATTCAATTCCCTTAAAGCCAGATGCCAAGCCATTCAGGAAAAATCAAAGGCCATACAATCCAAAGTTAGTAGACACCATCAAGGAGGAATTCATGAATATGTTCAACGCTAGGATCATTTTCCCTATCCACTATTCTATGTGGGTATAAAACATAGTTCTAGTGTGGAAGAAGATTGGAAAAATAAGAATATGTGTGGATTTCAGAAATCTAAACCAAGCTTTGATAAAGAATAACTATCCTCTCCAAATCATGGATCACATCTTACAGATAGTCACTGGATCTGAAATTCTCTCATTATTAGATGGATTCTTGCGATATACTTGAATTGAGGTAGTGGAGGAAAATCACAATGAAATGGACTTCACAACACCATGGGGTATTATTGCATACAACGAGAATGATTTTTGACCTAATCAATGTAAGGGATACATTCTAAAGAGAAATGGATCTAGCCTTCAAAAACTTGAAGCACTACATTATTGTATGCTTGGATGATCTCACAATATTCTCAAATAAGGGAGGAGACCACTTGCATCATCTGGAATAGGTACTCATGAGGTGTAGAAAGCACGACATATCCTTGAATCCAAAAAATTTCATCCTCAAAGTCACATAAGGTAAACTCTATGGGCATATTGTAAACAAGCATGGAGCACATATTGATCCTGAAAGGGTGAGATCCATTCATGTCTTATCCTTACCCAAAATTAAGAAGGGGTTTCATTCCTTCTTTGGAAAAGCCAATTTTCTTTGATGCTTTGTCCCGAGTTTACATAATTGACAAAGCATATCAAAACCATGATGAAACCTCAGGACAATTTTAAATTGGAGTGAAGATGAGAAGACAACATTTGAGGCAATAAAAAAATCCATTTCTAAAGCCCCAATTTTGGTGTCCCAAGACTTTAGTAAAGAATTCATCATGTATTGTTATGATACAAAGCATACCTTCTCTAACGTTCTTGTTTAAAAGAATGATGAAGGTGTAGAGGAACATATTCCTTTCACAAGTATCCCATTGTAGAAACATGAGATAAATTACAGCTAGTTGGAGAAACATGCCTATGTAGTACTCAAGGCTGTAAAAACTTCGGAGTTCTACATGCTCAATTCTCATAAGGTGGTGATGGTTCCTGGCAGTGTGATAAAGTCCATCTTGACACAACAAGACCCTAGAGCCAAAAGGGGAAATTGGGTCGCAAAGACTCAAGAATATGACTTAGAGATCTAAACTTATAATTTGGTGTGAGTAAATAACCTATGTATATTGATAATTAAGGATGAAGATATAAAAACTCAACATGGTGGGGATGATTTTCTTTTCTCCAAGTGCTTCAAAGATAGTTTGCAAGTCCTTTCGTAAACACCACCAATGAGTGGTATGTGGACATTGCTTATTACCTAACCTATGGAGAATTCCCCTCCCATATTGATTATAAGCAGAGGAGAACACTCAAGCTAAGGGAAACAATGTTTGTAATATGGAACCACGCACTCTACACAAAAGGCCTCGGTGTATGCTTTCTTGGGTGAGTTGATAAAGAACAACAAGAAAATCTCTTTGAAGGAATATCATGACCAAGCTTGTGGTGGGAATTTTTTAGCAATGGTCACTTGCACATAAAATCCTTCGGGGAAGATATTATTAGCCAACCCTCTTCAGAGACACTCAAGAATGGGTCTCTAAGTGTGAAGCATGTCAACAATTTATCGGAGACCATAGCTCGTAGCACTCCCCTCACTTTAGTTGTCAATGAAGAACCATTTCAGTAGTGGGGATTGGACTTCATCAATGCTTTGAATCCTCATTTAAGCATGGGGTAGACCTATGTGCTAAAGGAAACAAATTATTTAATGAATTGGGTGGAGTCCATCCCAGCCAAACAATCCAACACGAAACGGTATGTAATTTCATAAAGGATAATATCATCATCCGTTTTGGAGTCCTATAGAAGATCATGGAAAACAATTCCACCTATGTTTCCTTTAGGGAGTTGACATAATTATGTTATGGCTATGGGATTTCCTATCCCACTCATTAGATTAATATCTATAGGAAATGGTCAATGATCTAAAAATTAATCAAAATGTTTTCTTGACCACGAGACCCTATAGGATTTAAATTCTTTTCCAAACTTACGCCATTAAAATTAATTTTAAGCAATGCAAGAATTAAAACACACCGCACACATGTAGAAAATGAAGTTCAATAGAATGCCTACTTCTCTAGGTTCATTAATAGAACCAATATATTATCTACTTCCACGATGGCAAAAAAATTACAATCTAAGCATGATAATACTGAATATAAAATGGAATGAAAACTTGAATACCAAGTAGCTACCCTGGTATATTTGATCTAGCACTATAACCATGAAGACCTCAACACCTACGTTGCAAGGTGCTAAGTCTCCTTCCAAAACCTCCACGCTTTTGTTGTGTGGTGCTAAGTCTCCAGATGTCAACAAACATTAATTTTCACCAATGAGCTCAAAATTGAATAATGACCTTCCTCCCAAGCTAACAGTCTAACAAATCATCCAACGTATTGAGGTTCGAGCTCTATTGCTTCTCTGTGATTCTTCACGACCCTCGGATCCATGACGCCTCTGGGCTCCGGCTTGAGAAGTATCACGATCGGTGAGTTAAAAAATAATAAATCCGAACTATTTGAAGATGCCTATTAAATAATAGGTCTTATCTTCATCTTGCCGATAACAAATAATATCAGTCCTCGATATGCCTATAAAAATAAATAGGACTTACTTCTCCATATTGCCTATAACAAATAATATAGGCCTTTGGTAGTGCCTATCAACAATAATAATAGGCCTTCTACATATTTCATGCCTATAACAAATAATATAGGCCTTATATAATGCCTATAATAAAATATAGGGCTTACTCTCAAATAATGCCTATATAAAAATAAATATAGGACTTATATATTTTCTCTCTCCACAATGCCTATAATATAATAGGGCTTCCATCTCCATAACACCTCTACGATCACACCTTCGAAATTCAAGTCATCCTCCTTGGCTTAGGCTTGGAGCATTTCTTCTTGGAGAGAACTCAAAGCTTCATCTCTTATAGGAATTATACAATGCCTATAAAAGGCCTTTAATAATATTCACTCCAAAAATGCCTATATTAATATAAGGATTTATCCTCCTCCACATAATGGATTATAAAAATAAATAGGACCCATTATTTACTCGTGCCTTAATCTCCTAAGGCTACTTCATAATTTTCTAACTCCTCGAGCTCACTTGAGTGAAGTGAGGAGGATTCTCACTATTACCCTAAGCCTTAATGCCTTGACATTTTCCTAAGAGAGGATTATACGGGGAGGAGCTCATAATGGCTCGTGTAAAGTTCAATACTTGAGCTTGTCTAATGCCTTCGAAGGAAGGCTACTTCTTCTCAAATGGGAGAGAGGGAGAATTTTATAGCCAAGTGTGGCCCACATTATGTTGTTATTAACCACATCCTCCAACATATTTCCAACCAAATCAGTTGGCTAAGTTGGTTTTTCCGATGTGCATGTGATGGTGAATTTTCGTGCTCTAATCCCGATCCCCATGCTCTCACCCACTATTTTTCACCGCCACATCGGGTTTGTTCACCGACCTCCATGATGTGCTCGAGTGTCCACCACATGGTATTTTAACCCCTTTGTCTACATCCGGTGTTCGATGCCACTACGCCAATTATTTCATCTCCACTTCACACTCACCACGTTGGCTTTGACCGCACCCGTCGATGCCTCGTCCTCTACATTATGCCATGTGTCCATAGCCTTATCTCCAAGTTCATCGGCCTTATCCACTTACATTTGGATTATCCCATATTGATCGGGATCGGAGATAGGAAAGAATTTTTTATAGCGTTAGATTGCCTTATCAATTGTGGCTTATGGAAACGTCCTCCTCTTTTCCCGCCGAATATATATTTATATTAGCTCGTCAAGATAAAATATTAACTCATTGCATAAATTTAATGAATCACCATATAGCTCACCTTTATTTCTCCTTGCATGGCTCAAAGCATAACTTTGTCAATAGCTCATCAAGCTATTCCAAACAGCTCACTCGATGCTTAACTTGTGATATAGCTCCACCGAGTTGACTTGGGAGAAGTGGTTGCAAACCATGTGGTGGCCTGAGGACCCATCGAGTGTCGAAGACCGGAGGTCCACCCAAAATCGACCTACGCTCGAATTGAATTTTCCACTTTTTCCTCCAAAATGTCCTTTGGATAGTCAAGTTGAGTTGAATAATAAAAGCATCATGACCATTGTCTGCAAGCTTATAGATGAGAACCAAAGCAACTAACACAAGAAGTTGTACAATGATTTATGGGTTGATACAATAAATTTGAAGAAATCCATCGATATTTCACCATTCCAGGTTACTATATGGAATTGAAGGATAAATTACCATCATAGTTTAAATTTCAACCCTCAAATTTCTCCAGGGAATAGATGATGAACAATATAAGGATTCAATTGAAAAGAGGATCTTGTTTCTTGAGAAGCTATAAGAAAACATATTTCAAGTGGTCAAAAAGAACCAACTGAAGGTGAAAAGGATTTTTGACAAAAATGCCAAGGCAAGGGAATTAACATTTAGAGACCTTGTTCTGTTATGGGAGAAGAGGAGAGAACCAAAATTTAGCCATGGAAAGTTTGATTCATTGTGGCTCTGTCATTCGGGATCTGTGAAACTTGAGGTGACAAATCATTCCTACTCTCATACTTAGACGGGACACCGTTGGAGTTGCCTCACATCAGAAATATTTGAAGTAGTATCATCATTAAAAGTAGGTGATCCCGCTCTGTAGCATAGGTGATTATTAGGTGTGTGTTTCCCTTCCTATTGTGTGTTTTTCCTTTTTGTGTGTCATGTGTTTCCTTTCGTCATTTTGTGTGTGTTTTTCCTTTCAATATACCTCATTGCAATTTGTACGTCCCTCATATAAAGCCCAATGGATAAGGCTTTGGAAACGTATTTTTAGTTGAGATTCTAATATTTATCATGTCATGTCTTTGTTGCGCTCACCCATAACATGTCCCCAAGCTAGAGCCAACTATCGTCCAATTTTTTTGCAAGGGAAAAATTCACTGGAAAGTAAGACAATGATCTTGATGCGCCTAAAATTCACTTTAAATTACCTGCACGCGGCACATCACTCGGCCTAAGATAAGAACTCACCTAAAGTGCAAATAAGCACTAGGGCTCTATTTATGGTTGCTTATTCAAAATGCTAGCATGATGGTGTATATAGGTATTCAAATTCATGACCAACAATAAACAGTCCATAGTGTAAAAACCAGATCTAGATCTTAGAATATATGTAGGATTAAATAAACAATGATTATAACAATATTTACCATGCAAGAAGTAAATTAGTCTTATTCAACACCCTTATCTAGCCAATATGAACCATTTTATAAAATATTGTAAAACGAAGAAGATTATTACATTACATAAGTGTCTCCATGAGTCATACATGCGAAAAAACTAGTAGCATAACTCTACAATAATTCACACACACAAAACCGTACAAATCAATCCATATATATAGGGGTGAGGACTTGCCTTTCACCGCCCATGCACTATCTCAAAATAGGCCACATGCTAATAATAGCCATGCACCTTTACAAAAGGATGAAAAACATGCAAGTTCTCTTAAAATAAACATTCTATAATTAACTCCGAGTAGAAATCCTATTATTGGCCTAAAATATGCATGGTGCTCATTGATGATTCTTCCCAAAATACCCTTGCATGGACCACAAGTCTTCTTGTATTTGTGTGCCCAACATGATAACTCCAAAAATATTGTTCATAACAAGCGAGAAAATTCCTAATCTTTGGCACCTCAACTTCTTGTGTAGCGCCGTGCCTCGTGTTTGTCCCATGCCCTACATTAACGCACCTACCACTTAGACTATTTTTTTTCAATCCAACATCACCCCACACTAAAATGGATTGCCACCCCAAAAATGGGAATCACCTTGTCATTCCAAAGAATATAGGATAATGAATGAAAGAATAAAGAATACATTGAGTCATCTTATTTTGTACCCTTTTCCTCCTCTGGTAGAATGAACTCTAGATATTCACTTTGAATTTCCCCCTCAAATTCATACCAGTCCTTAAGCACTGCATTTTCCTTATCAGGGATGTCCAAAATGATGCCATCAAACTCATCTAGAGTCATGTTTCCACCCTCACTCTTCAAAATTCTAAGGATGTTAGCCATACCTGAGACCATTCCTTCCATGACATCCATCTTTATGGAAATGATCTTCTCGATGATCTTGATTCAATCCATATGTTGCTTCCTTGCAAAGCATCTAGCGCATCATACTTTGTTTCTACCAGGGTAACCCATTCTATGCGCGCCTGATTCTTTCATCCTTTCTTGCCCGCATAACTTCATTTCCCTCTTCTTTCATTCTACCTTGAACTAAGTTTTTAAGTGTTGTACACATGGCCAACACTTGAATCTATCTTCTTCATTTCATCCCTTAAGGCTTGTAAAACAACCTCATAGCTAGATATCTTCCTTGCAATTAAAGCCTTGACCTTGGATGCTTCTTCTGCAACATCCTTTGGTTTAGGGAGGCGTACTAGTTCATCCTCTAAAAGAAAATAAACTATTGTACAAAGGTAATGTAGTTCGACTTGAAATCCTTGGGCACCTTCTCTTGAAAATCAGTCCTTTTCTATAAGATTTCATCAGAAATCTACTCGGCCATCTTTTTGGCATTATGTGCCTCAACCCTGCATTATCCCGCTCATGGGTGAGTCGTTTGATTTCTCTGTCCTTATCTTTCTTATCTTCCACAAGATCTTGTATTGTTATTTCCTTATCAATATTCTAGCGTGCTACTTTAGTGGACACTTTAACCAATGTGTTACTCACTTGTTCATCAGAAAATTACATGGGTTTGATGGTCATATGGTGTGTATGTGGCACCTTCCTCATCTTCTTTGAGTTGCACACCTCCTCGCAAACATCAAAGTCAGGCTCATCCATGTGAGTCTACATGCTCCATGATAATTGCTTGCAAGTGCACATATTGGCCATCTCTAGGTCCATCCAATCCCAACCATATAATTGTATATTGGGTAGGGTGCTCTGGAAGTGGGCACGAATGATTTTTTCTTGGTCATCCAAGTAGCCCAACTTTTGAGTTCCCACTACCTCTTCGCCTCCATACTAACTTGTCTATTCCCCACGTCTTCTTGAACATGCACACCTTCCCCTTGTGGTTATTCATCTCCTACATCATGTTGTTCTTCTCCTCCCACATTCTAGCTTACTTCCCCCTCTTTCTCTTCTCCTTTAGGTGCGGGGCATTCTAGGACTTCTATATCCCCACCGGCATTACTTTCCCCTTCACTTGAGTTTTGATATGATCATAATGAAAGGAACTTTGAGGGAGGCCATGGTAGAGGTCGAGGATACCATGGTGGATTCGGAGGTGAAGCCGTGGAGGTGGATGAGGTGAGTTACCTAGTGGAACATGTTATATGTGTGGATCTCGACCATTACGGGCATGAGTGTCCTCGAATGTTACTTGTTCTTTATGTGGAAATAATCATAACTATGAAGAGCCCGAACTTATATGAAGATATGATAAAGAATAAAAAATAGGAGAAGAAGGGCATAGGGATGGTTATAATACAATGCATTGTGGAAAACCAATGGATGCCAACGTTAGCACCGGATCCGAGGTAGTACCAGTGAAGATTACTACACACCCCGAGGTTGTGCACGCTAAAGAAATGTTACAACAAAAACCTACTAGTAATAAGGAGGAGGTTTTACATTCAAAATACCGGACCCTACACATCGGAAGGATGTTTATCAGAAAACCATGGAGGTACTAAGAAATTTATAGGGTGAAATATAATGTTTAAAGGAACAAATGCGGAAGTTGAAACATAAGAAGGAAGTTGAGACCTTTCAGTTGGATTTTGATGATATGAAGGAAGTTTACAAGATGCTTTGCATTAGGAGAAAATTATTCCATTACTAGGGAGATGGTTAAAGGGAAACACTATGCGTCTTGGCATGGAGAATGGATGGCAGATTTTGCAGGCTAATCTCCCTCCTCATAGCTTGGATTATGAAAAGGAGATCACTTTGAATGTTGTTGTGGATGGATGAATTTTGAGTTCCTACTTCGCCTCCATACTACCTATCTATTCCCCCATGTCCTCTTGAACATGTGTACCTTCCCTTGTGGTTCTTCATCTCCTGTGTCTTGTTGTTCTTCTCCTCCCACATTTTGGCTTACTTCCCCCTCTTTCTCTTCTCCTTCAGGCATGGGGCATTCTAGGAATTTTGTATCCCCATCGGTGCTGCTTTCCCCTTCACCTGAGTGCTGCTCATGGGTACTCATATTATCATCAATAGTTTCATATATTACTAGGTCCCTAATATATTCATCTTCTGCATCTCAATGCTAGGGGTGTCCTCCTTCTCCTGTGCACTTTGTTGAGGGGACTCTTCCTCCTCACTATCCTTTACAAGAACATATTTTTGCACTTTCTCCTCTCTTCCTCATTCTTTATAGGAGTGATGCACGGTGACCTCCTCACAGGATGTGAAGTCCCAGCACTAGTGTCTCCGATTATGTGCCTTTTCCTTAAGACTATATTTGTATGATATAGTCCCTGTGTTGTCTTCTTGGTCCTCCTACTCCAGGACATTTTCCAACTTTGTAACCACTAGATCTTCTTGAGTTGAGAGTGTAGAGGAAACTTGCCTTGATGTTCCCATAGTCTGCCTCTTTTTGGAGGTCCTAGGAGTGTCATATTCATGCCCTTTACCACCTTGCCATCCTTGAACCTTGGCCTTAGATAAATGTACACACGCGTTGGTTCAATTTTTCCTATAGAAAGACTCTCTGGCATGATGTCCACATTGCATCGATTCCATGTTTTCCACATCGGCATCTTTCCATGGCCATACATAAGTCTTACATAGAATGTGGATATTTGCATGTAATTTTTCGCATCAAACTGGAGCTTGTGCGTCATGGAACATTCACCGACTCCTTGAAATACATGGTAGTAAAAGTAAAGGGAAACTTACACCATGGGGTCTTACCGCCTAATCGCATATGGAAGCACCCTAAGTGAAGTCTTCAGTAGACTACAAACTCAAGTTATCCATTCATTACTTTGGGCATTGTGTGGAATAAATCATTCTCCTTCAAACTCCATGTGTAGCCTCCTAAACCACTTCTCCAAGCACTCCTTATACGCATTAGAAACAATTCCATGTAGAGTGTATTTAGAAAATTTCTTCACTGGGGATTTATCCTCCAACAAAAACTCCTAGATGTTCTCCCTCGACCTATCGGGTATGCCAATTTCATTAAATACAATCAATAACAAGATGGCACCCCAAGTTATTTTCTCACCTTTATCTACCTAGACGTGTGCCTCATACACCAAGATTTCTACAATGTACCCCGGTGATTTTGTAGTATGTCTTGTTTTCCATCTGTTGTGTTATATGAAACTAATGCATATTCACCTCATTCTACCGTTTGGTGGCACCCAACTTTCTTCCCTGCCAAGTGTGTTGCGAACTTGGTGGCCATTTCTACAATGTTGGTTACTTTAAAGGCTCGAACCCCCTTCTTATACTGATGTATGGTGGCCTTTTCATCAATACCCTCATTATCAGATAAATCATCGATGATCTTTGAGCCCGAGTCACTCAACCATGTCACCTTTCCAATCAGCTTGGCGGTGATATGCATTCTCTACTGTGAAGTAGAAAAATCCTCATGCACGCACATGACATGATCCATCGATACAATTACTCAGGCTTCCCAAAATAGGGAAACTCCAGGATTTGCATGAACCCCACGATTTTGAGTAACCTCTTCATGGAGGTGTCCAAAACCTTAGTTTCGTCTCGCTAACCACCGGTTAGTTTTCTTGTAGAATTCTGATATAATGTCCTTCAGAACTTCTTAGTTAGTGATTAGATTTCTAAAATATGACAATGTTATTTTTTTCTTCCATGGCCACCCTCGATCACATATTTTAGGTAAATCATTTCTACCAACCATTCCTCTATTAGTTCATCAACTTCCTTCTCCATAAGGAGAGCCTTTCATGGTGCCATTATTCCTTCCAATCCATAAGTGTGGCAAAACCCTAGCTTTTGTAGACCCAAATCGTGCCTAAACCCCTTCATCACGCATCCAAACCACCACTTGAGTACTTCGATGCCTAGATGCTCAATCAATGTGCTTCAAATCTTGTTAGGTACAATCAATCAATAGAATGCTCCTCGTCTTCATCTCTTCTTTGCACTTTGCAATTTTCTTCGAACTCACAAGGTAACAAATGAAGTTGAAAACATCATCTTTTATCACAAGTTCCAAAAATCCCTTCCTTAATTTCTCCACCTACCACCATACACAACATTAATTCCCTTTGAGCACATTTTATGCCTCTTTGTCCTGTGCCCCAATCTCTCGTGCCTCAAATTTTATGCCTCAATCATAACTTTCTGGAAAGCCACTACTTATTTGTCATAGATCTCCTTTACTCACGCTTCCTTATGAAAAGTAGTTTATCCAATGTGACCCAAACATACATAGTCTCAAATGTTGTAGCCTCCTTTCTTTATACTGAGTGCTCATCTCCTTACACATGGTCGTTAACTTTGAGAAATTTCTCCTGAATTTTTCATTAATTTTCAAAGCATGTTCCCTTTATGGTCACCCGTGAGTTTATTTCTTTTCTGTACCAGACTAACCTTCTTTATCCACCCCACACTAAGGGTATGTGTAGTCCTCTACACATGAAAACACTTTAGATTGCAACAAGCTTCGACACACAAGCGCACTTATTACACATAACATTGAACTAAATTGACAAAGCATAGCGATGATGAAGGAAACACATATAAAGGAAATACATTAAGGGAAATCTAATCTAAATGGAAATAATTCCTTATTACAAACACCAAGAAGACTTATTTATAGTAGGGATTTAGCCTACTCCCATTGAAGTAACCAGAAACCGTGTTCCATCAAATGCCTCTAGTTGGAAAGCTCCTAAGTCAAGTATATGAGTGATAACATACGGTCCCAACCAATGCACCTTAAGCTTTCTTGGGTGGTGCAGAAAATTTGAATCATAAATAAGTACCATCTACCCAACCTCAAGCTTCTTGTCCTATGATGTGCCTATCATGCCATGCCTTTTTCCTAGATTTTTCTTACTTTTGACTCCATCATGCTATGCACACCTCTCATCTAGTTGTATCAACTTGTCAATTCTTTCTTCCAATGCTTTCTCATCAGCTAGACCCTCTTGTGCGTGTAATACGCAAAGAAGGTAACATGAATTCCATGGGCATGAATTTCCTTTATGCCAAACACCAAATAAAAGGGTGTTTCCTTATTAATCACCGTTTTTAGGTTGTTCTATATGCCCAAAGCACAACAGAAACTTTATCATCCCATATTTCCTTCCAACATCACAATTTTTTTGTCAAAGTCTGGCTCAATATCTTGTTGAAAGCCTCAACAATCCCATTTTTCGAGGGTGATAAGGTGTTGTCTTATGGTGTGCAACCATAAATTCATCCAATAATATCTTGATGGTCTCATTAAGGAAATGAGTTCCTCTATCACTTGTCAAACTTAAAGGACATCCATACCTGGTAAGAATATTTTCCCACAAGAACCTTGTTGTTGTTGTTTTATACAATCCTTTGTAGGTGTCACTTCCCCACCTTGTAAGATAATATGTACAAGTGATGATGTAGTGATCCAATTTTTGGCTAGGGAAATAGGACCCACAAAGTCAATTTCCCATTTCTCAAAAGGTTTTGCACTAGTAATAGGCCTCAAAGGCATTTCATCTCTCTACCCAAGTTTTCCAAGGCATGACAAGTGATCACATGCCTTACAATAGTCTTTACAATCCTTGTACAAGGTCTCCCACCATAAACCAGCTAGTAGAATCTTGTGCATATGGTGGTGTCACCTACATAGTGTCCACCTACAAATACTCCATGAGCCTCCTCCATGATTTCCATTTGCTCATGCTCTAGTACACACCGATGCAATACTTCATCTTGACCTAGTTTGTATAAGTCACCACTGATCAACATGAAAGGTGTGATATGAATTGCAAGTTGTTTCTTTTCCAAGGCATTCATTCCTTCGAGTGCCATACATGTGAATAAAAAGACAACAATATCCTCTAATTCCGAGGGTGCATGGTTTAACCTGTATAACTGTGCATTGACATAGTATCTTCAATACTTTGCGTGTCCTCTCCTGATTGAATCCTTGATAAATGATCTAGACCAGAATTACTTTTACCTAGCTTTACCAACTATAAAGTCAAACTCCTAGAATAATAGAACCCATCGGCATATGCACCCTTGTAAAATAGGATTGTTCACCAAGTACTTCAATGCCATGTGATCTTTATAGAAAAAAAGGATTTTCCAGTAAGTACTATCTAAACTTATGCAATGTGTAGATCATTGACAAAGCCTCACGCTCCATAGTTGTATAATTTTGTTCTGCAGGAGTCAACTTTTTGCTAGCAAAGAAAATAGGATGATCTATAATACCTTCTCCAGGATGAGCTAGAACTATGCCAATGGCCATGCTAGAGGCATCCACATGTACATGAAAGGTATATTCCATGAAGGAAAACAAAATAGGTGCAGTAGTAAGCCTTTCCTTTAGCACTTCGAATGCGCTTGCTGTTGTGGTTCTCCCTAATAGAACTTGCCTTTACCCTTTAATAACTCCTCCAAGGGCATGAAAATCTTAGCATATCCTTTGATAAATTTTTGTAATACCCTATGTGGCCCAAGAATCCATGCACCTCACTCTGACTAGTAGGCTCCTCCAAGCCTAAGATGACTGCAACCTTAGTTGGATCTACTAACAAACCCTCCTTGCAGATGATATGCCCTAGCAAGAGTTCCAAAAGGTGTAGCAAATACACACTTCCTTGATATTTAAAGAGATGTTTAACTATTTGCACCTCTCAAACATTAACCTCAAATTGTCACAATGATCCTTGATAATCCCATACATGGTCCAATCATCCAAGTAAACCTGCAAGAATTTGTGAATAAAATCCTAGAATGCTTGAACAACAATGCATGAAAATATACTGTAGTGCATGTTCTTCAATCCAAAGGGCATCACCATGTATGCAAAAATTCCCCATTTAGTGGTGAAAGTTGTCTTCTCTTGATCTTCTTTAGCAATTCTTACTTGATGATACCCAGAGAATCCATCTATAAAAGAGTAAATTTTGCACCCTGCAACACCTTCCAATATTTCCTCAGTGAATGGTGTAGGGAAAGGATCAATCACACATGCAACATTTAGCTCCTTGTAGTCCACAAAATCTTGATTCTTCCATATTTCTTTATGTTGATTACCATAGGGCTAACCCACTTTGATTCCTCTATGGGCTCAATGATGCCAGATTCCAACATCTTGTCAATTTCTTCTTTAAATTTTACGCATAGGTTAGGGTTCATCTGTAAGGTCTCTTCCTAACGGGCACACCTTCCTTTAACTTAATTTTCATCTCACCCAAAGATTCATGCACTCCTTTCAACTCATGGTAGCCTCTAGGAAACAAGTCCTGGAAATCATGTAGTAACTCAATTATCTTAGCCACTTCAAGAGTCAGACCAAGTAATCTCCAATTATGGCCTCCTTAGGTTCAACATCCATTCCAATGTTCACTTTCTTCATCTTCATAGGTTCATGGTAGGTGTGCGCCTTCTCATCCACACTATCTAAGACCTCACATGTACCCTCTGAATGATCTATGTCCAAATTTTCCACTTCTTCATCATCCACCATGTAGACCATCTTTCCTTTCTCCTTCTCTAGGAAAGCACGCTCAAGCAGTTTTGCATCTGTCTCATCTACTTCTTCAAAACGTGCTTCTAGGTCTGATTCACCAAATAACTCCTTGAATGAGTTCTTACCATTTTCACTATCTCCCATAGTCAAGTGCTTCATAACCTGTAATGCCTCTTTCACCAGAGGTTTAGTGGAGAAGTAGTCAAAATTTGGATCATTCCTATAATCAAGTCTTGCAATTTCCAGTCTCTCTATGTAACTCCACATAAACATACCAAGTGTGTGTGCAACCTCGTAAGGTGAAATAAAGTTTTTGCACCCACAAATGAAGGTGGTAAAGATTCCTGCCCCCTCTTTCAGAGTCTCTCACACTATTGAATGTGGTGTTGAACAAGATTATTACCATGATATTCACATATTTGAGTAGGTGCATTACTTCTGAGAAACCTTGTTGATAGGAAATTCTCACCTCTCTCCATTCTATGAGATTATCCCTATGAACCATCCACCAGTGTGTTGTTATCCCACATAGGGTATAAACTAACATATTCCTTCTATCCACTGATCCTTCCACTGTAATTCCATGGCTCACAGGAATACCTCAGGGTTTCCTTCGCTAGTGTACTAGGTACAAGGTTGTTGCCTAACCACCTAACACAGTGGCCTACTACTTATGCACGTGCATGCTGTGCACTTCTTACCTCGTGCCAACCATCTCGTAAGTTCATGTGCCCAATTTCATAGGAAATACTTGTAGTATCACTGATGGATGTGCATCATCCCACTAGAGAATTCCTTCCTTAGATGGCTCAATTTTTTCGGATCTCGAATGGTGCACACATAAATTATGTTCAGGTCTTCTTCACTTAAGGGCTCAACATAAGGTGCAGATTTCCCATCTATCAAAGGGATAATAACTCATTCTTCCTTGTTCTCAAAACTGATATATCCCTTATTGAACCGTAGATCAACATTATTTACATAGCACCAAGGGCACCCAAGTAGAGCTGGGAAGTTTTCCACTTCTGCAAGTGCTAAGACCTCAAAGTCCCCAGTGAACTTGGCCCCCATATATAGTAATGGATGCATCCTTCAAGACTCCTAATTGGCATGGCCTTAGTCTGATTTTCCATATACAATACATTGGAAGATGATTCAATGGAGGTCTTCCCATATGAACCCATGCATCTAAGGTAAGCACATTCACTTTTGTGCCTGTGTCAATCAAAATATTGCTCAAAATCCATCCATCCACAACAACATTTAGAGTGATCTCCTTGTCATAATCCAAGCTATGAGGAGGGAGATTAGCATGCAAAATTTTTCATCCATTCTCAATACCAACGTGCAGAGTGTTTCCTTTAACCAACTCCCTAGTAATGGAATAATGTTCTCCTAACACAACATCTTGCATACTTCCTTTAGATCATCAACATCCAACTAGAAAGTCTCAACTTCCTTCTTTTGTTCCAACTTCCATGATTATTCCTTTAAACATTGTATTTCACCCTACAGATTTTTGAGTACCTCCATGGTTTCTGATAAACCTCCTTTTGATGTGTAGGGTCTGGGTATTTTAGCATGTAAAACCTCCTCCTTAGTAATGGTAGGATTTTATTGCAAATGTTTCTCTCTGCATGCATAACCTCACGCGTGTAGTAATCTTCACAGTACTACCTCAAGATCTAGTGCTAACTTTGGCATCCATTGGTTTTCCATGGCGTGTTGTATTCTAACCATCCATGCCCTTGTTCTCTTTTTGTGCTTCTTGCTCAGATGTTCATATAAGTCCAGAACTCTTCATAGTTATGATTCTTTCCACAAAAAAATAACAAGTAACATTATGAGGACACTCATGCACCTGTAATGGTCAAGGAGATCCACACGTATAACATGTTCCATGAGGGAACTCACCTCATCCACCCACGGCCCCTGACCTCTAAATCCACCATGGTATCCTTGACCTCTACCATGACCTCCCTCAAAGTGCCCTTCATTATGATCATAGTGCCCTTGAGTGTGATCATGATCATGTTGCTCACTTTTATCCTTAGAGTTATTCACAACTCTAGTTGTCATACACCAATATCAATGACATCATGGATCTGATCAATCAACCTACAATCTTTAGTATTGTGAGTTGTGGACTAGAAAATATTATAGTAGTAGGACACATTCTTTCTTATCGCATGTTGCAACAATGAACAAGTGGCTCACATCATGGTCTAAATGACATATCTCACATTTAGTAATAAGGAGCACACCGATCTATGAGGACAAATATCCTTAGTATGCCCTCTACTTCACAATTTGTGCACCAAATTCTAGTGCGTGTCTCATGTGTTGTATTGGCTGATAGTTTCTCCAACTATTTTTCCATTTCCACAATCTGAGCCTCCAAGAATGGGCTCACTCTAGTTGTCTATGCTCCCGATTATGCCTCAAAGCTCACAAATATGCTTCAAGTGCCTCGCGTGGGTCTATATAAGTCTTATGTGAGAGTTCCCTCCTAAAAGGTGTGATCAAGCCTCCAAATGAACCATTGTGCATGTTGACTTGCATGGATATCATAAGATAGTTTAGACAAGAGTGTTTTGAAATGAGCATCATATTCTGGACACTCTCAGTAGTGCCCTGCTTGATATCCTTGAGCACTGCTTATACTTTTTTGCTCGAACTCAAGGATATAAAATTCTTTAAGGAAAGCATCTCGTAACGTCATATAATCCACACAAGTCTGATCAAGGTCAAACTTCATGTACCAACCATGTGCACATCCCTGCAACGTAGTTATAATTGACTGCCTTGCACTCTAAAGATGTAATTCCTTTTCGTGTGCCACATTATCTCACACATATGGACATGCTCAACAACATATTCTATTCCCTATACTCTGGGAGATGAAGTGACATCTCCATGTAAATATTTTAGGGCTGATGAGGACCATGCCCACCAGATCTAGAACCTCTGTGTTACCTCCACCTCCAGATCCACAGATCCACTAGATCCCTGAGCCACATGTGCCTCCTGATCCTCCCCCTGTAATAGGAATTGAACCAGAGGATGCACTACCTTGTGTCCCAATAGTGGTGCTAAAATGAACTCCTATAGTCTGTGAAGTTGCACTACTCCCAGATGTGATTCCAATTTTTTACGTGCTATGTGTTCTTTGTGCTGATAACGTGCTTGAAAAGGTACCTCCAACCAGACCTCCAAATAACAAGGAAGACATCTTACCCGACCATAAATGTACTTGTTATTTGATTTACTCCTGATCTTGTTGATAAGTCAACTTTACCTCTTACTACTCTACTGCCCAAACTAGCTTGTTGACAACTACTATTGGATGTACTAGAAACTGGAAAACCAAGCGCAAGGGCTAGGTTTTCTAGGTAGATTTAGATGCACACCCATGGCCCATGTTGTCTTTTTGGTGCACTCTCATAAGAGGTCGATGAGGGTTCCTATCATGCTTTCCCAAATGGGGAGTTCAGATGCTCTGGCTCCACGTCCTCTACGTGAGCTCCAAATCCTTCATGAGCCATCTCTCTCCACAACACCATCCATTCTACAACCTCATGTTACTTCTCTAAATCCCTCTCATGTGCCTCATTGAACTTAAGCCACCTTTCTTCTCTTTTCCTCTCTTCCGCTAGGTCCACCATCCTTCACCACACCTGCTCCTTCCCCCACATGTGGTGGGGTTTAGCTAGCCATCAAATTCTCTTCCAAATTTAGGTTACCATCAAGATCTTGATCACCAATGGAATTCCATGCGTAGATATGATCCCCTGGGATAACGTAAAAATTAAAACTCAACTACCTCGGACAAGAGTAAGTGGAAATTGAGTACTCAAAAATATAGCTATTCAGAACACCACAAACCAAGTATCCACAATGCACATCCAAATTAGATCAACATCATAGAGAGCCTAAAATTATTCTTGCATCCAAAAAGTGTGAAACCTCCAATTCCTTTTAGATGCATAAGCAACCAACCACTCGTATAGTTCTATGGGAAAGATAGAAAATAATCTCTCATATAAGCAATCATATAAAAATTCTCTCAACCCAGAACACACGTCAGTCAAACTCAGATCTAATGTTGAATCTCTGAGCGTATTCTTCTTCCAAATCTACTATCCACTCCTCAACACTTGCTAAGGTCAATCTGGTATGTCTTCATCACGCAACATCCTAAAAAATCTGAGAAAGAGGTCCCGATAATGGAACCAATGATGCAGCCTAGAATTCACTATAAATAATCGAGCAAGTGTGATGACACATCACTCACCTGAGCTGAGTGCTCACCCAAAGCACACAAAGGCACCAAGTCCCTCTTTATGGTTGTTTATTCATAATGTTAGCATGATGGTGCATATAGGTATTCAAATTCATAACCAATAGTAAACAACACACGGTGCATAAACCAGATCTAGATCTTAGAATATATGTAAGATGAACTAAACAATGACTATAACAAGATTTACCATGCAAGAACTAGATTTAATCATGTTCAACACCATTATCCAGCCAATATGAACCATTGTATTAAATACTGTAAAACATAGAAGCTTCTTACATTACATAAGTATCTCCATGAGTCATGTGCGTGATAAAACTTGTAACATAACTCTATAATGATTCGCATACACAAAAACCATGAAAATCAATCCATATATATATAGGGTGGGGACTTTCCCTTCACCGCCCATGAACTATCTCAAAATAGGCCACATGCTAATAATAGTCATCTTTGTGTGCCTAACACGCTAACTCAAAAATATTCTTCACAACAAGAAGTGGCTAAGTCCTTATCCTAGGAACGTCAACCTTACTATAGCATCGCTGGCTGCGTGTTCATCACGCCGTGTGTTCATCGTGCGCGTGTTCATCACGCACCCTACATTCACATGCCCAACACTTAGCCCCATTTTTTCCATCCAATGATACCAAAGTGTTGAAACTTTTATAAGGCATATCTTTCCAAGACACCCCCAAGTTAGTTAGTCCTCAAAATCAGTCCTATCCTATCAGTCAAACAATATCCATGTGGTTTTCATCATTTCCCCCAAGGTGATTTAGGAAAGTAAAATAAATCCCCCTAGGTGATTTAGGATCTTATAGAACATTTAAGCATTACGGAACATTTAAGCATTTAAGCGAGTTTTGGGAAGGGCTACCATCAACCTTCCTAAGAATAGTGCACCACCCCGAGTAGATAAGAGGAGATAAACTCATTATGGAAGAGTTTCAAGCACTAGAAACATCAAGGAAATGATTTTGAAAGATTGAGATAAGATCCAGAGGTTTTGGATTTGATTAATCGGAAGCGAGGTTTTCGAGGCCTAAATGAGCTCGCACCATGAATGAGTACCTAAGCTTCAAAGTGAGAATCTAGGAGTTCCTTAATGATTTTAAATTCCAAAAAAGTATCAATGGAAATCATTTTCAACATGCTAGATGGTGGAAAAATGAGACTTCTTGAAATCTCATGCGAATGTCTGGGCATCTCATTATTCTAGCACACAATGAGCTATCCCAAGAAAGAAGGGGAAATTGAGGTGTTATAGTAAAACTTTGGTCTTGGGACAATTTCCATTGGATTAAGTGGGGTGTTTTCAGGCGGTCACCCAAAAATTCACCCAGGAGCATGAGATATTGTCACCACAAGTTGGTCCCAAGGTGTGATTTCACATACTTAGTCATTTTTCAAGCAAGACAAGAGACAACTGTGGTTAAGGCACAATTTCATGTCCCTTGAACATCCCTTTGCAAAGGGATGAAGGGTACATAAAAATGAACTCAACCCTTTTTTAGCACCAGTCACTAATATGATGAAGAATTGATCCACTAAGCACTTGTTGACCAAGTCGACACGTGTGCTCACCTACCCCACACTTGCCAAGTGTTGTCACCGAGAATAAGGTAGAAATTCATGTCCTCTTTTTCCATTTAGAAAAGGAATGAAAGGGACACAAATATGTTCCTTTCCTCTATTGTGCCTTTTGGTTCTCCATGTGACCACAAACTAGCCCCCAAATGCTCAAATTGAGCCTCCCTCACTTAAGTTGCTCAATGAGTAAAAATGTGCCACTTTTCGACAATCGAGATTTTACGTCCCTTCATCCCTTTACCAAATGGATGAAATTGATATAAAAATTCACCGCATCCCTACCCTTTGCATTCCAAACCTATAAATAAAACACTTAGTGAATTTTTCGCCATTTTTCTCCCACGCCTCCTATTGTTGTCGAAACTTTGCGGATTTTCTCCCGATTTAAAAATGAAGTTTTTGCATTTGATCAACTCCATGAAATCCTTATTCATCCAAAGGCATTAAAAAACACAAAAATTAAAGGAATGAATCAAAAATTTATAATTTTTTTTTCAAAAAACCCTAAAAATCATCGGCTAAGAAGGCTGTTCAGTATCTTGCAAATTGCTCAACGGATCGAGATGCCATTTTTGAAATATTTTACTCTTCCAGACACCTTGAAAGATACAAAATAATTTTTGCATGCATGAACCAGAGGAAATTTTGGAGGACATATGTTCCCTAAATCTCCCATGATTGGCATAGTACAGAAGATCACTCTTAGAGATTTTCAACGACTATTTGAACACTACAAACGGAGTCCGTACGCACATCTGGTGGCTGGTCAAAGTTTGGTTAGCTGGCCAACATTGGTCAACAGAAAAATGAATGATTTTGAAATCATCAAACATCAGCACTATTGCGTAGAGCTCGCCAAGACCTTTCGATGCATTTTGAATGGACCAAATCCGAGTCTATATGTGAAAGTTATGACCAATCAAAGTTCGGTTAATTGGTGGTCAACAACCGAAGGATGTGCCAAATGGAAAAATGACATGGTGACACATGGCACAACTACATTTGACATGTGGAAAATCTGCATTTGATCAAGTGGATGTGGCATTAAAGGTGGGTTTATGGTTTTTACCCACATAAAAGGTTTTATAATCTTTTTATAAAAAAAAGAAGAAAAGTCCACGTGAAAACAAATTATGGTGGATAAAGCCTATTAAAAAGGCTTGCATATAATGTGGGATTTTTCCCCACATAAAGTTTCTCCATCCACATGAAGAGTGGATATTATTATGGGGTTGATTTTTGTAAAAATATGGCTTAAGCTTATTTAAAAGATTAAAAAGGAATTAATCCTATTAATCCGCTCAAATCCTATTAACGATATGATATTATTTGAAGCGGATTAAATATTTGGTGGCTAAATTATTATTATGCCATAGGGAATTTTTCTAGGCCCAGTCCATTGAGGATTATTACGGGCTCTTTAAAAATAAGCCATGGATATTATCAAATATCCTTATATTTGGGATCCTAATCAATATAAATAGGGGACCCGGGTACATTGTAAAACACACAAGCCTTAAGCTCATCAAGTTTTGTAAAGACATTCGAGGTGTTATTAAATATAACTTCTAATATATATTAAAGGCCTTAATTATTTTTAAGGAATTATTTTTATTGGCCTATTATTTATTAGGCAATATTTGAAGATGAAGCTCCGAGTTCTCTCCAAGAAGTAGTGATCCATGCCCGAGCTATGGCGAACAACTAGTGAAGTTCAAAGATGATCGTGGTGATGTAATGGTGACATTATGGAGAGATATAAATGCTTATATCTTATTACTATAAGCATGATGGCCTATATTATTTGTTATAGGAAATATGAAAAATGAAGAAGTCCTATATTATTCATTATAGGCACATGACAAAAGTCTGATATTATTGTTATCGACATGTTGATAAAGTAAGACCTATTTATTTTATAGGCATATTGAGGACTGATATTATTTGTTATCGGAAATACCTATTATTAAATAGGCACATTATGGTTTGGGAGTTATTATTTTTAACTCACCGATAAAGAGACTTCTCAAGTTGGAGCTTGGAGATGCCATGGAGCCGAGGGATGTGATAGAGCATTAGAGAAGTAGTAGAGCTCAAAGCCTTAGTACGTTGGATGTATCTTTAGATCATTAGATTTAGAGGAGAGTCATTATTAGGACCTCTATACATCCTTTCCTACTTTTTTATTCGTTAGATAGATTCTTGGATCGAATCTACGAGGGTAGCCACTTGGTGTTTAGGTTCTTGTTGCATTTTTATTCAGTATTATCATGCTTAGATTGTATTATTTGTTACAATCATGGAAGTGGATAATATATCGGTTCTATTGATGAACCTAGAGACATAGGCTTTCTACCGAACTCCATTATCAATATTTGTGCAGTGTGTTTTTAATTCTTGCATTGTTTAAGGTTGATTATAATGGGGTAAATTTGGAAAATAAATTAAAGCCTATAGGGCTCCATGGTCGATTTAAAAAATTCGGTCAATTTTCGGATCAATGCATGGCCCGTATTTTTTCGGTGAAAAAGCCCTATTTTCCCACAACGAAAAAAATTAAATATAAAAATCTCTCAAACCGGTGATCGGGTGAAGTTGAGATTTCAAAGGGGTACTATTGGTAAAAAACCCATATCAAAAACTTTCTTTTCATAAAAATCCAAGCCTTTGGAGACCCAATTACTAGATATAGTAATCCTTCCTACACTGGGGGCTGTTATTTTGGGCAAGTCATCACTAGAAGAAGCTGCAAAGGAAATAATGTGCACTAAGGAAGGAAATAAGGTCAGATCGACCATCTAGTCCGGAAATCAGTGAAATTCATCACTTATTAAAAATAGTAAGTCCCCTATATGGGTGCCTACCATTTTTAGTAAGTCACCTTAGTTGAGAAACAAAGGAGAAGATGGTGTACACAGGTGTAGTAAAAAAATCATGAACTTTAGACATTTATTTATCCTGGTCTCATACTACTATTTAGAAGGTTCTTAAGTGAAGAAAACACTAATTAATCCCATCTTTTAGCCATCTTATTTTCTTTGATTTCGTCATTCCTACACATTTTTATTTATATGCCCAGTCTATTTCAACACTTTCACATCATTTTAGCCCATTTGGGCACCTGTGGTAGTATTGGGGTGCCCATGGGTGCCCTGTTAGGAAATATTTATATAGTGCTTCACATATTTATGTGTGTGAATAATAATTACGTGTGTAATTATTATTGTTGAGAGATTATTGTTAGAGATGTTATAATATATTGTTTCAACAATATATTATTATTGTTATGTGTGGGTTACGTGAGTTATTCGCATCCCACATAATTAGGCTTGATTGAGATTTTGTAGTTGAGTTAGTTTCCTATATTCTAGGGAAACTCCAGCCTATATATTAGGCTATTGTATTGTGTGAGAGATATAGAGAATATATTATTATTTTGCTGTGTAAATATGCTTGTTCTCCAAGATTTGGTATCAAAGTGACTGTGTCCTATGATGGAAGAGTAGATTGTATTGAGGGGTGAATACTATTCATTACAGCCCCATATTATGCTTCCCATTTTGTCTTGTTAGTTGTTTCATTACCTATGAAAATTAGACTTTAGTTATTAGCACTGAATTCTACCTTCTTGCGCGTGTTCTACTGATGCCAAGAACACCTGCAACTGACCATTTTGTGAATCCAACTATTTATTTTGTCAGTAAGAGTTGAAATATGGAGAATTTGCATTGATTCGAGGTTCTGTTCCCAAGCTTGTAGATCTCGCATTGATGAATGCATGCACGACTTCCACCGGTTTTAACGGCTCCGCATATGCAGTCTGTGCTGAGTTATCTCTCCAGGCGGGCTCGTTTTAGTTTCCAACTGTGATCTGCAAACGATATTTCTTCATTATTAAAATAATTTCAAAGATTGGGGAATGGATTCAGAATTGCAGGTTTGAGTGTTGACTACATATTTGGGTAGTCAAAATTATAGCATTAGATCATCTCCAAACCGCTCAATTACACCACAAAGCCTGTGGATTCCATGCAAAGGCTCGGTGCAGGAAAAGACTTATCAAGATCTCGACATTTGATGAGTTGTTTGGAGGGATCACGTGGAGCAGTCGTATAAGAGTCTGACAAGAAGGGCTCGTGGCAAAGTGTATTTCCAAGATTCTACCCAGACTTTTATATCTCTGCATGTTAAAGTCATTTCACTTTTCTACCTGAACGTGGTATTGTACGTGAAAATTTGAAGCTTATACACAAACCGTGTAGGTTAGATTTCAACGAGATTTGCTCATCTTGGTCTCTCGGTTTTAGACTCACAAATTACGATTTTCTTTCTCTGCATTAAAATATCCAACAAGGCGGTAGTCTTTTACATTTAACAAGTGTCTACCTTGTTTGAGGTATTGGTTTAAAAGGGCTGTGTACGCATCTGATCTATCACGTGGTGTATATATTGGAGTATAGACCAGCTAAAATATTGGCGGTTTAGCCTAACTCATCTCAAAGCAAATTTTTGGCTTAGCATTCGGCATCAAATCAAATCAAAATAACATCACTCAGAAGGTGCGTCGACCTCATCGACACCTCCCAACCATTTAGCTTCCACATAGCACTCATCATATGGTCTGGTACAATTTAATTTTTTCCACGTCAAGACATTCACCGGTATTATATTTTGTCAATGGTACATTATTAAATATCAGTGTCTATAGTTGTTCTGAGGTTATTGTTTCCTCACAATGTACGTTATTAAAACCTTGAGTTTGTGTTAAAGGAGTCATTTGTTAAGTCTATTTGTTATCATTCTTTTCATTGGGTCATCTAGTGTCATTGTAAAAGTCAAATAGGTGATTTTAGGTTTTTGTTATCATGGTGTAAAGAGTCATAGTCAAAGTCTATATTGTCATTTTAATTGTCTTTCATGTGTCTATTCTGAGTCACTCTTTAAAATCATAATTCTATTGTTGTCACATCCATTTCATTGTCAAAGCAGTAAAGATTTTTTATTTTATTTAAAAAAAAAAATGTCCCACTGACGCATTTTCGGTGTTACCCGAGCGTCGAGAGAAAAAAATAAAGTGTTTCACATTGCGGGAGGGAAGAAAAGAATAAACAATGTGGAACAGTTGAGCTTCATATCCAAATCCAGTTGAGCTAGCAGCATGAAATAGGAGGCAGGAGGCAAATAGAGGTTGGAGGTCATTCAGCGACCTCTCGTCAGTCGCCAACGACGGGGCCACACAGATGATTTGGTGGCATTTGTTTTCAGTTGTGTGTTTGCTTCAATTTGCAGTGATCTTGTTTTCAATAAGTGGAAATTTCACATTGAGGGGGGGAACATCATTCCAATGTTCCATTTCCAGTATGTCAGTTTTTTCTATGTATGTATGAGCAACAGATGTCAGCATAATTTCCTATGTTATTCCCTGCAGTGAGATGTGACGAGGGCTGAGAATAGTACTTGGCATATCATGATGTGGTTATAGGTAAACCACTTGAAAACCTTCATTTGTGGTTTGTGGTAAACCAATAACAAAACCACCATTCTTGGTTGTTGGTAATCCATTTGCAAAACCATCACTTTGTGGTTTGTGGTAAACCAATTACAAAACCACCATTCTCGGTTTGTGGTCAACCGTTTACAAAACCATCCCTGAGGTTTGTGATCATCCTGTGAAAATCACCAGATCATGAGCAGGTGCAAGTATAAGGCAGGTTTTCCCCATGTTCGCACTAAGGGGGGGAATGTTAGGAAATATTTATATAGTGCTTCACATATTTATGTGTGTGAATAATAATTACGTGTGTAATTATTATTGTTGAGAGATTATTGTTAGAGATGTTATAATATATTGTTTCAACAATATATTATTATATTTATTGTTATGTGTGGGTTACGTGAGTTATTCTCACCCCACATAATTAGGCTTGGTTGAGATTTTGTAGTTGAGTTAGTTTCCTATATTCTAGGGAAACTCCAGCCTATATATTAGGCTATTGTATTGTGTGAAAGATATAGAGAATATATTATTATTTTTTTGTGTACAATGCTTGTTCTCCAAGATGCCCTGGTCCCACCTGGGGCACCCCGATCCTTTTTCCACTTTCTTGCCACTTTTTGGGCTCTTTCTTGTCATTTTTCATCCTTATCTTTTTCCTAGTCGGCCATGTCGTGTTTAATTATGAAATTAGATTAAGAGAACCCTATAAATATACAATTATGAGACCATAATGAGGGACCTATCATCATCTACTACTATCAATCATCTAGAGTTGCATCCATCTATTGCATTTACATCTACATAGGTCAATCATCGAGGCACAAGCTAGGAATTTTTCATAACACTTCATAGGGGAGGGATTCTATTATATTCCATGCACACATGCTATTACATTTTCAACATTTAGTTATTGCTAGCTATTTCACAAAGTACTACGACACAAGAGCACCTAGAGCACAATATGCACACACTCACCGAAGTACATTTGTGTATACGAAATGTAGTGTAACACTTAAATTAGTAAGCTCTTTGTTGTGGAAGTTGAGGTCATTCTAACCCATTCATTACGCATCTTTATTTTTAGGGTTTTATACTTCCTTCTTGTCTTCTTATAGGTCCCTATATCAGCTCTAATTATTAATGACATATAGTGCGGGATAACGAAAATAATGTGACACACAACGAGGATTTAGACCACCTTCCACCCCTGTAAGAACCGGTTTGAGCTTTTTCACATACCGGGGCACCTAGATTGCATACCAGAGCACCCATGGGTGCTCCGGTCCCTATTCCAGGCACCCAGTCCACTCGAGATCCTCTAGATCCATCCTTTTTAGGACCTCTATACATCCTTTCCTACTTTTTTTCTCCATTCATTTCTTTGACACCCTATGAAAGACATCCGTAATCAACCGAGTTTTTCCTCACCTCTTTTTGCATGTTATGGTTTTATTTTATTAGTATTATCATTTAGTAATTTCTATATTTCTTTCATCACATTTATTTACATCATTTATGTCCTCCTAGAATAGATTAAATACCCTAATATTAATCAATTTTAGTAAATCATTTTGGTGAACTCAACGCATCGCTTACATCTTAAAGGCTCATTGCATGATCAAATCAACACTACATCCTACCAAGTTACTAACGCATATCTATTCAATTTCGATCCAGGAGGATGACGATCTTCTTGATGAGTTTACATAGTCTTTATCTTCACACGTCTAAGGGGGCATCACATTCACACACCCCTCCCTTATCATCTATGTATTATCCTTACATTCATCTTTTTACATAGTATTACATTCTACTCTCAAAGCATTCACACATATGTCATCCCCTTTTATCACTACATGTATAAGATAGAAAACCTTCACCTTTCACTATCATTGGTTAATTTATTCATTTCAAAATACTTGGGTGGCATAGAACCTAACTTCCACCCCCATATTATGTCATCCCCATATCTATAATTTTTCCATTTCCATCACATATCCTACATCATTAGTACTTGATGACGCACTATTGTGCTTCGGTTCACACTTGAATGTTGAGAGATTTATCTTACACTAAACCCCACACACCGCACTATAGGCATTACATATTTGAATTTCATCACACACTTGCCAGTCATATATCATACATTCTATAGTCTACAACCTTTTGACATTTATGCATTCATACATCACACATTTTTACTAGTTTTCCAATATTGCTATCATCTACGCATTTAGGATCATATGTTATTCCTCTTACACACTTTGTATACATCGTTACCCTAACTACACCTAGTCACATCATACACTATGCATTTATACATCACCTATATTCTACATCCTATGCTAGTTTACATCACATATGAGTCTAGCTTTACATTTAATCCTACATACTACACTACTCATTTACTTACACATGTCCCATGCTTTGCATCATACACACTTTGTGTTTTTACATATTCTGTTCACCACATGATCACTTGATCACTACACCCACTACATTATTTTCTATGTGTTGTGCTAACCACCCTATGACACACTTTGGTTCCTCGGTCCATACTCAATTGTCGAGGGTTTACGAGATCAAATGGACCTCACATTCACCATGTGACATTTCATCTTATGAAATTTCTAGGCTAGTGATATAAACTTTAGGCTAAATCGTCACTAAATTTTTCTATCTTGTAGTGGTATACGCTTTAGGCTAGATCACCACCGCCATTCTATTATCTTGTAGTGGTATACACCTTAGTTTACATCACCACTCCTTACCTTTCATCTTATAGTGATATATGCTTAGGGATAAATCGTCACTCATCCTTTCACCATATAGAGATATACACTTAGGCTAAATCATCACACCTCCATTCATCTAGTCATGATGTATGCTTTGGCTATAGGGTTCACACTCAAACTTTCTATATGTCGCATTTCATCACCACTACATACACACTTATCACAACACATTAGACACAACAAACACTACTTGACCATTTCCCGATGACGCACTCTCATTTACGATTCATTCTTGATTGTTGAGGGGGAAAACAAAATGAACCTCATTACATACACTTCCATCCACTCGAGGGGAACATGACTCCTATCATTCCATCTTGCATTCCATTCCATCCACCCATAACATACTACATTGTCTTGGAGCATTTACTCTTGTTTACTAGTGTTTTACATGATCACTTTACTACATATGTTAGACTGATTCCTTATATGTCATTATCTATACCATCCACACATGTGAATTTGTGTCTTTTTTAGTGTGATCACGAGATACAAGACTCCTACACGTGGCATAGTTGCTCATGTTCTACCCTTACTATACTTATCTCTGGGGGCATCCACATTTGTCTCATCAAAGTGCTATTGTTTCATTGTGTACTTAGCATCTTACATTACTTTATTAGACACGCTTTTGAAATATTAGCTATTTATCTAACATACTAACAGGTGTTCCATGTGCAACACTTATTTTACAAGATTCTATGTTTCCACGACTCCTTGTTTGTTTATCTGTACTTGTTTGTTATTTTTTGTGGGATTTTCCTATGCTTTTTATGCACACTTGCTTCTTGTTTGCGGTCATGATGGCCTTGCGTGTTTTATGACATTGTGAGTGATGTCTCATGTTTGCATCCCACTTTGTGTGACTTACTTGATTTCTTGCGTGTTTACATTACTTCATTGTTTACGTATCTTACACATGTTTTCTATATGCATGCATTGTTTTCTTACACTTATCTTTGGATAGCCTTCTTGTTTATGTGGTCCTTGGTTTCTACCAAGTAATTTCAGGGTTCCATCATATATGCGGTTAGTCCTCTTATGGGACCGTATGTCTCCTATCAGCGATATCACATGTGCCCCCAAAGAGGGGGCATCATTTGGGGTTTTTTTACATACTAACACAAAGATTCTACACTAACAACTTTGTTTAGTTGTCTCTGATGAGTGGGTTCGGACCATCATGAACCCCATACACAACGGATTTTACGGGACATGGTGTCCTTAGAAATTCTAGGAAAGCAGATACAATGGGTGTCCCTCTCTACACTACTTCGGCCAATGGCGTCGAGATCACCCAAAAACTAGGACGCTATAGATATCTCTTCACATAATTTTAGAAAAAGTGGTAAGAGCTTGGAGGACACAAATCATTTCCTCCCTACAATTCTTCATCCAGCTAGCGTGAGATCACCCAAAAATTCGTAGTATAGGGTATCCTTCTACACTCTTTCTCTCAACATGGATTAGGTGCACATGTTCTATTTACACTTTTTCATTTTTCTTATTTTACATTTTCATACTTTACATATACATGCTTATTTCACATAGTGTTTGTTACATACAAACATAATTGACTACTTGATCATTTTCTCCTTGTAGGTCCTGTCATATGAGAAACAAACATTCGAATTGGGGACAACAACAACATTGCGGGACAACATATGCTTTACTAACCATGTAGGAAAACTACACACTATGAAAACTACACACACGTTCCGCCATAGGTTCACTCTCATCACCTATTTGTTTGTGCATTTTTCATCTTTAGTTTCCATGCTCCTCCATATTCCTTTTTTCATTCCACACTTTTTCTAGTCCTTCGGCACATTTCTACTACACTCATCATGGACATTAGGTACACATTTCTAATTACTTTATGTTACCGAGCTTTCAACTCACCAACATAAAGTGGGGAAAAATATAGTCACAAAATCACATACTTTAGACATTTATTTATCCCGGTCTCATACTACTATTTAGGAGGTTCTTAGTGAAGAAAGTACTAATTAATCCCATGTTGTGGCCATCTTATTTTACTTATATTTTGTCATTCCTACACTTTTTATCTATATGCCCAGCATGTTTTGACACTTTCCCGTGATTTATTTAGTCAATACACACACTCACCGAACTATATTTGGGTCGGAATGTAGTGCGGTGCTCAAATTAGCAAGCCCATTATTGTGGCAGCTGAGGTCAATCCAATCCATTCATTATGCATCTTTATTTTTAGGGTTTTGATACTTCCTTCTTGTCTTCTTGTAAGTCTCTACATCAGCTTGGATTATTGGTGACATATAACGTAGGACAACAAAACTGATGTGATACACAGTGAGGGTTTTAAACCTCCTTCCGACCCTATAAGAACCGATTATGGAGCTTTTTCATAGACCAACGTGCCTAGATTACATACCAAAGTTTCTGTGGGTGCCCAGGTCTATTCCAGCTACCCCATTCCTATTCCAGCTGCCCCAATCCACTCAAATCCTCCAGATCTAAGATTTTGGGACCTCTGTAAAACCGTTCCTACTTTTTTTTCTCCAATCATCTTTCTGCAACACCTGTGATAGACTTTTGTAATCGAGAGTTTTTTCCTCACATCCTTTTTATCATGTTAGGGTTTTATTTTATTAATCTTATCATTTAGTAATTTCTATATTACTTTATCACATTTATTTACAACGTTTATGTCCTCCTAGATTAGATTAACTATCCTAGCATTAATTAATTTTAGTTAATCAATAGGGAAAGAAAAATAGTAATAACTCATTAGTGTAGCCATCTTAGTCTAATTAACCCAACATAGTTGACTAGGAAAAGATAAGGATGAAAAATAGATAGAAAGAGCCCAAAAGTGGCGGGAAAGTGGAAAAAGGATCGGAGCGTGAAAGCAGTGGGCATGTAGAGCACCCGGGGCACAAAATACACACACTCACCATAACTATATTTGGTTCTAGAATGTAGTGCGGTGCTTTCGGATTAACAAGCCCAATATCATGGTATTTGAGGTCAATCAATCCATTCATTATGCATCTTTATTTTTAGGGTTTTGATACTTCCTTCTTGTCTTCTTGCGGTCCCTTTACATCAGCTCGATTATTGGTGACATATAACGTAGGACAACAAAACTGATGCGACACACGGTGAGGGTTTTGAACCACCTTTCGACCCTATAAGAACCAGATTACGGAGATTTTTCGTAGACCAACGTGCCTAGATTACATACCAAAGTTCTGTGGGTGGCCCGGTCATATTCCAGCTGCCCAGTCCACTCAAATCCTCAAGATCTAACCTTTTGGGGACCTCTACACAACCGTTCCTACTTTTGTTTTCTCCATTCATCTTTACAACACCTGCGATAGACATTTGTAATCGGTTGGGTTCTTTCCTCACATCCTTTTTATCATGTTAGGGTTTTATTTTATTAATATTATCATTTAGTAATTTCTATATTACTTTATCACATTTATTTACATCGTTTATGTCCTCCTAGATTATATTAACTACCCCGCATTAATTAATTTTAGTTAATCAATAGGGAAAGAAAAATAGGAATAACTCATTAGTGTAGCCATCTCGGTCTAAAATCACCACTTACTAAAAGTAGTACGTTGTCTCATAGGCACTTCTTTATAAATAGCAAGTTGTATTTATCGAGGGGACTTTTGCCTCTAGATAATTACCAACTTTATCATCCCCCTTCATGGTAGTTGTAAATAATTCCATAATTAGCTTAATTATTTTTGATACGTGACTACCTTTAGGAATGGTTTCTAATTGTTTCCACGCATCCGCATGAGAATCCATATGACCTATATGCGGTAGGAATTCATCCTTTATGTTTTGCAATAGGATGGACATAGCTTCCTAAGATCTTTGGGAGGAGCTAAGATTTTCAAAAATTATTTTTCTTCCGATGGGTCATTTTTGCACACCATTTATTATATCCCATAGCTTCCTATCCATAAAAATCTTTCAATCGAACCATCAAATGTTATCATTCATTGCATTCAATAAGCGAGACTTATCCAACAAAAAACTAGCAAAACTAGCCATTTTAATGCTCGGACAGAAATGAAGACAAATATAGTTAAAAAATATGAATCAAGGAAGCTAAATTGAGGCAAAAACCTATCTACACATCTTCATATTAGTTATATGAATGCAAACAACACTGAATTAATCAAAAATATCTTTCTTTGATCGAGTTTAAGATCGATTCAGGAGATCATGGATGAAAAAGAGCTCCAAATTAATTAGTTAATAAATTAATTAAAGGTTAAAGAGATTTTAAAAATTCAGGAAGATCCTCTCAGGACATGTAAAGTAAATAAAATTCAATTCAATGCCTTTTGTGTCCCCATCATTGTTGTAAAACAATGACAAAAACAACAAAACACATGGAAATTGATTTAAATCGACACCGTGAAAAGATAATATGCGTGTCACTTTTCTATTAGCTTGCACTTCACAATGCAAAAAATAAGTCGAGAAGACAATTAATAGACAAAATAGACTGCAAAATTTAAAACACTTGTCGTTATTTTATTAGGTCATTTTTTCGCACTCGACAAAATACAAACAATATGTGGAAGAAAATACATAGTTAAAATGATGTTACTTGTCAAGGATCTAACGAATAAAGAATAGACACTTGGTGGATTTCCACCAAACTTTTAATAGATGGATTGTGTGAGACTTTAATTCCGGAAATAAGCCAAACTTTAAAATAAAGTTTAAGTTCAAAATTAAATGATGGGTGTCATGATATTAGTGGCTAAGATAAAGCGAGAGAATGATATCCCAAAAGATAGATTCGACACTTGGAAAGAAAGACACTATAAAAAATTAATATGCGTTTCCAAATATAATTGGTTCACACTTTTCGGTGCTACTAAAATGATAAGTAAAAACTGGACACACGTGGAGCCTTCTTAATAGTTTGTTTTTCACAAGTCTGATAAACATTGACAAATGCGAAAAGGTGGATAATTTTTATGTGATAACCAATACCGCAATTAAAAATACCGACAATTGCAAAATGTGAAAATACTTGGGGCTATTTTATTGGCTCAAATTTTACAAATGATAGAAGAAGCAAACACAAGACTGAAAATGTGAAATACAGAGCTACTTGGAGCAATCCTACTAGTTCAAATTTCACATAGACATAAGTAAGAAAACAAAATACTAAAAAATGTGAAATAGAAAAGACTTTTGCTTTTCTATTTGATCAAACTTTCGCATATGTCATAAGCACACAAACAAAAGACTGATAGATAAAAATACAGAGCTACTTGAGAAATATGATTGGCTCGAATTTCACAAATACTGAGATAAAAGCTAACAAAAAGAATGACAATGTGAAATACTTGGAGCAATCTTATTGGCTCGGATTTTACAAGTGTCAGAAAGAAGCTTACCAACACCTTTGAAAATGTGAAGAAAGAAGCAACTTGGATATTTCCTATTGGATCGATTTTGCAAGTAATAAAGGAAATCTAGAACAAGTCTACGAAAAAGTGAAAAATGTGGAATGCCCTTATTGGTTCGTACTTCACAACTGACAAAAAGATCAATAAATCTGACAAGGTGAAGCTACATGGAGCTTTATGATTGGCTAAAGATTCACAAAGAAAGAAAATACCAAAGGTAATGACAACCCAAAGCTAGATGGAGAAAAATGAATGGATCAACTTCACGATGTAATCGAACTTTGCAAAGTATAAGAAAAAAACTAAACAAATATTGAATCAACGAAGCCACTTGGAACTTTATGGTTGGTCAAGCTTTGAAAAATTAGATCTAATGAAAAATAATGCTATTTATAGTTGGAATGGACTTAGAATTTTTGAAAAACTGGATCTAATGAACATTTTCGGATCCTGACCAAGAAACAACTAAAATGGATATAAAGATTTGAGAAACTTAAAATAAACTCACCTTCATTCGATGAATGCAGGGTCTCCCAAGGATCATGTTATAACTTGTTTCCCTCGCCAATAATGTAAAACTTTGTCAAGATGGTTTTGGACCAAGCGTGATTTGGAAGAACTATGGTTCCAATCTTGGTTGCTTTAAGGTGTGCCGTACCCATCGTAACGTGTTTCTTGTGTAGAGGAACAATTTTCCCTCCATATCCCAACTTCGCAAGAAAGATAAGGGAACCACATTTACAACATCCCCATCGTCGGTTATGGCTCTCTTAATGAAATTGTTATAAACCCGGACTTGTAAAAATAAGGCAGGATCACCTCTTTGAGCAATTTCAGCGTCATATGGCATCTCTTCTATATCAAAAACAAACCCAATATCCCTATCACTCTGTCTCCTGGAGGATGTATGTAAAATTCAATATGATTTATTTGAGCACTAGGAGGTGGTGTAACATGGATTAGATGACCAATACCTAGTGCATTGAGCAACACAAAATGATGCGCAGTGAATTCTTGATAAATCTAGAAACGAAATGTGAGAAAAGGTCTTTTTAAAATCGATATTAAATCATAGGATCCTCTTGGGTTTTTATTGTAGGAATGTCATCCTATGGGAAGGAAAGAGAGGGTAGGGGTTGTGAAACGTACTCCTTCATATGAGTTGTTGCATTAATTTCTGGTTCAAATTCTAGCTCGACTAACCCCAAGATTTTTGTATTATCATTTGAACCAAGGTTAGGAGCAACGAGAATTGTCGAAGCTAAGGCTTCATGATCGTTGTTCCCTATAGGGATGCTTTGATGAGACCAAAATATGTCTCATTATATCACCAAATAACATTCTTATTCTCTCTCTCAAAATAAAGCTTTCAAGTGAATTTAGATGTTGTTTTAATAATGGATATCATATTTAAGGTAGAATATAGGATTTATCTTATCATCTCTTTAGAAATGTATTTGTAATCTTATTGTTGTTATTTCTTGATATTTCTTCTAAATTTGGAATGCAATAGTGTGTAAAAACAGGTCATAAACAACTATCATCACGCACTACGGAAATTCTTCACACAAACTATGGAAATTCCCAGCTACGAAAATTCTTCACGTAGCTATGGAAATTCCCATCTAGTGAAATTATTTTGGTTTGTTCCAAAATAATGTAAAGGAGTACCGAACTATTTAGCCTACTCTTTGCTTCTACGTCATTAACCAAGAATATAGATCTAAACATGTGGCAATCCAAAGTCACGAATGCATGTGGCATTCCAAGAAGAATTCAAAGTCATGGACTTAGCACTCCTCCATTTTCTCTCCATGTTTCAAGGATGATCAAATGGTGGAATAGTATTAGGAATGTTGAATAAGTACTCTCCCACTTTGTGTTCCTAGATTAAAGGGATGAGTTGTAGAAATATTCTCCACGATAAGTGGGTTGTTGTAGTCAAGTTTGTTTAGTATTTATTGCTTTGAATAAATCTACCCAAGAATAGGTAGTTAGTTCTTGGAGTGTGGACCAAGTAAACTAGGAGTAATGTCTATAAATACCTCTTCCATATATTTGGAAAAGGGGGCATATTTTGTAAATCAGTTTTGAATCAATACAAGTGCAGTTTTAAAAGTTAATTGTAGTTTCTCCAAATCTAAAGGGAAGAGAATGGCCAAAAGCCACTCTTCCCCAAGGAGGAGGATTTTTCTGTTATTTCTTAGCATAGTTTATTTACTGCAAATTTATTTCAGTAGTTTAGTTGTTGTGTGTTTCTTTTTCATGCATGTTTAATTTCTGTATGTTTTCTTAGGAAGAAGTATTGTTGAATAAGATTTTCCTTTCTCCTTTTGCATACAACTTTAGACACCGCCTTGGTTATAATGACACCAAATTGTCTATGAGTTGGTTAAATGACTGGTAATACAATGACCCATCATTTTTGGCACCGTTGCGGGAACATGGTGTTATTAGGAGACTCAGATTTTTCTAAAAGAGTATTCTAGTGACAGTAGAATACCTCTTAACAAGATTTGTGACAGGAGATTCTTATTCAATAGCTTCTTTAGAATTTCTTTTCATGCAACTAGATTAGAATTTCCTTTCAAGTTTTTCATTTTCTGCAATTTCTTTTCCTGTAATTTCATTTCCAGCAATTTCTTTTCCTACAATTTTTTTTTCTTGCAAATTTCATTTCTTGCAAATTTCTTTTTTTTTGCAAATAGATTAAATTTTTCTGCAATTAGATTTAGAAACTTGATGGATATTTCCAAAAGAAACCCCCTCCTCAATAACATGGAAACACCATTTTATATTAGTCCATCAGACATGTGTTTATACAATTATTTATTCTATTATATTCATATTGAGAATTTCAATATGATATTATAGATTGTTGATAAGATTGACTACCTTAATCAACATATGAATGAAAAATTCATAATAGAAATATGTATTATCATCAAATAAAACCCGTACCTAGTTCTATTTCCTATATACACAGCAATTACAACGGCTAGTTACCCATGTATTTTGGTGTGATGGAATGGATACAATAGGAATTTGATGATAAGTTTTCTTAATCTTTATAAAAATTGTAACATAATATATTTCGTAGGGTCTAAATTGATTTGGGTTTCCTATTCTAAAATATTTCTTGTTTGCATGTATTAGATTCAATACCAGTTCATGCATGCAAGAAATGCAAAAAAAAAAAAAAAGAAAAAAACTAACTTTGTGCAGGTTAGCTGAGACAAAGATTTCTATGGAATATTTGTGTAAACAGATTGAGAGTTGAAGGAAAAATTGAGTTGCTTCTGTCACGGAAGAAGGAAACGTCATATTGAAGGAAAAAATCCATCTCTGCACCTCAAATTCTTGCAATAAAAAATGAAAGTTATTAGAACATGAAGGTATGCATTATTCTCTCATATAACAACTCATTTGGTTGAAAAGTTCAAGCATGCAACAAGAGAATTCTATTTTTAACTCTTACATTTAATGAAGTAAGACATTCCTTTTTGCATGCAATGACTCATGTGGTTGTTAGAAAAATTCAAATAACATGCATTCCTATTTTATCTCTTTTATTTAATGAATTAGTCAAATTTTGTTAAGATATTCCTTGCATGTCGACTTAATTGATTTAGAAATAAATTTTGCATACAAAGAGGAAATAAATTTGCATGCAATGAATGCTATAGATTGCATATCTTTTAATCAATTAAGTCTCATGCAAAGAGTGCTCCTAAATTGACTCTATTTATTTAATGAGAGAGACATGTTCTAAATTATTTTCAATAATTATTGGAGATTTGAATTTGAAGGAGCTAATTGTTGCAAGCATCTATTTTTTAGATGACATAATTAATGTAGGAAATTACAAAATCAACATACATGGCGCATTGAAGAGGAGGTCAAAGGAAAAAAAATCATCTGATACGGAAATCACACATGAAAAATAGCTGCATTTTCTGATGCAAACTTCTCATGGTCATAAAGAAATAGATCAAACAATTTTTGGGTTTTTTTCTACATGAAATGAGCTTTCCAGATCATTTTTAATCACTCATTTTCATTTAGAAATGACCAAGATATCGCAGTTTGAATGCACACTGCTCAAAAGAAATAACATGTTGCAGACTGTTTTGATAATAGTGTTTTCTGATCCAAACTACTCACAGTTCGTAAATAAATTGGTCAAACTATTTCTAGGTCTTGTTCTACATGATCTAATCTTTCTAGATCATTTTGAATTTATCATTTTGTTGAGAAACGAACAAGATATCACATTTTAAATGTATGCTGCTAAAAAATAACATGCTGAAGATTGTTTTAAAAAAATAAATAAATATATCTTATGATGCATGCAAGTATTCTGACAAGACTCCTCATTTTCAGTACTTGATTCATTCCATGCTACCCTCTTTGTCTCAGTTTTTGTAAAAATTTATTTTCCCAACTTCTGAAAACACCAAAAATTCCTCTGATATGCAATAGTCAATGTTAATCTTCTCAAAAAAAAAAAAGGGAAAGTTGAAAACCAACAAATGGCTGCTTTTCCCAAACCAAAAAAAAAAAAAAAATTTTTTGCACTTCAAAGTCTTTCTTGGATTCATATGACTGCTTCTCTTATGCCGACTTGGTTGATGAAATCATTTGCTTCTGAAAATTTCTATGTTGCAGTGACCTTGACTTCATATCTATTTGTTTTTTCAGTTGCAGATGGAAATCATGGTTATACAACATGATGAAAGTAAGGATAACTACTGAGTATGGTATGGTAACTTCTATTTTTCTATTCTTCAATATTGTTATTTGTTGTTTTAATTACAAATACATTCACTTCTCAAAAGCATAAAAAAAAAGAGAAATTTTTTCAAGATATCCATGTGTTAATCAAGTCAAGTACCAAAGAAAATGATGCAGATGAAGTCTTTTTAGTTTACAGCAATTGACATCTATAAGCTGTTGAATTAAGAAAAAAATATTTTGCATGAGGGCATGCACAAAGCTAAGTGTGGGGGAGACTCACTCTCTTCCAAATTTTTGAAGAATGCATGAGGAAACAAGAGTTAAGTGTGGGAAAAATATCTCTACATTATCTACGGAAAACCTCATGTGAGAGCATGAATAAAAAAGTAAAAAATTTACTTATAAAATCTTAGTTTGCTATTATCATGAAAAAAGGAGAAGACAATTTGAAAGATGCAGAAGTATTGACAAAATCAGATTCTACAGGAAGATCAGTAGCTTGCATGAGGGCATGCAAGAAGTTAAGTGTGGGGAAATGATGAGACCAAAATATGTCTCATTATATCACCAAATAACATTCTTATTCTCTCTCTCAAAATAAAGCTTTCAAGTGAATTTAGATGTAGTTTTAATAACGGATATCATATTTAAGGTAGAATATAGGATTTATCTTATCATCTCTTTAGAAATCTATTTGTAATCTAATTGTTGTTATTTCTTCTAAAGTTGGAATGCAATAGTGTGTAGAAAACAGGTCATAAACAACTATACTCCAAGTTCATAGATTGCAGCTATGGAAATTCTTCACGCAACTACGGAAATTCTTCACTGACTACTTAAATGCCAGTTACGGAAATTCTTCACATAGCTATAGAAATTCTTCAAATAGCTATGGAAATGCCCAGCTATGGAAATTCTTCACGCAGCTATAGAAATGCCCAACTAGTGAAAGTATTTTGGTTTGTTCCAAAATAATGTAAAGGAGTACAAAACTATTCAGCCTACTCTTTACTTCCACGTCATCAACCAAGAATATAGATCTAAACATGTGGCAATCCAAAGTCATGAATGCATGTGGCATTCCAAGAAGAATTCAAAGTCATGGACTTAGCACTCCTCCTTTTTCTCTCCATGTTTCAAGGATGAGCAAATGGTGGAATAGTATTAGGGATGTTGAATAAGTACTCTCCCACTTTGTGTTCCTAGATTAAAGGGATGAGTTGTAGAAATATTCTCCACGATAAGTGGGTTGTTGTAGTCAAGTTTGTTTAGTATTTATTTCTTTGAATAAATCTGCCCAAGAATAGGTAGTTAGTTCTTGGAGTGTGGACCAAGTAAACTAGGAGTAATGTCTATAAATACCTCTTCCATATATTTGGAAAAGGGGGCATATTTTGTAAATCAGTTTTAAATCAATACAAGTGCATTTTAAAAAGTTAATTGTAGTTTCTCCAAATCCAAAGGGAAGAGAATTTCCAAAAGCCGCTCTTCCCCTAAGGAGGAGGATTTTTCTGTTATTTCTTAACATAGTTTATTTACTGTAGATTTATTTCAGTAGTTTAGTTGTTGTGTGTTTCTTTTTCATGCATGTTTAATTTCTATATGTTTTCTTAGGAAGAATTATTGTTGAATAAGATTTTCCTTTCTCCTTTTGCATACATCTTTAGACACCGCCTTGGTTATAATGACACTAACTTGTCTATGAGTTGGTTAAATGGTGTAATACAACAACCCGTCAGATGCCCTTGTTTATATTTTGAGGATTCACTTAGGAATCCCTAGGATGTTTATGGTTCACATTTTGAGGTGTGACAGGTCTGGTATGACTAGGTTGCGGGTTTGTTTCAGGATTTGCTAGGAACATGTCTACAAAGAGTTACCTTTGGTTTTTGGGAAGTATTTGCAGAAACTTGTTGTAATCATAGAATGTCCTATCTTCATGAACTCACACCTTATGGAAACCACATTATAGGTTAGGGTTGTAATCTCTTGGCCTTTGATAAGCATCTTTTTGTTGTTGTTGATTATAACCTCGATTGTAGTTTTGGAACTGATTGTTATAACCATGGTTCGTTGCCCCTTGGGTGAAATTTTGTATCTTGGTTTGAACCTTGGGTTTGATTTTTTTATGGTGGATGATTTACGTTAACTATGTTGACAGATGACACAGTGTTAGGGCCTCTTTGATTACCCAAGTTGTTTTTATTGTTATTTTTGTCATTGTTTAGAAAATCAATGTTCTTGGCTTGATCAACAACATTATTCGTGGTAGCACCATGATTGCAATTCACACCCTTAGGTCCTTGGTTGTTGGCACCATTGTTTTGATGATTTACATTATTTTGATTTGGGGATACCAATTTTCCATTGGGACCATAGATCTTACGCCCACATGCCTATAGCATCCTTTTCAATCCGAAGTGCACCTTCCAAAATTCCCGTAACTGTGGAAAGGAAACCTCTAGACTTCCTCCCTAGTTTCTTGATTGAGTGAGTGAAGGAAAATATCAAAAAAGTTCCATTTGGTCCATGTTGGGTGCCCTTGCAAAGGAATAGAGAACTTGGCACCATCTTTGGATGAAATGGGTAGCAGATTCATTTTGCTCTTGCCTAATATGTAAGAACTCCCTAATCCCTGTATGCAACAACTTGCTCATGTCAAATTCTTTGATGAATTTGGAAACAAGTTTTAAAGGAATGTATAAAAGGTTACGGAATATGGTAATACCAATCTAATGTGATTCCTTCGAGAGTCTTTGGAAAGATCTTAGTCACTACAACATCCCAAGGAAGCAATTCCTTGATAGTAGTAGCATAGGCCTTGATATGAGTGTTCGGGTCTCCTTCTCCCTTAAAATTTGGAACATCCAAAAATGGGCATGGAAGCATGACACCACATATGGTGAAGTCAAGAGGCTCCTTCAAGTACTCAGCATATGTACCCATTGCATATGTTTCCACCATAGAATATCCTTGATGAGGAGGTAGAGGAGGAGGAGTTGGATAAGCTGCATTATAAGCATTGACGGAAACATATGGGGTCCCTTGATATGGCATATAGGGAGTAGGAATGGTATATGGTTCCATTTGGGGAGTTTTTGAATACATATGCATTTAAGGTGGGATAGTACTAGGATATGGACTAGCGGGCATAAAACCAGGGAATGTTGCATTATCTGTTGTGGTGGCATTAAAGAATGCACTTATTTCCATCCCTTACATAGGGTAAGCTTGAGAAGGATGAGGACCCATCCCTAGTGTGTCTAACCTTGTGATAATATCACCTAGATTTGAATGAGAAGGATAACCTTGTTCTAGAGGATATGGCGTTGGTTGCTTATTTGAAGCGATGTATCCTTTATTGTTAAGCTGGATATACTTGTGTCTGCCCTACCGCATGTGTTGGTTGTGAAGTGCGGGAACTTTATAGTTCTCTAATCCTCCCTATTAAAGTAGAAATAATATTTTTGGGAGAGGATTGAGTCCCTTGTTGGGGTTCCTGTGGCATAGGGTTTGATTTATTAATCTCATGATACCACTGTCATGAATTGTTCGAGTGTTGTAATTCTTGTCTTCCTCATAAGTAAGAATATTAGGATATGCATTCGAAATCTCGGAGGTTGTATCCTTCATTCTATCCAAAGACTCATCTATTTGACAAAGAGGGGTTGCTATTCGTGCTAATGTATCATCTTCTTGTTGATTGCATGGAAATGTGAGGTCTTGAAAAGACTCCATGGTAAGTCCATGTTCCATTTGTGATAACAATGTGGTTTACATCGGGTTGACCGTATTATATGTTGTGAGTTGATCAACGCTCTCCGACTTTGAGAACTAATGGGGTTTGAAGTGTAACTAGGGAGGTTTGGACGTTGCTTGTGTAATTGTCACCTTACCTCGAAATAGAAGGGGATTGTTGTGGTTTCACGTTGGTGTAATATCTATCAGAGCCAAATGGACCACCAAAATATCTTCCAAACATATTTTAGAAAGTATAAAATACCTACCAAAATAGGGAAGAAATGGAAAGATGAGGTACTAGCAATGAAAGAAAAGGAAACAAGAAGGAATTAATCCTTCATGTTGGGTTCACCAATTTGTACAAATGAAAATTGACATGCAACCTTCAACCACACTCGACCCCTCGAGGTCATGCCAGAGCAGCCAATGTTGAATGTGTGTGGCTAACTATAGGAGGATCAGTGACTAAGATTTGGTAGTGTGATCTCCTGGTAGCTAAATTGGAAAAGGGGAGATTTAGAGGCTATGAACAGGTAGCGTAAATTCCCTATGGTTTGTTTTCCTAACTTGGATCTAAGTGTTGATCTAGTTTGAAGTGTCCAAATTAATTAAGATGAAATTAACAATCTATGCTACTATTGAAAGGAAACTAATCTAAACAAGTCATAAAACTGAAATATTACAATCACAAACAATAATTTACTTCTATTCTAAATAATTAAAATATTTCTACACTAAAACTAAACAAGAAAATAACCCGGTGTGGTTATTTACCTGTGTTGAGTGTATTGAAACTAAACTAACTTAAAACAAGAACTTTTCCAAATGATTTACGATATGTAGACAACCTCCTGAGATATTCTCTCCTTGAGATCCATGAAGAAAGGGCTCCGTCACTGGGGGTTGCTTTATGAAAGATTCAAAACCTCTTGAAATTAACAAATTACTTGCAAATGAAAGGAAATTAATTTCTACTCTATTTTATATGATGTAACAATGATAAATTACAATAATGAAGGAAATCAAACAAAAAATCCAACCTGGAATTCACAAAACATAGGTAAATCTAGTTGCGTATTAATTTCTCCCCTTAGTTTGTCCCTTTCTTTATCTGTGTGTCCATATAAGTCCAAGGAATTGGGAATGAAAAGGCAGCAGAGGAGAAGGTGTTTGAGCAATGGCATCTTGAAGGTAGTCGGTTCTACAATGCAAGTAGAAGAGAGATATCACAAGAGATTTGATCTTGGCTATGCAATTCCTAGTAGGATTGTGGCAAAAATACTATGCAAGATACAAAAAATTCTCAAGCCTTTTGCTTGAACACAAGCATGGAATATATAAGAATTGGGGCTAGGATGTGCCTTCATGCAAAAGACAAGAAGAAGCAGTTCCAACTAACTAAATCTATTTAAAAATAGAAGAGGGAAGGAAAACTAAGCAATCAAGACTATTTTTAGGCAATTTGGTTCATAAACACATCCTAAAAGTGAAGTTAAGTGAATCGTCACATGTTAAAAACATGCATGACGGAATCTAGAAAAATCGCTCAAGACTATCACCACTGCACAGGTGGCAATCATAGGACCACCGCCTTTAGGAAGGTCGGTGGTTCTAGCGCTAAAGGCCAAAATATGCACAGAATGAAGAGGGAAGATGGAAAAAGTGTGGAAAAGCTAAGTAAGGACATCTAGGCTACAAATATACACTGCATATGGGTTTAGGAGCTCAAACATCTTTTGAAAGGATGTGAATCATCATTGGGGACTTTTGTAACCATTTTCTGACAATGTAGCACATGTAATTTTGGGTGCGTACAATGTTAGGTTGTGGAGCCTGTTTTCATGTGAGAAAGTGTTGAAGACTGTATAGTAAGAGTACTATAAAATTTTCACAATTAGCCCCCAAGAAATTCTTTTTGGGCCTTAAAACGTGCCTGATATACTGGGAAACGTTCTTTTCTCATATGGGCGGTATTTTTGACCCATAGGTTTATGGGACGGTTTTGGCCCATGGTTTTCATACCCACGGTTTTGTAAATTTGCTTAAGCAGTTGTCTACTTATGTGGTTTTGTGCATATGGTAGGGTTAATGTAATATTACAGATGTGTTTTGAATTTGGGTGTGAATTCTGTAGAGTTTGTTGAGAATAGCTCCAAACAGATCTGGGTATTGTATAGACAGAGCAGTGGCTTGTAATAAAATCTGAGCAAGTGATTCTTGGTGGACGTAGCCCAAATTGGGTGAACCACGTTAAATATTGTCTCTTTGTGTTGTGTTATTTTAATGCACTTTTATTTGAGATCTGTAATATTTTACGCATATTAGTTTTCTCTGTTGCGATTCTCGTGAGGGATTATTCTGCATATTTTATCCCTTATTTCCTAACATACAAAGTGTCCTTATCATATGATTTCTCACTATCAGATGTTTTGATGTTTTCAAGAGGAACATTTTGAGAGTTAACAAAGGGGTTATCATATTTATCCATTGCTTTAGAAACCCTACGGGTAGATGGAGGGAGCTCTATGTGCTCAAAAGACCCAAAATGACTACTACGGGTAACGGGCATAAGAAGAAAATCCTAGAAAGAAGGTTGGAGTCGAGCGATGGGTTCACCATATGATTTAACAAATATTAAAATTTTTGATATCCTAATTGTATAGTAACATATGCTAAATAAGCAATAAAGCATAGATTTGACCTAAGCAATAAGCTAGATAAAAATGAGACTCTAGGTGAAAGAGATGGAATAGATAACTTAGCTGATTTCATAATAAATATCGAAGTATGTTGAGTTAGAAAACTGATCAAACAAGAGGGCAGACTGGCGTAACTAAATCCAAAAAATTATGGAATTGTTGGATCTTCTAGGACAAGGGCACATGGAATAGGCTGGGGCACCTAGGTGCCATAGACCCTTGGGAGGTGTTTGTGACTCAAAGCTCGAAATTTGATTTTTCCGTGTCTCGGGTTGGTCGCTAACCTTCTTTGTTGGTCACTTGTATACCACCACGGTGTTTGCAAAATTCACCTGTAACTTGCAAAACAAATGATCTCCTGTAAAACCCCAAAACACATCAAATCCTAAAAATAAAAAGATGCAAATAGGAGTCAGATTAACCATGGTGGTCACCCGACAGAGTGAACTTACAACCAAGCATTACACTACATCTCAGACTCCATGTAGTTATGTGCATGTGTGTGTAGAATCATGCCCTAGGAAGCTCTTGTGCAATTTTCACTTGATAGCGAGCAATATCTAGATGTAGCAATGTAGGTAGATGTGTGGATGGGAAAATGAACTTCCCCTCCTATGAAGCGTATGCAGGAAAATGTATTCCCTTGTCCCTTGAGTGAATGTTATATGGATGCTTCGATGCTCTTAGAATTCCTTTGAATGCAACCTTAGGTGGTGATAGTAGATGCTTAGAGCTTGGTCCTTTATTATGGTCACAAAGATTTGTATTCATATGATTCCCTTGTTTGAATTTTGTAATTGAAAACTAAAAATTCAAAGCATAAGAAAAAAAGATTCCCAAAATATAAAAGTGGCCCAAAAGGGGCAAGTAAGATACAAAGATGTCGGGGGTGCCCAAAGGGGATGAGGGTGCCTAGGTGGTGACGTCCCTGGTTGGGCACTTTGGTGTCCAGAGTCAAGAAATATAAAGCAATGTGGATCACACTAGGTTATAAGGTGTGCAATAATAAAGAAAAGAGGCCAAAAATAGATGTCAATTATTAGTTTTCTTGCTTAGGAATCCTATGGATAGTGGTATGTGATTAGGACCTAGAAATGTACCCAAGTGTGTGATTTAGTGTCTCATAATATATGAACTATATAACATTATTAATACATAAGTGAAAACAAATCAAAACATTCTAAATTACCTTTGTGAATGTAAACATTGGCATGGTAGTAGAAATATATGGTTAGGATGATGATCTCTCTCTCTCATGTTGTAATATTAATGTATATATATGAAAATTAATAAATTTGACTAGGTTCAAATACAAATATTTTGAATTTAACGAATGTATTTTATAAATTTTTGTAAAAAGTAATAAAAAACAAATTACTTTTGAAGGTGTCATTGAGGTTTGCAATCCAAATGTATCTCTAAAAAAGTGTTAGACACACCACATCAAGTGTATCACCAAAAACTCCATGAAAACCAGTTTGACTGAAATTTTCATCCTTATCAAGTCTAATAAATATGACCCCACAAGATGTGAAAATTTGTAGCCTTATGTTAGTGCTACGGAGAATTATTTACACCTCGACCAAAATTGGTTTTATAAACTTGTCTTATATGTTGAATGAGGGTATCAGTTAGCATCCAAGCGCATGTAATTTGTTAACCTCTATTGTCTTCTTCACTATTGTAAATATTGTCTCAAGATGAGGGGGTTTTGGATGAGGACTCTAGCATTATGAATAGGAGCACAATGTGAACTGGTATATCCTATGCAAAACCTTTTCCTCGGCCCCCCAACCTGGGAGTAGTCAAAATAGCTAGGGATCTCATTAAGGATAGACTTGCAATAGAGTTTCCTCAAAAATATAACAGAACCTCATTATTTTTGCAAGGTGGGATATAAAATAGCATCTACCATTGGTCCTAAAAATTATCTTTTATCAAATTATTATTGCACCAAAGTGGATTGAAAAATGTTTGCATGTCAAAAGAACTGGAAAATTGGTTTTAGGGTTGGTGAATAACACACAAATGAGGTTTTTATAACTTGTTTATGTTTTCTGATAAAGATAATAATTTATTAGCATAATAATCCCTACAAGTCTCACTATAGGATGTCTACAGATTTATTTCACTCATTGTCGAGTTGCCCGAGCCAATAGTGACTCCAATGTGTTTGTGAGGGAGGCACGATGGAGGTTCGTGGAATGGGTGTCCCTCATTAATCTAAGCAATTCCTCAATTTGTACCTTATTCTTCATTATATGGGAAACTAAATCCTCTTGTCTACTTGGAGAATGTACAACAATTGTAGGAAGGTTGGGAGGGTTAGGAGGGCTAGGAGGATTCACAAGGTTTTATTTTGGTTGTGAAGGAACTGTAAGAATCATAAATACATGTTTTTAATCAAAATATGCATTATAAATATCAAATTTGATTGAAATTGAGAGAAAACAATTTTTCCTACCTCTTCTTTGATGGGGTATTATTGAATCCACCTCAATGCAACCTTCAACATGATTTGGAGACAATGTTTTGAGCAAAGGGGATAATCAAATCGTGAGTTGAGGGTTTATAGGAAAAATGTGTTTTGGGCATAATAGAAATGACAAATGTGAACTACTTTTTTAATAAATGACTCAATATAGCGTGTACGCATTTTGGTTTTAGTAATGACAAAACTAAATCTAAACTTCCACCAAATACCATTTTGTTTAGTTTACACTTTTTGGCATGGTTCATTTTAAGAGACCTCTGGGAAATTGAAGGTAGAAAATCCCTCGTGAATATCCACAAAACCACTTTCATGAAACAGGTGATTTTTTTGGGATTTGTGTGCAACATTTTCGCTTGATTTTCAAGACATGCGACAACAAGTTTTCGTCGCACGACAACAACTTTGTTGTCAGGTGATAATAAGGTCACTATCGGACAACATCCTTGTTGGCGACGACGAAAACAAGGTTGTTTTCGTGCACGACAACAACCTTTTCATCAAGCGATAATGACCCTATTTTCACCCGACAACAAGGTTATTGTTGTATGACAAGATAAACTTGTTGTCACACGACAACAACCTTATTGTCGCATGATAGGAAAATTATTGTCACACAACTACAAACTCACTTTGTCACATGAATGCAAAATGCAAATCCCTTATCATGCGTCAAAAACACATGATTATCACGCATTAACAACCTCCTGTCATGTGTCAACAACTTCTTGTCATGCATCAACAACCTCATGTCGTGCGTCAACAACCTACCCTGCAAGTTCACGATACTTGATATGTTGGTACCTCAATAAGCTAGTAGTAAGTTAGTAGTATACTACCCAGTGAATCACCTAGGTTTATATAGGAGATGTTTTCAAGGGGTTGGCAAAGCTAACCCCTAAAAAAATATATACTATAAATTTTAGGCTAACAGGACACTGACCTGCTCCAAAAAATTTGCCTTTTCAAATTTTCCTAAAATGGAATATTCACCAAATTACGAATATTTGCCACTAAAAAATACCTACTTTTTGGCCACTTTTTGGCCCCGATCTCTGTGTACTTACTTGTGGGTTCTGCGTAAAGGTTCACATAGTCTATAAGCTTAAGGTAACTCTAAGATTACAAGTCTTCAAAAATTTCGACACATCATGTCATAAGATTGTGATTGGAGTGTTGAGTCATTGTACTTGAGTCTGTAAAAGTGAAAAGAAAGGAACACAAAAGAAGCGCACCATGGCTAAAGAAAGAAAGAAAAGATTGAATACGGTGACAACATTGGTAAACATGGAAGTAATGCCCACTTCAAAAACACTAAAATCTAATAAATAGCATGGGCCATTTTGAAAGTGTATCTACTCACAGTCCCAATAATTTGAACGGCCTTTATTATGTCGAAAATTCGTGTGGAAAAATAACTGGAAAAGGTGATTCGAAAGCTTTGGATTTTAAGCATTGTCGTATTTGAAAAATCAAACTTTATATTCTCGAGACATGAACCCGAGTGGCCTTTTATATCAACTAAAAGACTTACATTGTCTTTAATAAATTGACTTTTCTAAAGAGAATATACAACTTTACATGATACGCCTCACGGTATCTTTCTCAACTTGAAAGGAAGAATATCTTGCAATGGATCGTTCACCTAACAAGGGGTCATACCGAAAATCTACCCCACAACTCGGTACATTTTGTTTATTCAATCCGTTTGGGTGCAAACAATGTCTTGTAGTCCCTTTTTCTCAAAATTTATTTTTATTATATATGTCAAAGCATGCATTATAGTTTGGTCTCTCTCTCTTAATTTTTTGATTTGAAAGTATTTTTCATATATTGATACAAAAAAAATGTACAAGATCATATAAAGAAAGTGAGGAGATGAATTATACTCCACACGTTACAACAGTGAAGTTGAGAGAACTAGCCATTGGGCAACTTCAACATGTTCGTCGATCAAAAATGAGAGAAAAGTTTTAAGAAAAGAAAACGTTAAGCCACAATGGTCATGACCAAGAAACGTGAAGCCAAATAAGGATATTCAAACATACCCCACCATTAGTATCATCCGCTACTAGGTGGGTTATTAGCTCTTCTCTTTGGGTTCCACCTATTGTCTTTATCTTCATCTTCTTATTTATCTTCCTTGGCAGAGTAATGAGAAGAGGAAATGGCCACAACCAACCTGAGATAATTTTCCTTGCAAAGGCATTGCCCACTTAGAAGAGCTCCATCTAGTGGGACCATCACCACCAATTTCATTTCCATGAGGGACGCAAGCACGAGAGGGGTATCATTGCTACATGGGAGACACTTTGGTGAATGTTGTAAGAACAATATCTTCCATGTTGGCTACAACCATGGCCCCCAAGGAAACGATGGCAAGGTGAGTTTGAATAAACTCAACAACTTCTCAAGGTGCATTTCCTAGTGATTGATAAGTAAGTATTGATGTGCCACCTTTGAGAAACCTTTATTTTCTTGTACATGTATTTGGAGAGCACATTAATTCCATCAACACCAAAACAACAAGTTATATAGAAATTCTATTGAAATTAACTTCATTTCTATCTATCTATAGTTGATAAATAATTTCTTAATGAAAAATGTGTCAAATTTGGATGTATTTTATAGGAAGCATATTGGGTGAGTCCCCTAAAATCACCATTATCCATGTGAACATTTCATTGTGGAAAGGCCAAAAAGGCATGTGAATCCACTAGCAAGTGGATTAAGCACACTTGTAGAACCAAAAGATGTGCTTAATAAACTCGGGTGATTGCATCAAGAACACATGAGATGTGTCAAACTATGGTGAGCCAAGTGAGATCCAATTGAGAGCCCTTGAAGAAGGATAAACATAGGAAGTGAGCTTACTTGGGTTCAATAATGGTTCTCCAATTTTGTCAAAGTTCCTAATCCAAACTTTCTAGAAAAGAGAATCTTCCAACAATAATTTAGATGTTTAAATATATGATTCGATACCCTAGTTGGGGTTTGTACCTATTATAAGGGATTTTTATGGTTCATTTCCAATCATTTCACCATATTTTGTGTTTTTGCACACCAAAGTTTTGGAGGTGGTGGTGGTGAAGTATGGCATTTTGTATTTCAATAATGAAGATGTGATCCATGAATTACATATGATACTTTTGTTTAAGAAAATGCCATGATAACCAATCCTTGGAAAATTTATAGATAAGATAACAAATGAATTTGATGCCTTGTCTCGAATAATCGAATGCCTTTGACCTAAGGGACTAGGGAAAATGACACATGTTGTAATTTGAAAGAACTAGAGATCAATAAATGGAGTGGGAATTAATGGAAATGTCATTTCATAAGCACTCCTCATCCCAAATTAAATTCATTTTCAGTAGCTCCCAACCTTTCGAGATGCTTTTGGTGAAAAAAGTGGCAAAAAAATGACCAAAATCTAAGTGAACAAAAGTGATTGAAACTTTAGGTCTTTCTAGGTGCCTTTTCCCATGTGACATCCAAGAGAGATGCAATTCTCAAGGATAATCTTCCAAGATTCATTACCTACCAGCACATGGATGTTCCATTTGGCACAAAGAACAAGGCTTCTAGTTTGAATGTTAAAAATACATAAGCCCCCAAACTCTTTGAGCTTGCAACAAAAGTCCCAGGAAACTATTTGAAAGCCTCTATTTCCTTCCACATTAGTTGAGAGAAAATATCTTATAATTTTCTCCACCTTGAATTAGACATCTTTGGAAGGGGGGTGTTGGTACCCAAATTGATTCTCCCTCAGAAGCTGAGCAACATCACAGATTTGATAGGAAGCTTAGAGACAAGCAGATCATGTTATGTGTCATTTTGTAGACGGGTAAGAAATGCAACTTTCTCTTTTCACTCAGATGTGGAGAAATGGATAGCACCCTCAAGAGGATTTGATCTATCCTCACTACTTTATGGTTATGCCTTTCAACAGGGTGAGAGGAACCTTTTGTAGCTCTGCTGATTATGGAGGAGATGGAGATGTCCTTCCTCATAAAGTTATTAAGGAGACCTTGAAGAAAATATGATCAATACAACAAAACCTAACTCTCACGATTTGTCACCCTAGATAATGGAGATATATTCTAAGCAAGGTTCAGGTGACTAAAGACAATGAAAACTTGATTGCTTTTGCATGTTTTAGTAACATAAATTATGCATTTGTATACACACATGAAAAACAGGGGTAGTATGGGTAAGATTGGTTGTTTTTAAATGAATTTTTTGGTGGGAAGTGAGGCATGATGAACTTGATTCACCATATCTTTAAGAGATTTTACAAAAATGGAAGGCTTGATCAACAGAATGCTTCAGAACAGCTAAAATGCTCCTTTAACCAGAAGGTGTGCTTTCAATGGAGGCCCTGATCAACACGTTTTCACACAAACTTTAAGAATCCAAAATGAAGGCTCATATTGAAAAAATTAATTAAAAATTATCAATCTTTATTTTATCACGCCTAAGATACCCTCAAAGGCTAATAAACAATATTATCGTCATGCTAGGAATAAAGTGGTTTTAAATTTGTTTATTTCACTATCAAATGAAATATCTTTTGATAAATGAAACTTCTTTTGATAAATGAAACTAAAAAATGCCACCAAACTATCACGAGGATAAGATCTTGTGTGATTCACAAATATTTCAATATAAGATTGTAATGGGAACAAGAAAAACTATTTCGAGACATCCAGAAATGAAGCAGACAAAATTTTTCCGAAGATCAACACAGATTAAGTCAAATTGGATTATATTCGTCACCAGGTGAAAGTTTGTAGAACAATCTCAAAGCTTGTCAATTGCTGTACACTTGCAACCACCTTGAAATGATCATATTTAATACAAAAGAAATAAACATGTTCCTCGAGATGGCTTCTCGAGAAAGATAGGCTCTATCAAAATTTTCTCGTAGGAAAATAACTCCCGACCTCTAACACTCCCACCATTTGCATGACAAGCTCATGCAATTTATAATATTTTTTCTACAACAGAGTTTTCCCCCCAAAACAAAAAACATTCAAAGCACCATTGTGTGTTGTGATTTTGATCGTGACTCCCGAATCAGATCTATAAAAATTCGTCGAGGCACTCAGGGGAAATCTCTTCAAATATTTCCAGCATTCAATTATTTCATCTAGTAAATCACTCTTCATCTCATGCGCCAACTACCTCCTCCTCTAATCGCCAAATCTGGTTTTGCGTGTCAAGGAAGGAAAGACTGGAAAATCAGATTGAAACCAAGAGTTAGAAGATGTTTTAATGGTAAAAGATGTTTTCAGATATTCCCTACCAAATCAAGACATCAAATTAATTCTCCTCTTCATTTAGCGTGTAGGAGACGTCAAGAAATGATAAAAAACCATAAAAATTACATCCCCAAGAGCTTTGGAGAAAAATGGCGGAAAAATCGATACAAATGCACAGTTGCCATTGATTTCCCTTTTGAATTTGGACCGTCCACATGGGAGATCCAAGTTTAAAATGGGCCTAGGGGTTCCTTTTTACTTTTTACAACTTTTGGAAAAAATACAAAATTTCTCATTTTACTCGCCCCTCCTCCTTTAAAAAATGGGCTTGACATGTGTCCCAATGTGGGTCCCAGCAGAACCGTGCTTCCTTTTTACACTTTAACCCCTTTCTTCACAAAAATATTTTTTTCAAATTTCCCCCGGAAGCCCGCCTCCTCACCTTTTGAATTTTTAAATTGCCACGTGTCTCAATGGCGCATCTTGAGATGGTCCCCAAAAGTAGAGACCCCAAACAAGCACAGGCTCAACATGTGTCTCAATCTAGCAGAGTCTTTAAAGAGTTGAAAGTTCAATGGAAGGCGCTATGTGTCTAGGGTCTGAGGTAATCTCCTTTGGCTGTTGAAAAGTGTGAGCAAAGGGCAGAGTGAGTGGAAGCCTCCAAGTGTCCTCTTAGCACTTCTTCAAAATAAAATCCTTGGCCGGTCCCTAAAGCATGCACAGTCCCTCCCCATGTCCCAAGCCCTTTAGAAAGTTGCTTGAAAAGTCTAAGTAAGGGAAAGCTGGCGAGAAACCTCCACGTGTCCTCATGGCGCAACTTCAAGATAGTCCCCAAGAGCGGAGACCCTGAATGAGTGTGGGTTCACCACGTGTCCATGGCCCACCAAAACTGTACCAGCTACATAAAAATTTGTCTAAGTCCGAGAAAAGTAGTGGAATCCTCCACGTGTCCTCCTGGCGCAACTCCAAGGCCAAACCAAAAGGTGAATTTTCAAACGAGCATCGTTCCTCCATGTGGAAAAGTTTTGGGTCGAAGTAAGCCATAGAGTTTTTAGAGTGCCCCATCAAGCCACATCCAACCAAAAAGAGCCACATTTCCACTGATGCAGAGATGTAAATTTGACGGGAAAAACACACTGTCAAATCGTAAAAATACGTGGAAACCACCGTTTGAGCCCGGAGATGAAATTTTCTCCAAGGACAGAGAATTTGGAAATATTATAAGGTTCAAACATGATCCTCCGAGCTACATCCACTCATGTTTCCTTAGGTATTTGGGACACAAAAGATAGGGACAACAAAACGTGACTGTGGAAAACGGAGGGAAAGGAAAATCCTGAGTTTTACGACCAAGTAACAGACTCTTTTATATGGTCAGAGGAACAAAAACAAATTTTGGAATTTAAGTGATCCTCAGCCAAGGAAGGAACTAACCATGGCAACCAAACGGATGACAGATCCTTCAAGCACCAAAACAGGAGACAAAAATGTGACAGAGGCCACAAACTGAGGGATTTCAATGACAAACGGGGTGAGACTAATTTGAGCACCAACATCATCTATGAATCAGGGATGGGCATTCCTTGTGAGTGCCACTAGAACCAAATAATAGACCAAGTGCCAAAAATATCCATTGGACAAAGGAGTCTGCTTGCAGAGTAGAAAACTAGAACCACCTCCTAAAAAAAGAACCAAGAAACAAACAAAACTAGGTCACCAAGGACCGAACGAGCAAAAACAAAAAGATAGAAATCAACCAACAAACTATACACTATACAAATACAAATGATGCTCACCTTAATTTCGGGGAATCAATCAAGGAAATGTTTCAAATGTAATCTGTCATTAATAGGAAATTTGAGCAATTCCCCATCCAAGACTTTCAAGAAGAAGATATGTTCACCAATTCGAATGTCAATGGAGTAAGGGCCCATCCATAATGCGTCAAATTTACCATGTTTTCCCTTATCTCGCATGCCTACTATCCCATAACAAAGCACAAAATCTCTAATGCTTTGAAAGCTTGAAAAATAACATCTTCAATTTTATTTCTAAACTTTACATGCCTTTGGTGGGATGCCCTCCTTTCTTCATCAAGTTCAACAATGGCAGTTAATGCAAGCATCATATGGACTAACTTCTTGATCTTCCAGTTGTTGAATGAACTTATATGAGGATAATTACATATGTAGCGGCAGAAGAGCCTGCGTTTTATACACCAATTCAAATGGACTTTTTCCAGTATCTCTTTTAACTTGATAATTCTATCATCCCAAACAACAAAATTCAAATGCTCACCCCATTTCCTTTTTTTCAGCTCCAATGTTCTCCTAATGATCATTAAAAGATTTTTATTGTTGGAATCTTCTTGTCCATTTCCTTGGGGGTTATAGTTGGAGGCATATGTCAAATTGATCCCATATTCTTTACACATTGCCATCAAAGGTTTAGCTCTGAAGCTCATGGAATTGTCAGCAACAGTTTTAATTGGCATTCCAAACCTGCAGATGATATGGTTCAACATGAAGTCCATGACAATTTGGTGTGTTGCTCTCTTGGTGGGGATTTCCTCCACCCACTTAGTGAAGTAATCAGTGGCTACAAGAATCCACTTATGGCCAGCACTTGAAGGGTCTGAAATCTCACCAATGAAATCCATTCCCATTTCTTGAACGTGGCTTCAATTGATAGGGGTTGCAAAGGAAGGGAGCTTGAAGCTTTCAGTCTTCCATAAAAATGCGACAACTCTCACATCTTCTAAACAAAAAAGTTGTATCTTTGAAAAGAGTTGGCCACCAATAACCAGCCCTCAAGATCTTGTGTGTTGTGACTCTTCCAACAAAATTCCCCCACAAACTCCTCCATGGAGATCAACAATTATCTTGGGGGCTTCATCTTTAGTAATGCACCTTAAGAGAACTCCCTTAGGGTTCTTCCAAGCTAACCCAAAATCAGTAATGATATATTTTTTGGAAGCCAACTTAAGAGCTCTTTTCTAATTTTTACTTAAATATTCAAGGCAGTATAGATGTCTGAGATAAAAAATTATATCCTTGTACCATTCAAAACTCATCAACTTTTCAAGGACATCCACCCTTCTTTATTCTACTTCATTCACTTCAATAGTTTGCAAGTTTCTCTCATCCATAAGCTTAGCTAAGCCCAAACATCTTACCGACTTCGTGGTTTGGATATCCATGTCATATTCTTGCAACTTGTTCACCCACCTGCATCTTTTTCTTGAGACCTCCATCTCTGATAAGACATCTTTCACTATGGTGTGGGGAACATAAGAAACAAATTTAGAGCTCAAAATGTAAGGTCTGAAAATATTTATTTCTTTTACCAAGGAAAATTCTTGTTTCTCCATAATGGTGTATTTCAACTCAGCCACCTACAATGCCTTATTGAAAAAGGAAATTGGCCTCTCAGCCCCTTCATCATCCTTCTGCAACAAGACAGATGCAACAATGTTCTCTGAAGAAAAAGAAAACATTTGGAAAGGCTTCTTATAATCTAGAGCTACTAAAACAGGGGCATGCTTTAATGCTTTTTGATCCCATTAAAAGCTTGAATGGCAGCCTCTTCCCATTTGATAACATGGTCCTTCTTTAGCATGCAAGTAATTGGAATGGTCAACTCAACAAATTTTGATATGAATCTTCTAATAAAGTTTATTTTCCCAAAGAAGGACTGAATTCCCTTCTTGGTTCTTGGAATTGGGACCTTGTTGATGGCCTCTACCCTCTTGGGATCTATCATTACACCATCCTTTGATACAATGTGACCAAGAAACTTGGCCTTTTGCACTCTGAAATGGCACTTCTTAGGATTGAGTGAAATGCCATACTCTCTACATCTTATCAACATTTTTTCCAAGTGTTGCAAGTGGTCACTTCTCCTTCTAGAAAACACAGTCACATCATCTTAGTAAACAACAATAAAATCATTAATGTAACTAGCAAAAGCAACATCCATTTCTCTTGAAAAGTTGCTTTAGCATTCATGAAACCAAAGGGCATTCTAACATAGACATAAGTTCCCCAAGGAGTGGTAAAGGCTGTCTTGATTCTCTCTTATTCCTTTACAATAACTTGATTATAGCAAGAGAAAACATCTAAGGTAGAAAGCAACTCAGAACCAGTCACTAATTACAGCATGTTTTCCATGTTTGGTAAAAGATAATTATCCTTCATTGATGCTTTGTTCAGATTTCTAAAATCCACACATAGCCTCGATATCGCCATTCTTTTTCTAATCGGCACTAAGTTTTCAACCCAAGAAAAATACCTTGTGGGCTGAATACCCAAGGAGTGGATTGATCAGCCTCTATTTATGCCTGAATAGCTTTGCATTAGATTCCAAAGGATTTTCATGTTGAAATAGATCCTCTTTGTATGCAAAGGACATCTTGATATTTTTCAACAATTGGACATAGGACTACTTTTCCTCCTTGTTTAGATTGCTTCCCAACCAAATCTTCCTTGGTTTCTCCTTTGTACCAAGGTCATGCTCCTCAACATCCCTTGAGGCTGCTATATGCCTGTTAATAATGCAATCAACATTATCAAAGTTTGATTCAAGAGAAACCAGTCCTCTAGGAATGGTATTAGTTTTTAGTTGGATGATGTCTTTGCCAAAAAAAGTTTCTTTACCCTCTGTTGCACACACCATTGGCTCCCAATCAATACATTGATCAACAAACTCCCCTTTGTTTTGCAGAAATCTTTTGACCTGAGCATCATCATCAAAAAAATTCCAATGTTTAATGTTGTCAGGGACAAATGGCCTTGTTAACACTTCAACATCATATTCACAATATGGGGACATTGCACAATTGTCAAAATGAGATCTCAATACTTCAAGCTTGTCTGCCATAACATTGAACTTCCTATCATGATGCACAATATTAAATTAATCAAATATCTCAATCAAGTCCCAGACTACATGCTTCAGATTGTTTCATTCTCTTGTTTTTAGTAGCATATAGTTTTATGATTTGTTTGACAATTAGTTCTGAATCTCCCTTAACAATGATGACTTTAACATAGTATTTCCAAGCAATCCTCAAACCTAACAACAATGCTTCATACTCAAAAATGTTGTTAGTACACTCAAAGTTAAGTTTGAAAGAGAAAACAAACTCTGTCAAGCTTGGAGAAATCAGAACTACACCAACACCATTTCCAAATTTGGAGCAAGCTCCATCAAACAACAAGGTCCATGGAGAGCCCACTTGTTCAAGACTCTTACATTGATCCATTTTGTTCTCTTTCTAATTAGCAAATTTAACAAAGTTATCAACATCAACACTTATGTACAACACTTCATAAGATACATTGTTGGGATCCTCAATGAGGTGTAAAATTTTCTTTTATCCATACAACTTGACAAGGCTACCCTCAATTGGGATGGTGGCATAGGACATATCCATTTGAACACTCCCACCAACACTTGTAACCCATTTTCTAGACAACAACATACCCCACTTGGCTGGGAAATCAACAATAACAACATCAAGTTTCAAGTTCTTACCCGAATAAGCTACAAGTTGTACCACCAAACCTTTCACACATCCCACCACTGTCGCCTCTCTAAAATCCATGACAAAGTGCACGTCCCATATGTTGTTGTTACTTTGATATACAATTCATTCATGACCTCAAGAGGCATGACATTACATAATGCTCCTGAATCAAACATACAATTGTGTAGCAATCTTTCCTTAATGATCAGAGTAGTGAAAAATGGATCTACATTTACCTGAGACTCTACCAAGGATGTTCCCAAATAAACCTCATGTGGTTCACCTAGTTCTTCCAATGCTGGTGGTGTTTCTAGCTCTTCAATGATTGGAGGAGTCTCCACAATGTTTACATTTCTTCCTAGGGTAGTCTTCTCCTCTTTCAGCCCCAAATACTCAAAGGCCCTTTTCTTGTGCTCAAGATTCCTAAGCAATTCAATAATTAGAACAAAAATATTGATCTAACTCAAGACTTGGGAAATATCATAAGGAACATACTTTGGCAAGGCAACATTGGAAGGGAGATTGACAAACTCATCAGATGGCATGGGATTTTTGATAGTTTCGGCATGAGGAGAAGTATGAATCTTGTTTGGGACAACAAAGCCTTTGGAAGGTGTATCTTTCTTAGGAACCTCTTTAGGAATACTAGTAAGCAATGGAGTTTTAGGTTTGGCTTGAGGTCCTGCCCCTTTGACAACTTTACTTCTTGTGTTATACTCATTTTCTTAGGCAACAACAACATTCATCAATAACCTCCTATCCTCCTTAGATGGGATTCCTGCATCATACTTCTTTATCATTAAAGCTCTTAAATATTCAAAGTCATTATTGGGAAATTCAAAAGGTTGTACAGTATCTATTTCTAAATTATGAGAGGGAGGAAGAAGATGTATCCGGTGAATGCAATCCCAAAAAACTAGCAAGCGAGTTCTAGCACTTATCACCTCAGTTGAAGTTGCTCCTTGCTGTGAGTTTGTAAAACACTTCATAATGCATGCATCATCATCAGTGTTATCATCATCAACTTCTTCTTCTACTTGCTGATCTACTTCACATGGAGCATGGGGCATGAAACATCTATCACACCAATCAATTACATTTGTTTCTTCAACAACAACAACTCTGGTAGCCAAAGGATCAAGAACCATTCTATTTTCCCTGGCTTGGGGCTATTTATTTCCAAATCCAACAGGTCCCTTGCCTCTGTCATCAGATCTCTACTCATTTCTAGGATGATTTGCAAATCTGTCTTGGCCTTGTTGCTTGTGCTAACCTTGTGAACTCTACCCAATTCCTTTCTCTACTTGGGCTAATTTATATGAGATTTCTTTGACAGACCCTGCCAGAGTTTTCACAACTTCCTCCAAATCAGCGGCATTACTTGCTTGAGGTTTTTTTGGGTTAACTAGTTTCACACCCTCCCTCTTAGGAGGTTTTCCAATTTCTTTAATGTTATTCTCAATTTACAGAGCCATGGTGAAGGCTTGCCTCAAATTGGCAGGGTTTTGTCCCTCAAATAGTAAGAAACATTCTTATCAAATTCATCTAAATAATTTATCAGGCATGATTCATCAAATGGCCTCAAATTAATAGCGGTCTCCTCAAGGTCTTGTTAAATCTTGTGTTGAAATCATGCATTGATTCATTAGGATTCTTCTTGATATTTTCAAACTCGATAAAAGAAACCTAGGGTCTGTTTTATCACCATACTTGTAATCTAAATGCATTATTCATTTCCGTCCAAGAATCAATGGAATTATCTGGAAAAGATTTATACCAGTCCCTTGCATCTTCTTCCAAAGTATGGATAAAAATTTGATATATACATCTTCAAATTCAATCTCAAAGTCTTCCATCATGTTGATAAAAAGATTTAAGTGTTGATCACTAGTTATAACATTATTTCCTTGGAACTTTGGTAGTCTATTTCTTACATCTTGGGGAACTACATTTGGATAACCAGCCATCCCTCTAAAATTTATAGGACTGAAGGTATTTACAATAAATGGATGTCCGAGTGGTGGACGGGCCATGTTGTTTTGAGGAGGTGACCTTGGAGGAGAATCAAAATGATAAGGGATAAGGGTCTTTGAAACACAAGAGTATAGCTTTCAAAATGGATATCCCCTAAAGGATTTGTTTCTTGGAAAACCCTATCAACTTTGGAAAACACATGGGTAGAATGAGAAGCAAACTTTTCAAATTCAAATGAAGGCCCCTCTCCAGATGGAGAATTCAATTCCACAAAAATACTACCTGATTTAGAATCACTTGAATGGAAATCTTCAATGATAAGATGATCACTTTCATCAATGGAGATATCTTTTCTTGACTGCTGATCTCCAACAACTCTCCGGGCTTTTCTTCCTTCTGAATTTGTTTTTCCTAGATCTGGAAATAATGCCTTAGCAAGATCCTTAGTGAAGAAATATCTTCTTCCTTCCAAACTTTGCAAAGATTAGTAACAAATCTCACTTGACAAAGGTTAAGACACTATTATTAATCAAAAATCAGATCAATGTGGAGTCGCCACTAAGCATTTCCACCTTAGTTGTGTAAATACACTAAAAAATATGATCTGTCAAATGTCTGTCAACACTAGAAATTGGAAATGGAATGATCTGACCTTCCTTTACCTAGATTTATCAATGAAACTTAGGGCAATAACTATAAAGCTGGAAAAATTAAACGCAACAATTTGTAACTTTGAACACTTCTTACTTACGAGATTGAACACGGGATGATGTTGAAACAATTTACTAACACTTAGAGCATATAAGAAATTTTTACCAGGTTCTAAACATGAACTATAATCACAATGTCCCCACCAACGTCACCAGATTAGTGTTGGTACCCAAATTGATTCTCCCTTAGAAGCTGAGAAACATCACAAATTTGATAGGAAGCTTAGAGACAAGTAGATCATGTTGTGTGTCATTTTGTAGCCGGGGAAGAAATGCAGCTTGCTCTTTGTCACTCAGATGTGGAGAAATGGATAGCACCCTCAAGAGGATTTGATCTATCCTCACTACTTTATGGTTGTGCCTTTCAACCAGGTGAGAGGACAATTATGTAGCCTGCTGATTGTGGAGGAGATGGAGATGTGCATCCTCGTAAATTTATTAAGGAGACCTTGAAGAAATTATGATCAATACAACAAAACCTAACTCTCATGAGTTTTCACCCTAGATGATGGAGATATTTTCTAAGCAAGGTTCAGGCCACTAAAGACAATGAAAACCTGATTGCTTTTGCATGTTTTGGTAATAAAAATTATGCATTTGTACACACACAGGAAAAACAAGGGTAGTATGGGTAAGATTGGTTGTTTTTAAATGAATTTTTTGTGGGAGGTGAGGCAGGATGAACTTGATTCACTAGATCTTTGAGAGATTTTACAAAAATGGAAGGCTTGATCAACAAAATGCTTTAGAATAGCTAAAATGCTCCTTTAACCAGAAGGTGTGCTTTCAATGGAGGCCTAAATCAACACGTTTTCACACAAACTTTAAGAATCCAAAATGAAGGCTTAGATTGAAAAACTTAATTGAACATTATCAACCTCTATTTTATCATGCCTAAGATACCCTCAAAGGCTAAAAAACAATATTATCGTCATGCTAGGAGTAAAGTGATTTTAAATTTGTTTATTTCACTATCAAATGAAATATCTTCTGATAAATGAAATTGAAAATGCCACCAAACTATCATGAGGATAAGATCTTGTGTGATTCACAAAGATTTCAATATAATATTGTAATGGGAACAAAACAAACTATTTGCAGACATTCAGAATGAAAGAGACACAATTTTTCCCAAAATCAACACAAAGTTAACTCAAATTGGATTAAATTCATCGGGGGAAATTTTCTAGAACAATGTCATAGATTTTCAATGGCTATACACTTGCAACCACCTTGACATGATGAAATTTAACACAAAATAACTAAACAGGTTCCTTAGATGGCTTCTCAGAAAGATAGGCTCTGACAAACTTTTCTCTTAGGAAAATAACTCGACCTCTAACACTCCCACCATTTACATGACAAGTTCATGTAATTTATAACATTTTTTCTACAACAAAGTTTTCCCCCCAAAACAAAAAACATTCAAAGCACCATTGTGTGTTGCGATTTTGATCGTGACTCCCAAACTTAGATCTGTAAAAAAGTCGTTAGGCTCTCGGTGGGAAAATATCTTCAAATATTTCTAGCATTCAATTATTTCATCTGGTAAGTCACTCATTATCTCACGTGCCAACTACTTCCTCCTCTAATCCATCAAATATGGTTTTTTGTGTGCCAAGGAAGGAAAGACTGGAAAATTAGATCGAACCGAGAGTTAGAAGACATTTTAATGGTAAAAGACATTTTCAGATATTCCCTACTAAATTAATATATCAAATTAATTCTCCTCTTCATTTGGCGTGAAGGAGACGTTAAGAAATGATAAAAAACCATAAAAAGTTACATCCCCAGGAGCTTTGGAGAAAAATGATGGAAAAATCAGATACATATGCACATTTTCCTTTGATTTCCCTTTTGAATTTGGACCATCCATGTGGGATGTCTGAGTTTAAAATGGGCATGGGGGTTCCTTTTTACTTTTTACAACTTTTGGAAAAAATGCAAAATTTCTCATTTTACTCTGCCCCTTGTCCTTGAAAAAATGGGCTTGACATGTGTCCCAATGTGGGTCCTAGCAGAACCACACTTCCTTTTACACTTTAACCCCTTTCTTCACAAAATATTTTTTTCAAATTTCCCCCAGAAGCCCACCTCCTCGCCTTTTGAATTTTCAAACTGCCACATGTCTCAATAGTGCATCTTGAGATGGTCCCCAAAAGTAGAGACCCCAAACAAGTGATGGCTCAACATGTGTCTCGGTCTGGAAAAGTCTTTAAAAAGTTGAAAGTTCAGCGGAAGGTTCCATGTGTCTAGGTTTCAAGGTAGCCTCCTTTGGATATTGAAAATTGTAAGCAAAGGGCAGAGTGAGCGGAAGCCTCCAAGTGTCCTCTTGGCGCTTCTTCAAAATAAAATCCAGGGGCTGGTCCCCAAACATGCACAGTCCCTCCACATGTCCCCCACGTGTCCCAGACCCTTTAGAAAGCTGCTTGAAAATTTTAAGGGAAAGCCCAATGGAAACCTCCACATGTCCTCATGGCACAATTTCAAGATAGTCCCCAAGATCTGAGACCTTGAATGAGTGCGGGTTCACCACATGTCCACGGCTCGCCAAAACTATACCAACTATATAATTTTTTTTCTAAATCTAGGAAAAGTAGCGCAATCCTTCACGTGTCCTCTCGGTGCAACTCCAAGGCCAAAACAAAAGGTGAATTTTCAAACGAGTGTCGTTCCTCCACGTGGACAAGTTTTGGGTCGAAGTAAGCCATAGAGTTTTTAGAGTGCCCTGCCAAGCTGAATCTAACCAAAAAGAGCCACATTTCCACTGATGCATAGATGTAAATATGATGGGAAAAACACACCTGTCCAACCGTAAAAATGCAGTGGAAACAGATCGTTTGATCCCGAAGATGAAATTTTCTCCAAGGACAAAGAATTTGGAAATGTTATAAGGTTCAAACATGATCCTTTAAGCTACATCCACTCACGTTTCCTCAGGTATTTGGGACACAAAAGACAGGGACAAAAAAATGTGACTGTGGAAAAAGGAGGGAGAGGAAAAGCCCAAGTTTTATGACCAAGTAACAAACTCTTTCATATGGTCAAAGGAACAAAAACAATTTTTAGCATTTAAGTGATCCTTGGCCAAGGAAGGAATTGACCATGGCAACCTAATGGAGGACAAAGCATTCATGTACCAAAAAGGGAGACAAAAATGTGATAGATGCCACAAACCGAGGGATTTTAATGACAAGCAGGCGAGACTAATTTGAACACCAACAAGGGGAAACAAGATTATTAGAGCACATGCATTACTACTAAAACTTTTAAGAAGACTTAAAACTTTCTAGAAATGGAAGCCTCCAAGTGTCCTCTTGGCGCTTCTTCAAAATAAAATCCAGGGGCTAGTCCCCAAACATGTGATCCCTCCACATGTCCCCCTCGTGTCCCAGGCCCTTTAGAAAGCTGCTTGAAAATTTTAAGGGAAAGCCCAATGGAAACCTCCACATGTCCTCATGGCACAATTTCAAGATAGTCCCCAAGATCTGAGACCTTGAATGAGTGCGGGTTCACCACATGTCCACGGCTCGCCAAAACTATACCAACTATATAATTTTTTTCTAAATCTAGGAAAAGTAGCGCAATCCTTCACGTGTCCTCTCGGTGTAACTCCAAGGCCAAACCAAAAGGTGAATTTTCAAATGAGTGTCGTTCCTCCACGTGGACAAGTTTTGGGTTGAAGCAAGCCATAGAGTTTTTAGAGTTCCCCGCCAAGCTGCATCTAACAAAAAGAGCCACATTTCCACCGATGCAAAGATGTAAATTTGATGGGAAAAACACACTGTCCAACCGTAAAAATGCAGGGAAGCAAATGATCGTTTGATCCCGAAGATGAAATTTTCTTCAAGGACAAAGAATTTGGAAATGTTATAAGGTTCAAACATGATCCTTTGAGCTACATCCACTCACGTTTCCTCAGGTATTTGGGACACAAAAGACAGGGACAAAAAAATGTGACTGTGGAAAATGGAGGGAAAGGAAAAGCCCAAGTTTTACGACCAAGTAACAGACTCTTTCATATGGTCAGAGGAACAAAAACAATTTTTGGCATTTAAGTGATCCTTGGCCAAGGAAGGAACTGACCATGGCAACCAAATGGAGGACAAAGCATTCATGTACCAAAAAAGGGAGACAAAAATGTGATAGATGCCACAACCGAGGGATTTTAATGACAAGCAGGCGAGACTAATTTGAACACCAACAAGGGGAAACAAGATTATTAGAGCACATGCATTACTACTAAAACTTTTAAGAAGACTTAAAACTTTCTAGAAATGGAAAGAGGTTTGGAAACCTAAAAAACCACTTTTTCCATTCATTGGAGCATGTATACTTCAAAATATATGAAGGTGTGGATTGAAAAGAAAAGGTAATTCCTAAAAAAAAAAAATTCTCACCAAGATCGATCCTCTTCCATTTTAAAGTTTAAGCCGAGTCATGCATGGGATTACAATAATGCATGTAACATTTTTCTTTCTTCCACTTAATGGAGGAACAAGAGGCAAGGCAAAAAAATTGCAAACAATTAATGGTATTGTTAATGGAGGAATATTAATCAAGCAAGATGAGAAAAGAGTCATCAATGAAGTTACCATTGACCATTTTTCTTGAGCGTTAAGTAAAATTTATCCCTTTAACTAAGCCCTGGAATAAAAAATTAGCAAGGAAATAGTTGAATCCATGCACAATTAAGACATAAAATTAGGGGTGAGAGGAAAACTTGTCGAATCAATCAAAAAAGGAAAACTTGTTTAGATTATAAGTCATTAATGGTGATATGTGCATGCACATGTATCTTGAGCATCTTCACCATGTTGAAAAAATAGGTTTGAAGCCAAGGGATTGAAGAATCACCAAAATGAATTGTCATTCAATCTCATTGTATGATTTTATAAAATCATTTATTATGAACATTACCTTACGGTTTTGAAAATCGGGTACATTCTACACCCTCCCAAATGAAAATAATTTTATCCAAGATTAATCTGATGCAAGTGAACATATCCTTCATGTGGAAGATGATGAGGGGAAGAAGATATCTAACATTAGGGTGAGAGACTTCATGACAATATTGTAGGAGACATTAAACAACATGATTGGCCTCCAATTTCATATGGGCTATGGGTCCCTATATTTGGGGATAGACTTAATGTTGCATTGGTTGGTCATTTTACCGAGAGAGTCCATTTAGGAAACTTCAAGGTAGACCTTATGCAAATATGACTCAATGGTGTTCCAATCCACTTGGTTAAATTCGTAGGGGAAGTCATTGATCCTTAGAAACTTATGTATGGCCATTTGCATGATGGATTCATGAATATATTTTATGGATAGCAGATGATCACAAAAAAAATGCTATCTTTCAAAAATAACACAAGGAACCACTTGCAGGAACTAGTTCAAATATTTCTCTCGTTTGTGAGAAGAGGGTTGAGAAAAAAAACACCATTTTAGTGGGACACAAAGGATTTAATATTTTTCATTAATCGAGTGAGCTGATAATGGGAATATATGGTAGCTTCAATTCAATCAAGTGATCGTTTTCAAGATTTTCTAAGGAAGAAGAATTCCTTTGAAGCTTTTCCCCGATCTTAAGTCAATGTATATGATATTAGATTCCATTGAAAATCTATCAATTTACGGCCTCTGCCATATTTTATCTCCTCATGTCATGCCTAAGAAGTCCCTGCATTCCTTTTTTGCCATAATCAATCCGTTCATGGGTCGAGGATCACGTATGGATCCATGGTTGTTTCCTTGTTTCTCTATTTGTCTGGAAAGGTCTGTATTTGGGTGTAAAACTCAGGTTGTCCCATGTTTTCCATTTTCCATAGTCGGGATTTGTTGTCCTTGTCATTTTTCCCTAAATACTTGAGGAAAAATGAATGGATGTAGTTTGGAGGAATGTATTTGAGCCTTGTAATATTTCTAAATTCTCTGTCCTTGGAGAAAATTTCATCTCCATGCTCAAATGGTCATTTTTCTGCATTTTACGGTTTGATGGGCATTTCTCTCGGTCAAATTTACATCCTTGCATCAACAGGAAATGTGGCTTCTTTTGGTTGGCTAAGGGACAGTGGGAAAATGCTTTAACTTGTCACTTTTTGCTTTTTGGCAAAAGGGAAAATTTGGTCCCGTAGCTCCACTCAATTTTGATTGGTTCTTTTGGTGCTTATGTGGCTTCTTTTGATTGAATGGGGCATGGTGGGTTTGTTTTTTGAACTTCTTATTTTGGTACTTTGGAAAAAAATTTGAACCCCGGGCCCTCAAGCTTTGATTAAAGAAAAATTTTAATGGCAGGGAAAAAGTCTTACTTTGACCCTGCAGAAGGACATGTGGCAAGGTTAAAGGTGGAGATGCGGGCCTTCGGAGGCAAGTTGGATGTTTTTCCCTTTTGGAAAAATGGAGTAAAATTCTAAAATGGAAGCGCCCCCCTTTGAGTCATTTTGAAGCCTTGAGGTTTTGAAGTTGCGCCATAACGACACGTGGAGGTCTCCACCGTTTTCTTTCCTTATACTTTTCAACAACTTCTTAAAGGGCTCGAGACACGTGGTGAGCCCGCGCTCATTCAAGGTCTCAAATTTTGGGGACCATCTCAAGATGTGCCATTATGACACGTGGCATTTTTGAAAGGTCAAAAGGTGGGGAAGTGGACCATCGGAGGCAACTTGGATTTTTTGCCTCTTGTCACCAAAAGGATTAAAACATCAAAATGGCCCATGAGACCCGACAGAGAATAGTCAAAAAATTTCCTCGGTCAACAACGGAGGTGCGGACTTTTGGAAATTTGGAAAATTTCCTTTTGTGGAGAAAAGAGTTAAAAGTGTAAAATGAAGTGTGGTTCACTGGGACCCACATCAGAGGCTAGAAGTGGAAGGGAAGAGCTGGGGGAAACTTGGAAAAATTTTCCTTTTTTCAAAAAGAGGTGAAATAGTAGAATTTGGCCATGGTTCCTCTGGGACCCACTTTAGGACACATGTCAGGCTCATTTCTCAAAGGTAGAGGTGCAGAGCAAAATGTGAAAATTTTACATTTTTCCAAAAGTTTGTAAAAGGAAAGGGGAACCCGTGAGGCCCATCTTAAAAATAGATCTCCCACGTGGACGGTCCAAATTCAAAATAGAAATCAACGATAGCTATGCATATGTATCTGATTTTTTCTACCATTTTCACTCAGAGCTCTGGGATGTGTATTCTTGTGGGTTTTTATCATTTCTTGAGTCTCCTGCACACCAAATGAAGAGGAACATTAATTTGGTAGCTTGGTTTTGTGGGAAGGTCTATAAACATATCTCACCATTAAATATGCAATCGACTTGTTGGATTTGACTGATTTTTCTTTCCTTAACATGTGAAAGACTTGTTGATATCTTGGTTTGGTGAGGAAAATTCGGGGACGTCTTTTACCATTAAGATGAGATCTGATCTCTGGGCTTGATCTGATCTTCCATTTTTCCTTCCTAGGCATGCAAAGAACCAGATTGGACAGATTAGGGGCGATGGTTGGCGAGTAAAAGGAAGAGTGATCTACTAGAGGAAGGAGTTGAGAATCACAATCGAGATCACATATTTGATTTTGGGAATCATGATCGGGATCATGGCGAGCACTGGTGCACTCAATGTTTGGGTTTTTGGGGGGAAAAATATGTTGCAAAATGTTATAAATGGCATGATTTTTTTCATGGAAGAGGTTGGAGGTTGGAAGGTTGGAGTGTTAGAGGTCAGAATTGATTTTCTAAGAGAAAAAGCTTGATAGAACCCATGTTTTTTCTGAGAAACTATATGAAGAAACTTGTTTATCTCTTTTGTGTTAAATTTGATCATGTCAAGGTGGTTGTGAGTGTACAACCATTGACAAGCTCTGAGATTGTTTGAGAAACTTTCCCTGCTGATAAATTTAATCAAACTTGAGTTAATCTGTGTTATTTTTGGGAAAAATTTGTGTTTGCTTCATTTCTGAATGTCTACAAGTAGTTTTTCTTGTTCCCATTGCATTCTTACATTGAAATCTGTGTGAATCACACAAGATCTTATCCTTTTGATAGTTTGGTGGCATTTGCAATTTCATTTATCAGAAGAGCTTTCATTTGATAGTGAAATAAACAAATTTAAAATCACTGTGACTCCTAGCATGACTATAAGATTGTTTGTTAGCCTTTGAGGGTATCTTAGGCGTGATGAAATAAAGATTGATAATGTTCAATTAAGTTTTCCAATTTGAGCCTTCATTTTGGATCCTTGAAGTTTGTGTGAAAAGTGCTGATCTGGGCCTCCATTGAAGCACATATTCTAGTTAAAGGGACATCCTAGCTACTCTGAAGCATTTTGTTGTTCGAGCTCTCCATTTTTGTAAAAATTCTCAAAGATTTGGTATAATCAACTTTATCTGCTTCACCTCCCACCAAAATCATTCAAAAACAATTAATCTTACCCATACCACCCCTGTTTTTCCTGTGTGTATATAGATGCACAATTTCTATTACCAAAACATGCGAAACACTCAAGTTTTCATTGTCTTTAGTGGCCTAAACCTTGCTTAGAAAATATCTCCATTATCTAGAGTGACAACTCGTGAGAGTTAGGTTTTTTTTATTGATCATATTTTCTTCAAGGTCTTCTTAAACACTTCACAAGGAAGGAATTCCCCATCTCCTCCATAAACAACAGGCTACAAAAGGGTTCTCTCACCCTAGTTGAAAGGCACAACCATAAAGTAGTGAGGATAGATCAAATCCTCTTCAAGGTGCTATCCATTTCTCCACATCTGAGTGACAGAGGGCAGTTAGATCCCATCCCCAAGCTACAAAATGACTCACTATGATCTATTTGTCTCTAAGCTTCTTGCCAAACTTGTGATGTTGCTCAGACTTTGAAGGAGAATCAATTTGGGTACCAACACCTTACTGGCGCCATTCTTTTGGGGACATAGTGATTATAGTTCATATTCAGACCCTGGTAAACACTTCTTGTATGCTCAAAGTGCTAATACATCTTTTCAAGCATCATCTGTTTAGCCTATAAGAAGTTTCAAAGTTACAAGTGTTATGTGCAATATTTCCATTTTCTATAGTTATTGCACTAAGTTTCATTGATAAATCTAGGTAAAGATCTTTCCAAGTTCTAGTATTGATGAGACATTTGTGGCAGATCATATTTTAGTGCATTTGCACAACTAAGGTGGAAATCCTTAGTGGCGACTCCCTGTTGATATTCTTGATGAGTACTAGTGTCTTAACCTCTGTCAAGTGAGTTTTGTTACTAAACTTTGCAAAGCTGGAAGGAAGAAGATCTTTCTTTGCTAGAGATCCTGCTAGGACATTATTTCTAGAGCTAGGAAAAAAAAATTCGAAGGAAGAAAATCCTGGAGAGTTGTTGGAGATCAGCAGACAAGAAAAGGGATCTCCATTGATGAAAGTGATCGGCCTATCATTGAAGACTGCTATTCAAGTGATTCTGAATCAGGTAGTCTTTTTGTGGAATTAAATTCTCCATCTAGAGAGGGGCCTTCATTTGATTTTGAAAGTTTTCTTCTCATTTCTGCTCCTGTCTTTTCAAAATTTGATAGGGATTTCAAGAAATAAGGCCTTTAGGGGATATCCATTTTGGAAGTTATACTCTGTGTTTCAAAGACCCTCTGTCCCTTATCAATTTGTCTCCCCTCCAGGGTCACCTCCTCAAAACAACATGGCCTTACCCCCACCTAGACCTCCTTTTGTTGTAAACACCTTTGGTCCTATAAATTTTATAGGGATAGCTAGTTATCCAAATGCAGTTCCCAGGATGTAAGAAATAGATTACCAAAGTTCCAAGGAAACAATGCTATAATTGGTGATCAACATTTAAAGCTTTTTATCAATATGATGGAAGATTTTGAGATTGAACATGAAGATGTATATATCAAGTTGTTTATCCATACTCTGGAAGAGGATGCAAGGGACTAGTATAAAGCTTTGCCAGATAATTCCATTGATTCTGGACAAAGATGAACAATGCATTTAGACTACAAGTATGGTGATAGAACTAACCCTAGGTTTCTTCTATCAGAATTTGAAAATATCAAGAAGAACCCTAATGAGTCAGTACATGATTTCAACACAAGGTTTAATAAGACCTTGAGGAGATTTCCTATTAGCTTAAGGCCATGTGATGAATCATGTTTGATCAAATATTTAGATGCATTTGATAAAAAGTTACTTACTACTTGAGGGACAAAAACCCTACTAATTTGAGGCAGGCCTTCACCATGGCTCTACAAATTGAAAACAACATCAAAGCAATTGGAAAGCCTCCAAAAAGGGAGGGTGTAAAACTAATTAACCTGAAAATCCCAGACAAGTAAGGCTGCTGATTTGGAGGAAGTTGTGAAAACTTTGGTCAGGGTTGTCAAAGAAATATCATACAAATTAGCCCAGGTAGAAAAAGGAATTGGGTAGAGTTCACAAGGTCAACACAAGAAACAAGGCCAAGACAGGTTTACAAATCACCAAAGATCTGATGACAGAGGAAAGGGACCTATTGGATTTGGAAATAGATAGTCCCAAGCCAGGGAAAATAGAATGGTACCTGATCCTTTGGCTGCCAGAGTTGTTGTTGTGGAGGAGACAGATGTCATTGAGTGGTGTGACAGATGTTTCATGCCCCATGCTCCATGTGAGGAAGATCAAGAAGAAGAAGAAGAATGATGATGATAATGATGATGATGTCTGCATGGTGGGTTTCTCCATGAGCTCACAACAAGGGGAAACTTCAACTGAGGTAATAAGTGCTAGGAACTGTTGTTGATTTTGGGATTACATCCACCGGTACCTATTCTTCCTCCCTCTCATACTTTAGAAGTAGATGTTGTACAATCTTTTGAACTACCCAATAATGACTTTGAATATTTAAGAGCTTTAATGATAAAGAAGTATGATGGAGGAATCCCATCTGAGGAGGACAGAAGTTATTGATGAATGTTTTGTGGCTCAAGAAAAGGAACACAACACAAGAAGTAGGGTTGTCAAAGGGACAAGGGCCTCAAGCCAAGCCAAAAACTCCATTACTTTCAAATATTCCTAAAGAGGCTCCTAAGAAAGATGCATCTGCCAAAGGCCTTACTTGTCCCTAAACAAAACTCATACCCCTCCTCATGCCCAAGCTATCAAAATTCCTGTGCCATCTAATGAGTGTGTCAGCCTTCCTTCCAATGTTGCCTTGCCAAAGTCTGCCCCTTATGATATTGCCCAAGTCTTGAGTCAGATCAAGATCTCAGTTCCAATTGTTGAGTTTCTTAGGATTCCTAAGCACAAGAAAAGGGCTTTTGAATATTTGGGGCTGAAAGAGGAGAAGACTACCTTGGGTAGAAATATAAACATTGTGGAAACTCCCCAGTCATTGAAGAGTTAGAAACACCACCAGTGTTGGAGGAACTAGGTGAACCACCTGAGGTTTATTTGGGGACATCCTTGGTGGACTCTCAGCTAAATGTGGATCCATTCTTCACCACTCTAATCATTAAGGACAGACTACTGCACAACTACATGTTTGACTCAGGGGCATCATGCAATGTCATGCCTTTGGAAGTCATGAATGAGCTGAATATTAAGGTAACAACAAGCATATGGGAAGTGTACTACTATGGACTCTAGAGAGGTGTAGTGGTGGGATGTGTGAAAGGTCTAGTGGTACAACTTATAGCCTATCCAAGCAGGGACCTGAAGCTTGATGTAGTTATTGTTGACTACCTAACCAAGTGGGGTATGTTGTTGTCTAGAAAATGGGCTACAAGTGTTGGTGGGAGTGTTCAAATGGATATGTCCTATGCCACCATCCCAATTGAGGGAAGCCTTGTCAAGTTGTATGGGGAAAAGAAGATGTTGCACCTTATTGAGGATCCCAACAATGCATCCTATGAGGTATTGTACACAAGTGTTGATGTTGATAACTTCATAGGATATGTTGATGGAAAAGAGCACAAAATTGAAGAATGCAAGTATCTTGAAAAGGAAGGCTCTCCTTGGACTTTATTGTTTGATGGAGCTTGCTCCAAGTTTGGAAATGGTGTTGGTGTTGTTCTGATCTCTCCAGGCAGGAAAAGTTTGTCTTTTCCTTCAAACTCAACTTTGAGTGTACTAATAACATTGTTGAGTATGAGGCATTATTGTTAGGTCTAAGGATTGCTTGGAAATATGGTGTTAAAGACATCATTGTCAAAGGAGATTCAAAATTAATTGTCAAGCAAGTCAGAAAATTGTATGCCACAAAAAATTAGTAAATGAAACAATACAAGCATGCAGTTTGGGATTTCATTGAGATGTTTGATTCATTCAACATTGTGCATCATGATAGGAGGTTCAATGATTTGGCAGACAATCTTGCTGTGTTGGGATCTCGGTTTGATAATTGTGCAATGTCCCCATATTGTGAATATGATGTTGAAGTATTGACAAGGCCATCATGTCCCTGACAACATTAAGCATTGGAAAGTTTTTGATGATGATGCTCAGGTCAGAAGATTTCTGAGAATAAAGGAGATTTTTTGATCAAAATATTGATTGGGAGCCAATGGTGTGTGTAGACAGAGGGTAAAGAAACCTTGTTTGGAAAAGGCATCATCCAACTAAAGACTAATACCATTCCTAGAGGGTTGGTTGCTCTTGAATCCAACTTTGATAATGTTGATCACATTATTAACAGATGCATAACAGCCTCAAGGGATATTGAGGAGCATGACCTTGGCACAAAGGAGAAACCAAGGAAGATCTGGTTAGGAAGCAATCTCAGCAAGGAGGAAAAATAGTCCTATGTCCAATTGCTAAAAAATATCAAGATTGCATGGCTTGGACTTATTTTGAACTAAAGGCATACAGAGAGGATCTGTTTCAACATGAGATTCCCTTGGAATCTAATGCAAAACCATTCAGGAAGAAACAAAGACCAATCAATCCGCTCCTATCTCTCAAAATGCAAGAAGAACTGAAGAAACTGAGAGATGGAGGGATTATTCAGCCCACAAGGTATTCTTCCTAGGTTGCAAATCTAGTACTAGTTAGAAAGAAGAATGGTGACATTAGGTTGTGTGTGGATTTTAGAAATTTGAACAGAGCATCAATGAAGGATAATTATCCTTTACCAAACATGGAAAACATGCTACAGCTAGTGACTGGTTCTGAGTTACTTTCTACCCTGGATGGTTTCTCTAGTTATAACCAAGTTGTGGTGAAGGAATCAGAAAGAATTAAAAAAAATAGCCTTTACCACTCCTTGGGGGACTTATGTGTATGTCAGGATGCCCTTTGGTCTGATGAATGTTGGAGCAACCTTTCAAAGAGCAATGGATGTTGCTTTTTCGGTTACATCAATGATTTTATTGTTGTTTACCAGGATGATGTGATTGTGTTCTCTAGAAAGTGAGGTGATCACTTGCTGCACTTGGAAAAGATGTTGATAAGATGTAGAGAGTATGGTATTTCACTCAATCCAAAGAAGTGCCATTTTGGAGTGCAGAAGGAAAAGTTGCTTGGTCACATTGTGTCACAAGAAGGGGTGATGATTGATCCAGAAAGGGTAGAGGCCATCAGCAAGGTCCCAATTCTAAGAACAAGAAAGGGATTCAGTCCTTCTTTGGGAAGATAAACTTTATTAGGAGATTCATATCAAACTTTGTTGAGTTGACCATTCCAATCATTGGCATGCTAAAGAAGGACCATGCCATCAAATGGGAGGAGGATGCCATTCAAGCTTTCAATGGGATCAAGGAGGCATTAAAGCATGCCCCTGTTTTAGCAGCTCTAGATTATAAGAAGCCTTTCCAATTGTTTTCCTTTGCTTCAGAAAACACTATTGCATCTGTCTCTGTTGTAGAAGGATGATGAAGGGGCTGAGAGGCCAATTGCCTTTTTAGTAAGGCATTGTAGGGGGCTGAGATGAAATACACTATTATGGAGAAACAAGCATTTTCCTTGGTAAAAGCAACAAAGGTTTTCAGGCCTTATATTATGAGTTCAAAATTGTTTCTTATGTTCCCCACACCATGGTCAAAGACATCTTATCAGAGATGGAGGTCTCAAGAAAAAGATGCAGATGGGTGAACAAGTTGCAAGAATATGACATGGACATCCAAACCACAAAGTTGGTGAGAGGTTTGGGCTTGGCTAAGCTTATGGCTGAGAGCAACTTGCAAACTATTGAGGTGAATGAGGTAGAAGAAGGAAGGGTAGATGTCTTTGAAAAATTGATGAGTTCTGAGTGGTACAAGGATGTGATTTTTTATCTCAGACATTTATACTACCCTAAGTATTTGAGTAAGAACCAGAAAAGGGCCCTTAAGTTGGCTTCCCAGAAATATGTCATTACTGATTATGGGTTAGCTTGGAAGAACCTTGAGGGAGTCCTCTTAAGGTGCATCTTGAAGATGAAGCCCCCAAGATAATTGTTGATCTCCATGGAGGAGTTTGTGGGGGAATTTTGTTGGAAAAGTCACGAGCACACAAGATCTATGAGGGCTGGTTATTGGTGGCCAACTCTCTTTAAGGATGCAACTCTTTTGGTTAGAAGATGTGAGAGTTTCAATGCTTCTCTGGAAGACTGAAAGCTTAGGCTCCCTTCCTTTGCAGCTTGTATCAATTGAAGCCCCATTCAAGCAATGGGGAATGGATTTCATTGGTGAGATTTAGATCCTTCAAGTGTTGGCCATAAGTGGATTCTTGTAGCCACTGATTACTTCACCAAGTGGGTGGAGGCAATCCCCACCAAGAGAGCAACACACCAAATTGTCATGGACTTCATGTTGAACCATATCATCTGCAGGTTTGGGGTGCCAGTCAAAATTGTTTCTGACAATGCCATGAGCTTCAGAGCTAAACCCTTGGTGGCAATGTGTAGAGAATATGGGATAAATTTGACATATGCCTCTAATTATAATCCCCAAGGAAATGGACAAGCTGAGTCCAGTAATAAAAATTTGCTAAAGATTATCAGAAGAACCTTGGAGCTTAACAAGAGAAAATGGGGTGAGCTAGTTGAAATTTGTTGTCTGGGCTGACCAAATTACTGTTAAAAGAGCCACTAGGAAGAGTCCATTTGAGTTGGTGTATGGAACTCAGGCCCTACTACCCCTACATATGCAATTATCCTCATATCAGTTCATGCAACAACTGGAAGATCAAGAAGTAAGTCCATATGATGCCCGCATTAACTAGATTGTTGAACTTGATGAAGAAAGGAGGGCATCCCACCAAAGGCATGTAAAGTTCAAAGAAAATCTGAAGAAGTTATTTGACAAGAAGGTCACTCCCAGAGCTTTCAATGTTGGAGATCTTGTGTTGCTATGGGATAACATGCATGAAGATAAGGGAAAGCATGGAAAATTTGATGCATTATGGATGGGCCCTTACTCCATTGATATTAGGATTGGTGAACATACCTTCTTCTTGAAGGACTTAGATGGGGAATTGCTTGAATTTCCTATTAATGGTAGGCATTTGAAGCATTTCTTGGATTGATTCCTAGAATCAAGGTGAGCATCATCTATATAGTGTATAGTTTGTTGGTTTGTTTTTGTCTTTTGTGTTTTTTTCTCATTCTAGTCCTTGGTGACCTATTTTTTTTTGGTTTCTCTGTTCATTTTTGGGAGATGGCTCTGTTTCTCTACTCTGCAAGCTGACTCCTTTTCCCAATGGATATTTTTGGCACTTGGTCTACCTTTGTTCTTGTGGCACTCGCAGGGAGTGCCCATCCCCGAGTCGGAGCCAATGTTGGTGCTCAAAATAGTTTTGCCCCATTTTTCCATTGAAAATCTATCAATTTATGACCTCTGCCATATTTTATCTCCCCATCGTGTTGTGCCTGAGAAGTCTCTTGCATTCCTTTTTTTTTCCATAATCAATCCTTTCCTGGGTTGAGGATCACGTATGGATCCATGGTTGTTTCCTTTTTTCTCTGTTTTTCTGGAAAAGGTCTGTATTTGGGTGTAAACTCGGGTTTATCCTGTGTTTTCCATTTTCCACAGTCAGGATTTGTTTGTCCTTGTCATTTTTCCCTAAATACTTGAGGAAAAATGAATGGATGTAGTTCGGAGGAATGTATTTGAGCCTTGTAACATTTCTAAATTCTTTGTCCTTGGAGAAAATTTCATCTCCAAGCTCAAATGGTCATTTTTCTACATTTATGGTTTTGTGGGCATTTCTCTAGTCAAATTTACATCCTTGCATCAACAAGAAACATGGCTTCTTTTTTTGGTTGGTTAGGGGATGGTGGGAAAATGCTTTAACTTGTCACTTTTTGCTTTTTGGAAAAAAAAAATTTGGTCCCATAGCTCCGCTCAATTTTGATTGGTTCTTTTGGTGCTTACGTGGCTTCTTCTAATTGAATGGGGCGTGATGGGTTTGTTTTTGAACTTTTTCTTTTTGGCTACTTTGGAAAAAAAGTTTGAACCCACCCCGTGGCCCCACCAGGCTTTGATTAAAGAAAAATTTAAATGGTAGGGAAAAAGTCTTACTTTGACCCCTTGAGAAGGACACGTGGTAAGGTTAAAGGTGGAGATGTGGGCCTTTGGAGGCAAGTTGGATGTTTTTCCCTTTTGGAAAAATGGAGTAAAATTCTAAAATGGAAGCGGGCCCCACCGAGTCATTTTGAAGCCTTGAGGTTTTGAAGTTGCGCCATAACGACACGTGGAGTCTCTCCACCGGGGTTTCTTTCCTTAGACTTTTCAACAACTTCTTAAAGGGCCCGAGACACGTGGTGAGCCCGCGCTCATTCAAGGTCTCAACTTTTTGGGGACCATCTCAAGATGTGCCATTATGAAACGTGGCATTTTTGAAAAGTCAAAGGGGGGAAGTGGACCATCGGAGGAAACTTGGATTTTTGCCTCTTGTCACCAAAAGGATTAAAACATCAAAATGGCCCATAGACCCGATAGAGAATAGTCAAAAATTTTTTCCTGGTCAATGGTGAAGGTGTGGACTTTTGGGGAAATTTGGAAAAATTTTCCTTTTGTGGAGAAAAGAGTTAAAGTGTAAAATGAAGCATGGTTCCACTGGGACCCACATCAAAGGCTAGAAGTGGAAAGGCGGAGCTGGGGAAACTTGGAAAATTTTCCTTTTTCCAAAAAGAGGTGAAATAGTAGAATTTGGCCATGGTTCCTTTGGGACCCACTTTAGGACACATGTCAGGCTCATTTCTCAAAGGTGGAGGTGCGGAGAAAAATGTGAAAATTTTACATTTTCCAAAAGTTGCAAAAAGGAAAAAGGGGAACCCGTAGCCCATCTTAAAGTAGATCTCCCACATGGATGGTCCAAATTCAAAATAGAAATCAATGGCAATTATGCATATGTATCTATTTTTTACCATTTTCACTCCAGAGCTCCTGGGGATGTGTATTCTTGTGGTTTTTATCATTTCTTGGAGTCTCCTACACGCCAAATGAAGAGGAACATTAATCTGGTAGCTTGGTTTGGTGGGGAAGGTCTGTAAACATATCTCACCATTAAATATGCAATCTGACTATTGGATTTGACCTGATTTTTCTTTCCTTGGCACGCAAAAGACTTGTTGATATCTTGGTTTGGTGAGGAAAATGGGGACATCTTTTACCATTAAGATGAGATCTGATCTTGGGCTCGATGATCTTCCATTTTTCCTTCCCGGGCACGCAAAGAACTAGATTTGATAGATTAGGGGTGGAAGTGGTTGGTGAGTAAAAGGAAGAGTGATCTACTAGAGGAAGGAGTTGAATGTGAGAGATGTTGAAGAGATCTACCCCTTGAGCACCTGACAAATTTTTATAGATTTGATTCTAGGAATCACGATCGGGATCATGGCGAGCACTGGTGCACTCAATGTTTGGTTTTTGGGGGAAAAACTCTATTGCAAAATGTTATAAATGGCATGATTTTTGCCATGAAGAGGTTGGAGGTTGGAAGGTTGGAGTGTTAGAGGTCAGAACTGATTTTCTAAGAAAAAGCTTGATAGAACCCATCTTTCTGAGAAACTATCTGAAGAAACTGTTTATCTCTTTTGTGTTAAATTTGATCATGTCAAGGTGGTTGTAAGTGTACTGACCATTGACAAGCTTTGAGATTGTTCAAGAAACTTTCCCTCTTGATAAATTTAACCAAACTTGAGTTAATCTGTGTTATTTTTGGGAAAAATTTGTGTTTGCTTTGTTTGAATGTCTGTAAGTAGTTTTTCTTGTTCCCATTGCATTCTTACATTGAAATCTATGTGAATCACACAAGATCTTATCCTTGTGATAGTTTGGTGGCATTTTCAATTTCATTTATTAGAAGAGCTTTCATTTGATAGTGAAATAAACAAATTTAAAATCACTGTGACTCCTAGCATGACTATAAGATTGTTTGTTAGCCTTTGAGGGTATCTTAGGCATGATGAAACAGAGATTGATAATGTTCAGTTAAGTTTTCCAATTTGAGCCTTCATTTTGGATCCTTGAATTTTGTGTGAAAAGTGTTGATCTGGGCCTCCATTGAAGCACATATTCTAGTTAAAGGGACATCCTAGCTACTCTGAAGCATTCTATTATTCGAAGCTCTCCATTTTTGTAAAAATTCTCAAATATTTGGTATAATCAACTTTATCTGCTTCACCTCCCACCAAAATCATTCAAAACAATTAATCTTACCCATACCACCTGTTTGTCTTGTGTGTATACAGATGCACAATTTCTATTACCAAAACATGCAGAAACACTCAGGTTTTCATTGTCTTTAGTGGCTTAAACCTTGCTTAGAAAATATCTCCATTATCTAGAGTGACAACTCGTGAGAGTTAGGTTTTGTTGCATTGATCATATTTTCTTCAAGGTCTCCTTAAACACTTCACAAGGAAGGAATTCCCCATCTCCTCCATAAACAACAGGATATAAAAGGGTTCTCTCACCCTGGTTGAAAGGCACAACCATAAAGTAGTGAGGATAGATAAAATCCTCTTCATGGTGCTATCCATTTCTCCACATCTGAGTGACAGAGGGCTAGTTAGATAAATGTGCAAGTACACAAACATCTATGAACGGATAATTTCAAGAAGTGTATATATTCATAAGTGCATTAGTTCCTTTAGGAAAAACCATATAAGGGAAGTTGTGAAAGGAATGAATAATCAATTTGAATGATTAAAAACAAATTCATGCTAAAATAAAAATAAAAATTTTAGGTAAACAATCAAGAATCTAAATAAATGTGAATTATAAATAACACTTACCATTACATCAATTAGTTCATTGAAAGTGACAACGGGAAAATATTACAATGGAATGCTTAATGGTCTACATTATAGTTGATGTGATATCTTCAAATAATCATTTTTGTCGGGGTTTGATGACAATGGACCTAGATAGCATAGGACCATAAAAACCATTTTATTTCATTTTTTGTAAGGTATTATATGCCATATTAGGGTTTTAAGGAAGAAGATCAATTTCTCAAAAATACATGCAGAATTTTGAAAGAGTGAACAAGAATTTTTGAGCTTAGGAGAAAAGGAATAGGATCATGAAATCAAATTCAATTATACTTGTAAAATCGGGATGATTCCCCCTACATGTCAATGAAACCATATAACATATAAAATAGGTGCATCTAAAAATGAACATGACACCATATGACCTCCGAAAATGAATAGAGAGTGATGGTCATAATGTTATCCAAATATTATCATGTTAAGAGATCAGTCCCACAAGACATCATCCTTACAATTTTTGGCACAATACCACTCATTGCTTTAGTGATATTTCATGTGAAAAATGACTCATAAACTAAGGAAATTGGGAAACTCTCATATTGGCTACCTTAGGTATCCATACCTTGCTTTCATATCATCTATTGAGTGCGAAAAACATTGGTTTGATTCATATTGATATGTAAGAGCCTCCTTACTACTTCACCTCATTGATCTTGATATTGTGGGTATCCCACATAGATTTCCCATATATATTCCTCACCTCTCCAAGAGAGAGATAATCAAAGGAATTAATATTGATATTTATAAAGAACGTATCACTTCCATATGGACTTAACCTATTGAGTTTCTTGAGTCAACACTTCAATACTAGTCAAAATTATATATTCATTTCAATGATGGTTTTATCCAACCTCAAAGGTACACAAAACTATAGTTACCCTATATCTTGAGAGTTCCCCTTACTCATATTAGAGTTTTATCACATCAAAATTGGATTGAGATAGACCAAAATATCCCTTAGAAGCATCGTATATCTCAAAATTTCTCTCTAGAGCACAAGACCAAGAACTTTTTTTTTTTCATATTCTCTTATTATCATGAGATAAGAGGAAGGTTCTTTTTGATTTTTAGAGTTTCTCATGGCTATCTCTATAAGAGGAGGAGGAAATTTGTGTACATAATAGAATTATAGAATGATATAAGTTGTGTACATAGATCAGTGCAACTACCACCTAGATCAGTAGCGAATAACTCTCACTAACTCGATACTAACAAGAGAGTGACTCCACACAACTAGTAAGTTAACTCAACACAACTAGTACACCTAAGAAAGCTAACAAAACAAGTGTAGAACTAACACAAGTGTAAGATTTATCCTAATAAACAAATAAAAGAATAAATAATAACCTACACTATCAACTCGTGTCACCAGGCGAGGCGGAATATATAGCTTCCTATCATGCTTGTCATGAGGCGATTTGGCTAAAAGGCCTATTGGGTGAGTTTGGAAGAGATCAATACAAGATGAAGGTATTATGTGACAATCAAAGTGTTATTTATTTGGTCAAGAACCGGATTATCATAGTAAGATAAAGCATATTGCAGTTAATCATCATTTTTTTAGACATGTTATTGATGAAGGAACAATAACACTGGAAACGGTCCACACCACATAAAACTATGTTGATATGTTCACAAAACCCATATTATTAGATAAGTTAAAATGGTGTTTAGCTTCTTTTGGATTGTAGAAAAGGTGATGAATTGGTCGTGTAAGATATTTGAAAGAGAATTTATTATCAAGGTGGAGATTGTTAGATATGTGACACCAAAGTTAAATTTTTGATCCCTTTGCGACACGGTTTGTAGCTCACTTCTGAAGGGGGTGTGGGAGGGCTTGCCCCCACTCTTGTTGTAAGGGGGTAACGACATGTTATGGAGCTCCCTTGCCAGGGGTTCGGGGGCAGAGCCTCCAAAGAAAAAATTAAGGAGTCAATCCCTTGTTTCTAGAAAGACAAATTCAACCGAATTCTATTTTTAGGAAGGAAAATCCTAATGGCATTTTTCCACTCTATTTTAGGAAGAGGAATCCTAACTGTACTTCGCCAATTAGGTGTATTTATTTTTGTGGAGATCCAAAGTATCTCATAATGATTTCACATGTAATTTGTTCATCTCGAGTTAATAAAAGCTTGATATCTTGCACCATGGATGTTTCTCTAGGCACTCAGTTGGGGTTTTACCAATGTAGATATGGTGTTCGTCTCTTCCGTGTTTGGTATTTTGTATATTTCTTTTATCTCTATCTATATTCATTGTTTTGTTATTCAACTTTTTGCTTATTCATTACTCTAAAGTCTATATCTACTGAGAGAAAAAGAGCTATATCTAATTTGGGGTAGTAAGACATGTATTTAGAGATAGTTTTTAGAGGGTTTATTTTTGGGGGAGGTATTTTTGAAATCATAGAAGAGGAGAGGGAAAGTCGAGCAAGCAAACATACTCATCCCACAACCAATCAACCATTATGCTAGTAAGAGGGCCACTTCCATCGTGATGTCACCCGTTTGGGCATAAAAATCATGAAATGGTAGCTAGCTAAATAAATATGTCGTGTTTTACATGTCTTTTCCTTAATATGGTAGCTAAATGAATTTTAACTTAAACTATTTGACTTTAACAACACCATTATTGATATTTGTAAGGAAATAATTAAATGTTATATTTCCTTATGTTTCAAATCACAAGTTGCATCTTAAAAATGTTTATTTGTAATTGATTTATTTATTTTTGTTGGTAATGAATGGATATGACCATCCCTTAGATGCCATAAGTGCCTATTCAACAATAATTTTTATAACAAACTGGAAACCCCATTTCTATATATATATATATATATATATATAGTTTTGAAAAAAATTAAAAATATATTAAACGGATATACCAAGATAGGTATATTGAGATTAATCATAGTTATTGTCCTTTCCAATAAACCATCATCGATACTGCCTTGCAGTTGCTCATATTTTACTCAATATTTCATATATTTAAATCTAACGTAACAGCCAACTTCTTCCGAGGGTTGTCCATCATTAAAATACTAGACTATTTGTCCCGAACTCCTCCGCGTAATCTGTTAAATTAATCTATATGAAAATATAATTTTAATATTTAATCACTGGAGAAGACATCGTCATTTATGAAAGTGGGGCGATAGAGACACAATACGTTAAACCGAAAGCCATTCAAACGTGGCAATGCAGGCTCAGCGAGGGACAACGTAATCGCATGAGATGATTTTTTAAAATAGCTTCAATAAGAGGTGGCTGGGAAAAACTGTAGCTTACCTTATTGACGCACAGAATACTCTTTATATTTAATTGATCGTCATTTTGTTTTGTTTGGTTTGAGATAATAAATTGATTATGATTTCGATCAAGACATTTTTGTTAAATGTGTTTATAGGTGTAATTTATAATGATAGTTTGGTGGTAGCGGTCATGATGATGGAGTGTTATAGTGTAATATGTTCATTAAAGAAAGCCAAACTCAAATTTGAAGCTCATTCAACTAATATATATATATATATATATATATATATATATATATATATATATATTTTAAGAGAGGTTAATCAAAAAATAGTAATATTTTAGGCATATGGTAATGTTTGGCAATGTGTTTTTCTTAATTTTTTTTTTTTTGATTGATACAATGATGTAATTAAATTGATGTCATTTACCATAGATCAAAGAGAAATTAGAAGAGAATGTAATGTAGTTATTAATCGATGTGATATGTAAAAATGTAAGATAAAAACATTGAAATTAATATCTATGGGTGAATTTAATAATGAGTATTCAGGACTTAGATTTGATGTCCATTTGACTACCATTAAGAATTTTAAAAATTTTGTTTGGAGAAGTCCATACATAAATCATAATGTCTTGGCCATGTGACAAAATTTAGAGCCCATTTTTTATTTCCTAATTTTTTTGTGACAAGGTTTAATATATTTGGATGCTAAACAACACATTTAAGAAACTTTAATTTAGTGATATTCAATGTCTAGGCAATAAAGCTATGGATCTATTAGTCAATGCAACCACAAAAGTTTTCAATAATAAGTTAGTCATTTAATGAGTTGTAGAAGTAATTTAAGATGTATTGAAGAAATATATTTGATTTGGGATAGCAAGGCATACATTTCACCTATAAATTTTTAGAAGTGTTTTTGGGATTGAAAAAATATTTTATTTGCCGACTAATATTTAATGGTTAAAATAATTTATTTTTTAATTTGAGTCAATGTTCAATAAATATATAACTATGTATTTATACATGAAAATGTAAATTATAAGTGTGAACTATAACATTATTATATGATCTATATTATTTTTAGTTTTGAGTTTTTTACTTTCGGATGTATTTTTAGTTTTACATGTACCTAACTCAATGTTTAATAAATAAAATAAATATATGATTATGTATTTATACATGGAAATGTAAGTTATTTTAAAAGTGTGAAGTTAGGTAAATAAGCTGAAGGATATTAGTGTGGAAGTAAATTCTAAGAGAATTTGTTGGACAATATCAAAGCCAACAACGTGAACATATGACAGAGGAAAAAGACAATATATGAATGTGAATGAAAGAGAAAGACATGTCAAACACAGGGTAGAAATTGCAAATGAAGAACTCGAAGCACAAATGAGACAACGTGCAGATGAAATGGTAGCATATCATGCACATATATCTCAAGATGATCAACATATATCAAGAAGAAGATTGCAAATAGACATGTGAAGTAGATGATGAAAATGAGGATAATATCCAACAAAACATGTCACAAAACATGAGTGGGAGATAATGCTTGGATTACACCAACAATAAATTATACGTTTTTGAGATTTATGTGTTGGGTTGAAGGGATATTGATAGGAAAGTCACTTGGAATATAGACTACGGGTGAAGAACAAATGAATAAAACTCTAAAATTTATAACCATGTGGCTAAATATAATTGTTTACTTGGAATTAAAGACGAACCCTTCAATTTTAGACATGATAACCTAAGTGAGAAACAATTTTTTTGATATAATCATCAGACATTATAATCAAGGACATAATGCACCTCCATTGAATATGATAATCCAAGGTATGACAGGAACAATAAAATCATATCTTATTGGAGGGATTAAGTTGGCCTTTCTAGATTTATCACCACAACATATCCCCCTTCCACTACTTACTCCAACTGGAGTTACAACATTTAACATTGGTGCCTCAACCATAGATACAACATTGTAAATGCCTATTGCATTTTTTGAAAAATTAGAAGGATAAAGGTTAACGAGCTTTCAAAAATAAATATACCATTTTAAGTATATTTTGATTGATGAGATGAATTTTATAGGTCAAAATATAGATTCTTGACTATGACAAACATTCCCAAATTTTTTTGATATGTGCTTCGGTGGAAGGTCTATCATTTTTGTTGGAGATTCGGGACAATTGCCTCTAGTATTGGATACACCTTCATATGCAAGTTATTGGCTAGATTTTCTACACGAGATAAAAACCTAGGTAGTCATGAGATAAATCTCCCTCATTTACCAGTGAGGCTCCCATGTAAGATTTCATCAGTTATATTTTCTAATATTTATATGTTGGTTTTACTTTAACCGTGTAGCTCATGTACCATAGCTAGGCAATTTTGCGATTGTAAGAAATATGTGTAGAATAAGAGAAATAATTAAATACGAGAAGAAAGGAAAGAAGATTTGTAATTTAACTAATAATTTACAGAGTTGGTCACATTTACATAGACAAAAAAATAGATCTTGAAATACATAATTTAAAGGAAAGGAAAGTTTAAGATCCAGATCTAAGATAACACAAATTTTATGCAAAGATCTATATAGAAATAAGAAACAAATACATAAATCGACACAAAGTTCTCTTGAAATATGCCTCCTTTCAATTCCTTAGCTTTCAAAAAAATATAAAGGGTTTTAGCTCAAAGTCTGGAACACAAGAATGTTGATTAAAATTTTTGATCCTTTAACTTGTAGGCTCTTCCTCTATTTATATTGTATAGAGGGAAATTGCAAATGCAAACTACAACTGAACTAAAACATGTGGGAAGTTGTAAAGGGAACATCTGACAATCTTTCTCCTAGAATTCCTCTCTAAGTGACATACATCTAGAGGTTAAGCCAAAGTTGTGCACATCTGTCACTTATCTTAGAGAACTTTTACAAATAACTTAAAGTAATTCCTTTTAAACCAATAACTTTAATCTTACAATTTCATACGGGAACATAAGGAATAAGAGAAAGAAGATGTGCCGATGTTACACCCTACGCTTTCTTCTTGTTTTGATATTGAATATACTTGTCGAACATATAATTCAATAATTTCCCATCTATTTTAGCAACAACCTCTTTCTTGGTCCTAAACTGCAGCAATCCTTTGGAAAAAATGTCAATGTTTACTTCCACTTCCTTCAAACTAGGCTCGAACTCTTTAATATCCGATTGAAGCGTTATCAGCTTGTTAATTGAATTCAATGTGAAAGTCTTGACAACTCTATCAATCCTCTCTTGAACCATCAAAAACAACCCTTCAAGAGAAGCAGACACCTTGTCTGGAATGGTTCTTCTGCAGGAAGAAACATCCCCAACTACTTCCTCCTTGGTGAAAGAAACTATATTGTCCTGGCAATGACAATATCCTATCCTTGAGCAACTGCATTCTTTTCAACATAAGCTTGAGAATTTCCATGTGGAAAGAAACTGCAAACTCAAGATGTTTGTCTTTTTAAATCAATCCATCAGACACAAGTTGTTCCACAATCAAAAATTCCTTTTGAAGCTTATTTATTTTAACCAAAATGTCTATGTTACTTTCAGTGACTCGTATTCTCATCCATTATTATTGTCATCAGTTGCTTGGTGAGATAATGCACCTTTCATAACTTCCAGACTAGTTGGTACCTTTTTGAGTTATTTTAAAGCTTGGTGAATGATTTAGTTTTTCCATTCATTAGTAGCGATGACTTGATTACTTGCATCCTCCACCTCCTCAATCGGATGGTTTCTCACCTGCTCATGTGCTAAAAGCTATGTCTCGAGAGGAAGATTTGGAAACCTTAGCAATAATTTCACACAACTGGGTAACTTTGATCTTGAAGTTTGATTTTCTCTGCCTTCTCTTTGTCCATCTTGAGGAATAAAGTGTTTATTAGTGTCTTTGTATCTTGATTTAATCCTTCCATGGTAGTCGAACTAGTGGCAATTTGGTTACAGAGATATCTCTGCTACGGTGAGTTCTCCTTCTGCTTGGGAATCACAACTCGGTGAACTTATGCCCCGATTCTTCAATAATCAACCTTAAAGTTACCTTGGTAACTTTAGGTCTTCTATCCTTTCCACCCTTGTCAAAGCATACAAGTGTGTCCCACTTTGTGGCCATAAATATTTTAAAATATGACTGGTAAATAAATAATTAAAAATAACTATAAAATTTTAAAAAATCGAGTAAATTCTGGATGCCCTGCACCTTGGTATTTATAGCCTCTTAAAAATGCATGTTTGGTCATTTTATATGTGTTTGGTCATGTTTTGGTTGTCAGACATAGTTTTCTCTTCCGAGTTGATCTCCTCTCGGCTTCGGGAACTGCTCGCAAATCCAACCACAATGAAAAATTACTTCTTAAGGAATGAGAAGTCACTGAGTGTACCACCCTCTCATGCTCAGAATCTACTACATCCAAATTTTCCATAGTGTTGTGGCTACCATCCTCTGAATTTTCCAAAGACAATGCTTTTTAAACTCTTCCATTTGTGCTTTCATCTTCTCTGTAGGGAGAGGTGAAGATCCGAGTGGTGAGGAGGAAATAAAAATGATCTTTGGATTCAACAGAGGAACAATGACATCTGTTTGGGGTTTAAGGGTTCTGAAGTGCTATGAGTTGACACAGGAGAAGCTTCATTTGAAAGTAATACCTTGACATGATAGTTGTAGACTTGACCTTTTACCATACCGAGACTTCTTGTATACTTTAAGATTCTATGGTCTCCTACTACTTTCACCTTCATTCTTCCTTTTCCGGAGTCTCATGTAATAAAGTTACCTATGATCTAATTTATCAAAGCTTTGTCCATGCAATACCCCTTCATTAATAACCAATTTAAAGTGTTAACCAAGACTGCGGAAGACCTTTCCTCAATCATTTGACAACCAACTATGCTTTCCTGAAGAGCATCTCTATCTCCTCCCATTTGATGGTATGTGTCAAGTACCACATGCCCATCATCCGTGAGATTTGCAAGTATTCGTGTTAAACCATAATCAGACACATTTTACATTGATAACCTACTGAAATATTTCTTGTTGAATTCATACTTGCTTCTATACTTTATCCAAAAGTATTCCAACAAAGGTACATGTGAATATTCCTAGGAAATTGTCTTCTTCGCTATCCCATATGGATCAAATTTCAATCGTGTCGGAAAGAAGCGGTGCTCATATCCGAGAAAACATTTCGACTTCGATTCCCCTCACCTTATGGATGCTCTCGCAGTTGTAATAACCCACCGTGATTGGAAAGAAACCTATAGTTTTGTGTCGTTTCGATTGTAAGTCATGCATTTCCATGATCCGCTTGATCAACTCCATGATGACCCACTTAGATACCTCGAAACTTGAATGGTTCTCCGAAAATTAGTTGACCCCGAGATACCTAAATTCTGCAAACTAGATGAAGATGCAACCATGCTTTGGGATATAGCTTCCCAAGCTTCTTTGCTCACTCTCTCTCGATCTTTAGATCCCTATTCAATTTGGTGATGAATTCATGAAGAACCCATCATTGATCACGTTGTAATATTTTTGGATTCAAGAATTGTCAACTATGGGAATCACTCAAAAATAGGATCTTTAGAAAAAACTCCTCGTCTATCCAGTTTGGAAAATATATGTTGAGGCTCTTTGAATATACTAGATATGTAGTCATTTTGAAGTTGAACATCCACCTCACAATTCGGAGCTACTCACCAATGTTGTCATAGATTATCTCCTCCCAATTGATTATAGAATCAACTCTATTGATCTCAATGGTTCTCACAAAAGCGTACATCCATGAGAAGAAGTTATGGGTATTGACTCCTCCATTTAACCGCAAAGTAATTTGGTAATATCATCAACTTCCGGACAAGATTGGATCATGGAATAGTCCTCAAGAACTTTGATAGAGCTCGAGATTCTTCATGTATCTCATTATTCATTATGCCCACACAATCTCGATTTGTGATTTTACCATCTATTTCCAGCATCCATCATGCTAATTGCAATCACCACTAGCCATCTCAAAATCTTCACACAATAATTAATAAATTGTGCATCTAACCCGATTATTGTCTTTCTGCGAGAATCTCAAATATTTCGGAAAGAGGATGATAATACGTTACACAATCCATAACAAATTCAGGCAACTGAGTTGTGATTAGAAACGCTAAAGCTTGAATAATCCCGCTGCTTTTAATTTCCCGCATGAGAGATGTCCTTCAGCTCTGTATCTATCAATTAAACTAGTGACGGGTTTAGGGCCTACATCTGTATCATTGATGTCAAGAAATCTGGAAGCTATGCATGATTCAACCGATTCTTCTCTTTCATCATGGTTGAGACAGGTCTGCATGCTCTGAGCTCTTTTATTTTAATTTTGTCGGAATCCCTTGTAATTAGATAAATTTGTGCAAATCTAAAAATTTATTCTAATTTGGAAGATATATTCAATGTATCGACATTGATTTGATCTTCCTTTCAAGTAATATGAGCACCGTGATGAATACCTATAATTAATTTAGACAAAGATGGAGTCCATGGCATGAATACTTGATTTTTATCACCAAAATTTGAGACTTAGCTAAGTCTCAAATTAATAAATAACATTAATAAATAACATTAATTACATGCCAAGGTGGGTCACACTTTTTGTAAGGGCATTTATTAAAAATAGAAAGTCAAAGTGATGGGAATTTCCAACTTGCATTGCAGCTCCAAAAATCCCATCTTTCACTTAAGTGATTTGACTTTCATAATGGGAATTTTAACCTGCGTTGTAGGTAAGAAATTCCCGCATGCCTGTCATTGCCAAAATTCTCATTAGTAGCTTAAACCCTCCCTTCCAAAAAGTGTGACTTGCATGGAAAATAGCCTTCTTCTCAAAAATACAACTTACATGGGTGAATAAACTTCTTTGATGAGAAAATTTAACTGCTAGGTAGACAAGATATTCTTACTGGTGCTTTAAGTGATTTTTCTTTATAATGAGAATTTTCACCCTACGTTGCAGGTAAGAAATTCCCACCTTCCAGCCTCCTCTAAAATTCCCATTGCAACTTAAGTGACTTTGACTTGATGGGAAAAAGTAACTTGCTATGTAGGAAAGAAATTCCCACTTGCCTAGCACTACCAAAATTCCCATTAGCAGCTTAGATCTATTATCCCAAAAAGTGTGACTTGCCAGAGAGGTGTTTTCGCTTAAATTCTTATTTTTTTTTTCAGAAGTCAAAGCATTCGTGATTAGTTTCTTTCTTTGGTGAGGCCATGGATGACTTCTAGACATTCTAGGTAATTAAACATGCAATACAGAGTATAGAACAGATCAAGGGGAATTATGTAGATGCAGAGACCATAGAGAAAACCAAAAATAAAAGCAAAAAGAAATAAATAAAAATGAAAAATGTTGCAGAAGTTGTAGACAATTGCTTTGAATTCATTCCTAGTGAAAACCCTATTGAGATGTGAGAATACTGGCATGAAAAAATTCAACAGGTTCAACTGCAACACAATTCACATTAAACGAAACTTTATTTATTTAATAAATAATTAAATGAAATTCCCACAGACAAAACCCGACGGAGGGATAAAATGAGTTTTAGCATCTGGGTATTTGTCAAAATTGGCTCATATGATTCACTGGGAATATCTAAACGTAATAGGGACAACTTCAGGCAATAAAAACACAAACAAATCCATTATTTTAAAAAGAACAAAGAATTTCTAAAGGGGTAGTCCCATATTTCAAGGTGAAATCGAGGACACCAAAAACATTAACACAAGAAAAATTGTTATGGAAAATGTTGGGCCCCTAAAATATTGACTAAGTCCAAAGAGGCGCAAGGGCGCACAAGGCTAAAGTTAAGAAATGGGTGTGCAAGGCAAGGTTTGAGGAGGGTCTTAGTAAAACCCGTGTTACACACCGAAAGAACAAGGTCTCTGGATCGAGCCATATTTAGCGTATCGGGAAGAACACGAAAAGTGTGACCCGATCTGCGCATGCGGAGTGGATAAGGTGCCGGCTTAGCGACTGAGGTTAGCCTAGGAAGGAATATGCCCTACGATGGAAGCTTTTAGAAGACCATCATGGGAAAAAATGGAGAGCTCAGGCCTGAAGGAGCATGCTCCCATGGAGGATCACATTTATACACTTGGCACCGAATTTGAGGCTACAGAAGGATGAGTTGGCACTTCGGGATGCCTATAAATACAAGCGCCCATAGAAGAATATGAGGGAGATATCAATAGAGAGCGGAGCTCTGTAGAAATACCGCAAGGAGTCATATTGGGTTGGGTAGATGAAATATAGGAGAAGGATGTATCAAGGGCTTGGGGTTATAAAATTTATTTTTGAGAGCTAAATGATATGGATCCAGTTATAATGCATGACTCCGGTCTGCTATAATGTGGTGTTTTGTAGTAATTATAATGAATGTAATGAGGTTACCGAGATAATTTAATATGATCCTTCTTGGTTCGGATTCATACATGATTCTTCATAGTTCCTTTTCATGTATGTTTATAAGATGAATATGAATTCCTATGCATTTCCCTTTCTGTTTTGATTCAGTTCTTAATCTGTTAAGTACTTCTATGTTTGGAATGACTACACTGATCTAGAAGCCATTCTAAGCTCTATGATGCTTAAATGTCTCATTTCCACTCACTTCCTTTAAGTTTGGATCATAGATGATGTTTTCCCACTTAACTCACATAAAAGAGAGACTCGATGCCCGCATGTGCCTCGGGTGAGCGCCTAGCACCTGCTGGGTGATAGGCCGACGCGCATGGGATTCCCTTATTCTTTGGTGGTTGTAAAAATGACTACATCTTGGTTCCGTTCTTTGGGACCACTTTTTGAAGTTGTAGGGGAAATGTCATACATCATGACATGTGTAATAAGTGATGATAGAATGCCTAACTTTGGAAAGTTTTGAATCATGGTTCAAGAGCACGGAGGAAGAATTTTCTCATAGATTCAACACTGGACCTAATTTTGATGCACGTAGATGGGTAGAAGAGAACCTCTACCATGATTTGTATGAAACTTTTTTTGTTGCTTCCCAGTAGAGTTGCATGAATGGCTCTCGGTAAATGTGTCTAGATCAAGTTGGTATTGTAGATCACGCACATGGACCCAAGAAGAATACCAAAGGTTGCAGGATGTAGATCGACGTGGACTTGTGATGTGGATCATTGGTGGAAAGGAGTACTAGCTAGCTACACTCTGGAGTACACTATTTCTACATATTCTTGTCCAGAATTTGTTGAGTTTGAGTTTCTATGGGAGCCCAGAGGATCATTTCTATGTTATTCCTCTAGCAATGAAGATCTTGATTGTTACCTTGAGTTTAGAGGCATTTCCGACGATAGACTAAACCATTCTGAGCGTTGGGCGAGGAAGCTAAGGTGGAGGAAGATGGTAGACATTATGATGGAGAAAGAAAGGGAGGAGAGACGACTCAAGTATAGTGAAGTGCGTGAAAGGGAGATTGTTAGACAACATGAGGTTGCAAGTGTGATGGATATATGGAGGTAGATGTTGTGGGAAGGATTTGAGGTTCACGTAGAGGACGTGGAACCTGAGTAGTCTGTGCTACCCCATCTTGGCAAGTGTGTAAGAGAGACCCTTCGGCTTCATGAGAGTTTCTGTGTGGAGAGAGAAGATTCATTGGCACGCATCTGAACCCACCTAGTGACGAAGCCCTGTGATTGGTTTTCCAGATCAAGGAAGGAGTATCACTGACCCAATTGGTATTAATGGAAGTCATAGATCTGCACCCAAGAGATATAATTTCTCATTTCCCACTTCTATGGCTACACATACTATTCCAGTATTCGGAGGAATTTTGGACAAGGAGCAAGTACACAAACCTTTGGTCTCGCATGTCAGGAGTGGCGGGGTACACTATTGGTAGTGGGGCATTATCATAGACCATTGACACATAGTTCAGTGGAACTTTGGGGACCCTTGGCATGACCACTATAGGACTTGGTGGATCTAGTGGGTCAAGAGGAACAAGACCTAGTGGATTTGGTGGGTCTGGTGGGTCAGGAGGCATTAGACTGGTGGATCTAGCAATGGGGGAAACACCGGAGGAAACCAAGGCTCTAGCTCAGGAGGACAAGGGCCCCAACCACCTCCTCAAGTCTTCTTTGAGATGTCTTTACATTTTCCATATTATATAGGTATTAAATATGTTGCAAAACATGTTCACAAGTGTGAGCTGCTATGGCATGTGAAAGGGATCACTAGCCCAAAGCGGAAGGCAAGCCAGTTTGTAACGACATTACAAGGCTACACGCATAGTTGGTATATGAAATATGACCCTCATCAAATGGTGGTGGATTATACTACTTAAAAAATGCCTTCCTAGTAGAGTTCCACATCCCTGAGTTTGAATAGAAGAGCATTAGCTCCCTTGAGGAGATCCAACAGGAATGGCTAGAGAGTGTGCGGGAGTATGACGTGCAGTTTAAGACTCTCATGTCAAAATTTTCATATGAAATTCACCCTTCACAACATGCTCAATGGTTTGTTGGAGGGTTGATAACTCCATTTAGAGTATCTTTATCTCATAACACTTTCACAGACCGCATGAAGTGTTAGAAGTCATTACTGCGCGCCGAAGTTTGTTGGAAGTGTTGATACTAGTGTTAGCCCGTTCTGGAGGCCCAAATTGATGCTACGGCTAAGCAGCTAGAGAAGTTGTCTATGAACTTAGCTCATGAGACTCGTAGTGGTATATGGTGTATAGATTGTGAAGTAGAGGGGCATGTCAAGGATAGTTTCCCCGGAAGACAAGATGACGCCTTGTAGAAGTAGATTGTGAGATCTATCATAGGGACAATGATGCGAGTAGATGTCCCTTGTTACAACATGTAATTTAGAAGAATGTGTCTTGCTACTATAAGATCTACACCTCTACAACCCATGATACCAATGATTGTAGGCTTATTGACTAGATCCATGAGGCCATTGATCATGGTGTGCACCTGCAGACAAAGCATCGGTAGTTCTAAGGGTGATGATCACTAGTATGAGGAGCGCGCAGATGGAGGAACGCATGAAAGGGGATTTCACGGAGGATTCTATGGTCGTGGTAACCATGGAGGAGGAAGAAGTGAGTTCCCATGTGGAACTTGTTTTAATTTTGGGTCTACAGAGCATTACAAACAAGAGTTGCTAGACTTATTGTAGTGCTCATGGTGTAGGAAGAAGCACAAGTATGAGGAGTGCCCTGAGATGTTTGATCATATGAATCAAAAGACACCGAGAAATATAGGGGTGTTGAATGGTGAGCATTAAGAAGGATGACACACAATGGATGCCATGGGTGATACATGATGCATGATTGGAACCTATTATGGTAACAACAAGAGCAGAGGTCATGCATGTAAAGGAAATGCCAGGCAGAAGAACCTAGTTTCAAGGGAAGAAGTGGTACATGGGAAGTACCCAGACCTTGCACATCAAAAGGAGGTATATCAAGAAACCATGGATGTCATTTAGAGTTTACAAGGAGAAATCCAAGTTTCTAAAGGAGTAGTCCAGGAGGGAGGAGCAAAGAAGGAAGGTCGAGGCGCCAAAAGATGACCTAGATGAGGTCAAGGAAGTATGTAAAATGCTAAGGCAAGAGAATATTATTCCCTTGCTAGGATCATGGTTGAGAGAGAAGGTACCACGCGTTAGAGAAGAGTGTGAGAGGTAGGTCTTGCATGCAAACCTTCCCCCTCACAACCTTGAATATGATAGGGAGATCACGTTAAATGCGGTCATGGATGGATGGCTCCTTAGTAATATCCTCATTGACACAAGTGTGAAGGTCAATGTTCTCACCTTGGATGCATGGCATCAGATGGGAAGACCTGCATTACAACCATCTTTGAATGTGTTGTATATGGCGAACAAAATGAAGGCAATGCCCATCGAGTGTCTTAAAGGATGCAACCATCACCATTCAGGGAGCTAAGTTTATTGGGGACTTCAAAGTCTTGGCACTCACCGAGGAAGATAATTTCCTAGCACTACTTGGGTGCCCATGGTGCTATAAGAACAATGCGGATCTTTGGTTCAACAAGGGATACATAAGCTTTGAAAATGAGGAGGAACAGTCATCATACCCCTGGATGATGGGAAATCAATGCCCTATACCGAACCCTTAGGAGAAGAGGTCTTGGATAGAATATGTGTGTGCTCAATCGGGGATCCAGAGACAAGAGTTAGATCTAATCTCGTTCAAACATTCGAGTATTAGAGTATAAAACCCTTTGTGGATAAGGAATTGTAGGTTGTCAAGTGCCTAACCATTAGAGATAGTGCCATGGCAGAAGATAGGCTATTGGAGTTTCTAGGTGAACCTGGCCTGGAGGCGCACTTTGAGAAAGAAGAAACATAAGAGATACAACTTGAGTGTGCATGTTTGGAAAAAGAAAAAGGAAAGATGGTGTATGTGATTGATGGAGAAGAAGCAGAAAAATTGGATGTTGACCATTCTGTGGGGATGCACGAGGTGGTAGATAGTGTTGATGAATGGGCATGCATCTATCATGAACCTTTAAAGACAAAGAAGGTTAACATCGGCTCAGAAGAAGAGCCTAAAGAGGCTATCATCAGAGACTATTGGTTAGAGAAGGAAGTCTCCAAGATCATTGATATTTTACGTGAGTTTGAGGATTTATTCCGCGTGGGTATCATGAGCTTAAAGGAATCCACCATTCCTTGGGGAGATGAGGATAAAGCTGAAGGAAGGTGCATGCCCAGTCAAGAAAAGACCATACCGAGATGAATCCTAACCAACACGTGAAGGTTAAAGAGGAAATAGATAAGATGATAGCGGCAGGCATTATTGAAGCTATTGAAGAGTCAAAATGGATAAGTCCAATGGTAATTAGAATCAAGAAGGATAGAAGAATAAGGATCTATGTTGATTACAGGGACCTGAATGCAGTATGTATCATTGATCCTTTCCCAACCCCATTTGCTGAATAAATCTTAGAGGGAGTGGCAAGGCACAAGATCTATTCTTTCATAGATGGATTCTCGGGCTATCACCAAGTAAGGATCATAAAGGAGGACCAAAGGAAGATGAATTTCGCCACTGAGTGGGGAAGTTTTTCCTATACGGTCATGTCATTTGGATTGAAGAATGTGCCTGTTGTGTTCTCACACATTGTGGTACAAGCTTTCCAAGACTTCATCCATAATTCCTTCAAGTCTACATCAATGATTGGACAAAGTATATCCATTAGTAAAGGACCATTGTGACAAATTAAGGCTGATCTTTCAAAGGTATCGGTAGTTGAGGATATTGCTTAACATTAAGAAATGTGTCTTTGCTTTACCATGTTTGGAACACTATTGGGGCACATCATATGTAAGGAGGGCCTCTTGGTAGATCACGTAAAGGTTTGAGTAATTGTGGGATTGAGGGAGCCTACTAGCCAAAGCACAAGTGCATGGATTTCTTGGGCATGGGGTACTAAAGGAAATTCATCAAGGGGTACACCAAGATCACCATGCCTTTAGAAGAGTTTCTTAGACATAAAAGTGCCTTTCATTGGGGAGAGGTGCAACAAAAGGCATTCAACATAAAATTTTCTAGGATTGATTCGGGGAGGATGCGTAGAGCATTGAAGAAACTATGCCGGATGCATTAGATTGTTTAGGTTGCGGCATGCACCCTCGGATTTGGAGGATATTGCAGTATTTCTCAAAACAGGTGTGGTGCCAGATGGAATGAAGGCCTTGGAGAAGAAGAAGTTTGCCATACGCACGCGTCCCCTACATGCTAATTAATGGAGACCTATACAAAATGGTTTGTGATGAGGTTATGTGCCGTTACATACTAGAATATGAGCACATTGCAACTATGGAAGAAGCGCATGGTGGGATTGCAGGAGGACACTATGCGAGAAATGCAATTGCACGGAAGATTCTACTCGTAGGGCTTTGGTGGGAGACCATTTATCAAGATTGCATTACCTTCTGCAAGGTCTGTGACCATTTCAGTGCCTTGGCAAACCTGGGGAAAATAGATGAAATTCCCTTACGACCAATAGCTAGCATAGAACCATTTGAGAAATGGGCTATCAACTTTGTCGAACCAATCTTGCTAGTGGCGCGAAGGACTAGTTCTGATATATCCTCACTTGCATACCGATTATTTGACAAAGTGGGTAGAGGCAAGACCTACAAAGGACTTTGTACAATGGCTATCACATGCTAGATTTTTATGGGAAAACATAATCAATAAGTATGATGCCCATTGAATTTAACCAGTGATAGAGGTACGAACTTCCTTAATGAGATGGTTAGGATTCTATTATCGGAATTCATGGTGGCCCATCACAAAACTACCCCTTATCACCCTTAAACAAATGGAAGGCCTTAAAAAATGAGGCATTTAAAAAATACTTAGCCCACATTGACTAAAATTTGTGATTGGTAGACAGGATTGGGATGATGAAGTATCATCTGTTCTTTGGGCGTATAGAACAACTTACAAGAGATTGAATAAGGCCACACCATTTCAATTGGTTTTGGCGTGAAGGCTATCCTACAAGTTGAATTCATGTTACCTTCTCTATGTATAACATGCGGGAGGATTGGCCGATGATAAAGCTTTGGAAGAAAGAATCGAAAAATTAATACAATTGGATGAAAGACGATCACTTGCCGAGTGGAGCCGAGAAGATGGAAAAAGAAAAAGAAAAGGCATGGCATGATCATGACATTAAGAATAAGAAGTTTGAGATTGGGCAGATGGTCTTACTGTATGATTCAAAGTTTCTATGCCATCTTGGGAAGTTAAAAGTCCATTAGTTGGGTTCCTACATCATCTTGTACATCCTTGATTTGGGTGCGTGTCAGTTACAAGAACTGGATGGGATGAGATTTTTAGGACACTTCAATGGGAGTAGGCTAAATCCGTACTATAAATAAGTCTTATTGGTGTTTGTAAATAAGGCAATATTGCTAGTTAGTTTAGGATTTCCCTTAATGCATTTTCTTTTCTTATGTTTCCCTTTCTCATTTTTATTTTTTGTTGTGCCTTGGCGCCGCTAATCACATTACTTTTTAAAGGTTGTAATTTACTGAGAGGACCACGCATAATTTTTAGTGTGGGGTGAAGTAAGGTGGAAGAAATTGAAGTGTGAAGTGCCATAAAGGATTGCATTGGAAATCCTGGTTGAATGGCCCTGTGAAGGATGTATATGTAAGGAAAGGTGAAAAAGGATTGTTGGTGTCAGGATAAGGCTACATTAGGGATCCACGTACAAGAGAGGAAGAAGCGCAAATGCAACACCGAGGTAGGTAAGAGCAAAAATCATGACAGAAGAAGTGCCTTTGGTGCTGGTTATGCACATGCAAGAGTCTCCTATCAAGATGGATTGGTTGTGTGCCAGAAGGTTGGGGAATTGTCCATGCAAGGTTGGGCATGTGAGTTAAAGTGCTAAAGTCAAACTTTGTTGAAAAATATGCATTAATTGTTGAAATTATGATGGTAGGTAAGATAACATTTAATATTAAAATGTGGGAAAAATATAAATAGAAGGTTGGGGAACTTCATTATTTACTTTTTGAATACAAAGGAAGAGATTTTGCGAACTAGGGTTTTCAAGAGTTGATCCGTGTGAAAAAAATTGGCAAATTTTAACCGTGAGTGACTAGTTTAGATCTGCAAACTGGGGGGAAGTAATTCATGAGTGTGGGTAGAGTTGTGGCGAAGCACCATCTTGTGAAAAGATATTCCAGTTAGGGTCTAGTAGCTAGGGCACGGGTTAGAAAGGATATTCTTCACAAGTTCGAGATCTAAACTTGGAAAGGGTAGAGAAGCAGAGGAAAAGACATTGAAGTGCAGAGAAAACCTACACAATGGCACCCAAGAAACTAGCAGTAACACCTAAGAAGGGCAAGGGAAAGGGAAAACAACAAGAAACCACCACAAGTACCAACGAGGAATGGTATGCAGAAATGCAGTACCCATATGGGGTTTTGCTCGGGATGGAATGGGAATCCCACTTGAGAAAAATGACAGTAAGTGACTACAATCATCGCACAAATGCAATTGAAAAGGAAATGGAGCTGGAGTTAGTGCACCCAACTAACCAGAGAACACCTGAGGGGTTACCAATTTATAGTGGCAAAGTCAAGGTGAAGTTAGAGAAGGTAGGATTATTGAAACTCTATGAGTTTCCCTACTTTGGAAAGCCAGAGCACCTCTATCAGTGGCTAATGTTGTGTGTACATGAAGACCACTTTCACTTTGTGGGGCACAAGATGCACATAACCCCTCAGCTAATTTCAAGATTCATAAGCCTTATCTGTGAGGGAGAAAGCTTAGATGATGACTTGTGTGACAAGGAAGCAATCAAGGAAACAATGGCCTCCTATGCGTACAAGAAAGGGTAAAGGTATTTTGATATCGGGGATATTCAAGACCCAATGATGAGAATGGCTGCGCGCCTAGTAAAAACTCAACGCGCAAGAAAGATGGACACAAGTAAACAAGTCCTGGTTGAATGTTTGGTGAAGAATATCAGAGGGCACCATCTACAATCTATCCACATACATTGCAGATGAAATTATATCAACATTGGTGTATAGGAAGGAGACAAGATTCTCTTTGGTAAGGTCCTTTTAACCATTGTGTTCTCAAAGATTGGAGTGCCATATGCAGCAGACAAGTTCGTTTAGGAGTACCCAAAGGAAGACCCCCCGCCTGTAAAAATATTTGAGAAATACACTTGTGATAGTATGATGCCCATTCACAAGGCACATCTTGAAAAGTGGTATACGCACTTAAGGAATGCGTTCGGGGTAGAATGGAGAATACTAGAACAACTGCCAGCGCTTACTTTAGGAGAAGCTGAGTCTATTGTATACCAACACTTTTGTATTGGTAGGTTCAAATTGACTGATGAAAACATGAGCCCATGGTGCAAGCTCCCATTCACCTTCACAACTCAATACTTCTAGGTAGGAGTTAACAGATTCAAGGAGTCTAAGAAGTTAAAGCTTAACCTTGGAAGTTTGGACTAGGACCACAGGGAGATGCATAGGACATTGGTCTACCCCAACAAGCATACGTACATGGAAAAGTACGTGTTGCATGAAGTCCAAATGGTGAAACCCCTAACTCTGACTATTGCAAGGAGGTCCACAACGCGTGTATACCTTCGAATAAGGCCCAAGTTTGAGAAGGGTGCTTATCTTGAAAACGAGATAGCTATACCTGAGGACCTAACAGGTAGGAAGAAGCCCGCGCCTAGATAGAAGGAAAAAGAAATAAAGAAAAAGGCACCAAGTGCCCAAGATACGTAGGCAATAGGTACCCAAGAACAAGCGCTAGAACAAGTACTTGCACATGCAGGAAGAGGTCCCCAGTCAAAGAGGAGGCACCAGTAACAAGAAAAGCTTATCGCAAAGGAGAAATCACCAGAGGAGGAGGAAGAGAAAGAAAAATCTCCTATATTAGAATCCCAGTTAGGAAGAAACAAAAGGTGATGGAGGAAGCTAATTTGGAGGAGACAAAGAGCTTGGAGAAATACATAGGTGAAAGGGATGACGAAGAAGAAAATGATCCTGAAGGAGACCAAGGACCACTTGTTTTCAACATGCATGATTCAGAAGAAGAGGGCGGAGAAGAAGAACATGAGTTCCTTTTCATGTGGCACAAGGGTAGCCAGGAGGAGGAAGGCACCAAGACATGGGAAGAAGTGAAGAGGTTGGCGCATAGGATCAGAAAACTCCAAGCCTCATGAAGGAGCAAGTAAATGAGGTGGCAGAAAGAGAAGCAACGAAAATCATCAAAGCCTTGGTAGAACAAGAATTGGAGCGCAATGCTGACATAGTGATGGAAGAGGATAAGGAAGAAAGTGGGGAAATATCATGGCAGCGTGGGAGGCCCCTAGTCTATCGGTAACTGTTCCTAAGGGCACGCACATAGGAGGAAAGTGCATGGAGATCTAGAGGCAAGGAATGAGCTACATTAATGATCCCAGCAAGGTGTTGCATGCGCACTTCCAAAGCACTATCCCAATAGATCAACTCATGGCAATGAAGTCATTCGATGAAGAAGGTGCATACCCTCGGACAAGGAAGATGCTCTCTTGGGAAATTGAGTCCCACATCGACGAGCCAGAGTTCGAGGTAAGCCAGGGGGCACTAATGAAAATGCCTGAGTCAAAAGGAGACAACCCCTTGGTAAATGCTCAAAGACTTTCATATGAGTAAGTTATGCAACGTGCTCAACAAGGTCTCAGTTGAGGTTGAAGCTAGGCTCTTTGGACGAAATGACAAGATAAGATTTCTAGAAGTAGAACTAGAAAAGAAGGAGGAAGAGCTAGAAGATAAGGCCAAGGAATTAAAGTAGGAGGAGTTAATTAGCGCTCACTAAAGTGTGAACTTAGGGAAGAAAAGGAAAGGGTGCATGAAGTACATAAGAAGGTAGAATCCATCATAGATGCCATTGTTTTGAAGCATCGGATGTAACGCCCCACACGAAAAAGTATGAATCTTCCCTAGAGTTCCTTGAAGACCTAACACGCATCCTCACCATGGAGAGGCAACCTCTAGCCTTAGAATCCACGGAAGAAGTAGCAATGTGCCTGGAGAAGGAGGATAAATTAAAGGTAGTAGAAATCATGGCTGAATACAACAAAGTCCTTGCTGATGTAAAGATTTTTGCCCATACCATTGAGGCCACATATGACAACTACACAGACAAAGATAAAGTGGCAAGTATTCTAGTCGCTAACTATGAAGCATGGCTTAAAGAGTTCCAAGAAAATAACAAAGGAAACAGAGCATAGTGGGATGGAATCCTGGCCGAGGTTGAAAAGAAGTCATAAGCTATTGAGGCCCTAAGGGGTATAATCAAGAACCGGATAAAGGAGTTATACCCACAAATTACTAGAAGGATGGTCATGCTTGAGGATGTGGGAAAGGAGTTGGAAAAAAATTGTTGACACTATGAATGCTCAAGGAGATGGACTGAGTTTTGGGAGGTAAGCTCCTTAGTTGGTGACCTCTACCAGAGAGTGCAAAATGAATTCGATGCTTGGAACAAGTTAGAGGCCGACTTGCAAAAATATTTTCCTGGCGTGTTGCAATAATGCCATCACTTCCCCATTCTTTCTTCTTTCCCAAATTCTTCATTCCCTTATTCTTTTCCCTAAGACGTTAAGTCTATGGTAATTCTTAATTCATTGGAGAAGTGTTCCCATGGGTGCAGAGAACAAGCGTAGTGTGGGGTGATGTTGGGCCCCTAAAATATTGACTACGTCCAAAGAGGCGCATGGGCGCGTAAGGTAAGGTTCTAGGATGGTGTTAGTAGGGTTGTGTTGTTATGCGGAAGAATAAGGTCTTAGGAATTAGCCATATTTGGCGTATTAGGTAGGACATGAGAAAAGTGTGACCCATTGCGCATGCAGAGTGGATAAGGTGCTAGCTTGGCGACAGGTTGGCCTAGGAAGGAATATGCCCTGTGATGGAAGCTTCTAGAAGACCATCATGGAAAAAGTGGAGAGCTCAAGCCTGAAGGAGCATGCTCCCATGGAGGACCACATTCAGACACTTGGCACCGGATCTGAGGCCGCAGAAGGATGAGTTGGCACTTGGGATGCCTATAAATACAAGCGCCTTATAGAAGAAGAATATGAGGAGAGATCAATAGAGAGCGGAGCTCTGCAGAAATGCCGTAAGGATTCATATTGGGTTGGGTAGATGAAATATAGGAGAAGGATGTATCAAGGGCTTGGGGTTATAAAATTTCTTTTTGAGAGCTAAATGATATGGATCCAGTTATGATGCATGACTTCAGTCTGCCATAATGTGGTGTTTTGTAGTAAGTCTAATGAATGTAATGAGGTTACCAAGTTAATTGAATATGATCCTTCTTGGTTCAGATTCATACATGATTCTTCATAGTTCCTTTTCATGTATGTTTATAAGATGAATATGAATTCCTATGCATTTCCCTTTCTATTTTGATTCAGTTCTTAATCTATTAAGTACTTTTCTATCTGGAATGACTGCATTGATCTAGAAGTCGTTCTGAGCTCTATGATGCTTGCATGTCTCATTTCCACTCACTTCCTTTAAGTTTGGATCATAGATGATGTTTTCCCACTCAACTCACATAAAAGAGAGACTCGACACCTGCGCATGCCTCGGGTGAGCACCCAGTGCCCGTTGGGTGATAGGAGACTCACATGGGATTCCCTTGTTCTTTGGTGGGTGTAAAAATGACTACTGAGAAAAAATTCATAAATGTTGTTACATTAGATAAGGTTTTCAGACAACAAGGTGAATGTTAAGAACAAAACGGTTTCAAAAACTTCTAACAAATCTAATAGATGCAAATCCAATAATGAAAAAATGGAAATTATTGATTAAAAGAATCGATGCTTCTCTTTAACTAGTTGAAAAAGAGGATTTTAATGAACAAATACATTTGTTTGCAACAAAGTAAAATGTGCATCAACTTAATAAGATAAAATTGTATGCATTGAATGAACCTATTACACAAAGCATTACAAGTAGAGGAGGAAACAATGTTGTTTCTCGTTTGGATGATGAAATTTTAGAAGTGGAATTATTGATTGCTAAAGGTGTGAGGGTGATGCTTACTACAAACTTATGGACTGAAGTAGGTCTTATCAATGGCACTCTTGGGTATGTTTGAAGCATTGTTTACAAATAAGGAGTATCACCCCTTGAATATCCTACATACATTTAATGGTTCAATTTGATAACTGCACAAGGATTTATTTTGTTGATGCGGATCCAACGACAATTCGATACCCTTATAGAATTGGGTCGCAAACGTCAATTGCCTTTGAGATTGGTATGGGGATTAGCAATCCACAAATCACATGGTTTAACACTTAATAAAGCCACAATTGATATACGACTTATAGAAAGACAAGGTTTGAAATTTGTTGTTGTATCACGTTTCAAGTCATTACATGGACTACGGATCTCACCTCCATTCACATATGACCGGTTTGAGAAATTGAAGAGTGGAAAGGGAGTAGAGAGAAGAAAGTAGGAAGAGAAAATACTTCAATCATTGGAGGAAGAAATGTATAGATGATGATTTATTCATCAAGTGCAAATATATCATATATGCATATGAATGTTTTACTATATTCATGCATTAATATAATTTTTATTTAAAATGTATATTTTGAATATGAAATACTTTTAGAATTTTTCATTTATTGTGATGTATATTATTGTGCATTTAGATTAAGTTGAGGATATAATTAATAAGTTCAAACTTTCTTGTATGCAACTATGATAGTAATGACTTGTCCTTAACAACGCAAATCAAAACCCCACTTTTCCAAATAAAAGAGTAGCAAAATAGATTTTAAAAATAGGTTACTTGAAAGGTTTTGAAAAATCCTTAGATCTAAAATTAGAAAAAAAGATAATGTTTTTAAAAATGGTTTAGGAAAATTCTATGCAAATGTGTATAAGATTTATTTGAAAGGTTTTGAAAAATATTTATATGGAAAATTAGAAAAGAGATAATGTTTATTAAAAAGACTTGGGGAAAATCTTATGTGAATGGTGTATTTGCAAGTCCTGTAATTTTACTCAATATTTCATAGTTTTTTATTTTTCTATTAAATTTAATGTATATGTCTATCATTCAATTTATATTAAACTCGTGGTAATTTGTTAAATTAATCTATATCAAAATATAATTCTTTATGGAGAATTTGTTTTTGAAATTCACTGTCTTTAACTTTTTGAATCACACATTTCAAATCATTGTCTAGAAAGATTCCATATATATCGTTCAAAATTTTGACACAGTTAAAAGCTAATATTCATTTTCCCGATTTCATGTGAAAACATAAAAACTCATTCTCGACAGAATTCGTGGATTTGAATTGTCGCCATTACTTTAATTAAATGAGAAGTCTAGCTTTACATGATGATTCGCCGTCCCCCTTTGCCCAGCTTGCATTAGCATATATGAAACAAATACTTATCAAATTTATTATTCTTTAAAGTCGTTGTCTGTTCTTACACAGTCTAAGCTGTCACAGGTGGCTGTGGAGGTGCTTCTGTCCGAACTCTTCGTACGGGACTGGTTTTGCCTTTGCCATTGCCATTGCCAATCCCAAGCTCCAACTGGCTCGGCGTTGCATTTTTTCTATCAAATTTGGTATTGAACGATTCCACAATCTCTTCCAGAGTTTTTCCCTTTGTTTCCGGCACTAACCAGAACACGAACACCACCGTCAGAAATGCAAACCCGGCGTAGAAAAAAAACACCCCCGGCGTACTGATCGCCTTGGAATAGCTCAAAAACGTGACGGAAACCACTCCACTCACAAGTCTGTTAACACCGACGCCAATGCCGGCCGCCTTGGCCCGCAGGCGAAGAGGATAAATCTCGGCTCCCATCACCCAGTTAACCGGCCCCAATCCTATCGAAAAAAAAGCAACATTGGTGCACACCGCAACCACGGCTAAAAAGGCTGCTGCTTGGTGCCCTGCGCCGGACGTCTTTCCTACCACTATTAAACACACTGCCAAAGACACGAGCGAGAGTGTCGACCCGATCGTGCTGGTGAGCAACAGCGGTCTACGCCCGACTTTGTCTATGAAAAACGCTGCCAGCACAATAAACCCAGTCTTCACAAACCCCATGGCCATGGTCGCCCCGAGAACGGCGTTCTGGCTCTTAATTCCGGCCTTCTTAAATGTCACCGGACTGTAATACACAATGGCGTCGATTCCCGACGCCTGCTGTAAGAACTGAATGCCCAATCCCACAACCAACATACGCCTAATTGTGGGCGTCGTCTTTGTTATCAGCTCCGCCCATGTTCCCTCCCCGTCGTCTTTCAGCGGGTCGAAGTTCTGGCCGCCGTCCCTCTTCAAGTTTTTACGGGCGTAGTCAATTCCGTCCTTGATCTGCGCGAGCCTCTCCGTGGCCTCGGCTTCGCTGTCGGAGGTCCTGAGCAGCACTTTCATGGCGTCCTCCTCGCGGTTCTTCATCACCAGCCAACGCGGACTCTCCGGCATGAACAGCACGAACACGCCGATGAAAAACGGCGGAATGATCCCCATCCCCAACATCACCCGCCAGCTCAGATGCGTCGGCAACCCCTGGAAGGCGTAGTTTGCAACGTAGCCTAACAGTATTCCGGCGTTGATGAAAATATCCGGGAAAGAGGTGAGGGTCCCCCGTGTGGAAGCCGGAGCGACCTCAGTAGTGTAGACGGGAGCGATGAGCAGGGCGTATCCGACTCCCATGCCGGCGATTAATCTACCTACCATTAGCCAGGCGTAGGAAGGAGCCAGCGACATTACAACTGCACCTATGAAAAATATCACGGCCGCCAGAGCCATGGTCCATCGTCTTCCCACCAGGTCTGAAGTTTTTCCGGCCAGGGCGGCACCCGGCAGGCAAATTAAATTCAGCGAGCCGATCAGGATCTGTACCTGCGTGTCATTTAAGTCCAGGTCCTTGCGGATGAATAGAACGGCGCCGCTCATCACTCCAATATCTATAAAAACATACAAATTTCAAACTCAAAAATTTCAATTATATGCTTAATTCTACAAGAATAATTCCATGCGAGCTGTGGCTCAATTGTAGAAAAGGGGCCTACTAAAACCGGATCACAGATTTACTGTTCACTTCATAAATCTGGCACCCAATCAAACTTCCTAAACAAAATCAGAAATGAAGATAAAATGAAAAGACAGAACGGATTCTCCACCACCCACTAGAGGGAAAAAAAAACTACAGTGACGTTACTGACTAGAACCATCTAGTAACCAGTACACAAACTGAACAACAGATAAAATAAAGAATGCAAAGAAATTGTATTTGGACACCCAAGATCATAATGAGACTATAAACTTAGAAATCTAAGGTTAGACACCATTGTTTGCAAAAACATAAAAGAAGTTCTTGCCATAACCCAGCAAAACCGAATTGGTGGAAGCCAGTACTGCACAAGCTATGACAAACTTATTCCTCTTAGGTTTTGGATTTCCCATGGCTGCCACTTCCTTCCCACCCATGACATCTGCCTTGGGATTCTGACTAACCAGGCTCTGGCCAGAGACATTCAGCATATCTGCCATCTCTTAAAAATCTCTGTACCTACGTTGTGGGCATGTTTGTAGAGGCAGTGGAGCTCCTTTTGTAGTTCCTCGAGTCCAGTGTATGAATGATTGTCACCGTCAATGCCGAGGGGGATTAAGCCTTAGGCAAACTAGGCAGTTGCCTAGGGCGCCAACAATCAGGGGGCGCCTGAATCTAAAAATTTCCTTTTTGTCGGTTAATTTTAGAACTTAACCTTAAAATAATTTATCTGAAGACTTAATATTGATCAACCCATTTATAGATATTATTGTATAGTAACATAAATTTCACGCATACACATAAAAAAGTTTTGTAATATTTTTGCAAGTAAAAGAAAATATCACATATTTATAAGCACATATGATTTTTTTGGTATTGTTACCCATTCTCTGATGTAGCTCCAGATTATGTAGGTGTGTAATTTGTTCTAGAAAAAGGTTAATGTATTTTTATAATGTTGCTAGTGTATTTAGTAGAGGTGAGTATAATTAAAGGAAAAAATATTTGATTCTTAGTTTTTGGGGAAATTTTCTATTATTTTGTTAAGGAGGAACCCGTAGGCTGGTCCAAATACAACTCTTCACAAAACCATGGGAGCTACATAAACGTTTTTGTTTCTTTGCAAAGAAATGGTGCTTTATTTCAGGATAGAGTTCTGTCACCTACTTGATATGGCTAAATCAGACTTGTAAGAATCCTTGTATAAAATGTTGTATTTTTTGCATTATGAGCATCTCATATGACTAATGTATTCCATCCACAAAATATTTTTCATCCTTCCGTGATAATTTATTAATATATTTTTGTTATTATTTCATTGTGACCATTATGACCATGATGTAAATTTAAAAATACAAAAATTAAGAGTTGTAGTAAAAGTGTTCTCTCTTAAGATTTTTTTAATGATGAAAGCATCTTTTATTAGTTTTATGAAGGTTCCAGTTTTTATATTTTTTTATTGTGGAACTTGATTAAAAAAAATGTTATTAGTTTTTCTTAGGTTAAAGGTTTTTGTTTATTATATTAAAGGTTTTTATTTATTAGCTCTTTTTCACTTTTGAAATGAATTTTGAGATCTTTTTGTTGTCGGGAATGCTTATACGGTATATAATTAGAAGTTTTCCATCTAAATCTTTACAAGATTTTCGGCTATAAGAAAAGAAATTGATGGAGTAGTTTTTAAAAGATATGCTAAGATTTTGGAGCAAAGATTTTTAAAATTATAGATACGGTATGAAATGAATATTAGTATTAAAGAATAGTAGAATGGAAATAGAAATTTGATTTATAAGCAAGGACCTATTTGTAAGGGATGCAAGGGAGAATGAGGAGGTCATTGGTTTTCGAAGTGGAACAATATGGATCCCAAGGATCGGTTGGAAGTGTTGCGAATACTGATGCAGGTGGAGGAAATGTTAATAGCGTGTGTGAATCCCATATTTTAGGTAACTCATTCGCGTGGTGGTTAGTACAAATATAGTGGACACGCGATTTGCTTTCCCAAGACATATCTTCTTTTGAGACTCCTTCCACACCGAGTGGAGGATGTGGATATTCTTATAGTTAAAAGACAAAACATTGGGCAAAGGGAGTATGAATGTATTGTTAGTTGATTGCACATTCTGGATGCTTTGCATTAAAATATTCGTAACAAAGGTATTTCAAAGATGTGTAGATAGACTATATAGCATTAAACGATCTCTTGAAAGTAGAGGGAGATGTATCGATAGAATTCGGCCGTGTAGAATCTAAGATACAAGATGGGACGATATAGCATGTCGGGAGAGAACAAATGGAGGATATAACCAATGTCGAAGAAGAACAAGTATAGAATCATCCGTCATCATTTTTTTAGACTACCTAATCCACAAAGGAGATGGAGGAAGTCATATTGTTTGTTGAAAATATAGATTTGAGGTCGGTTGATGTCATTGATTGTCCCCGATCGGCTCTTCACCGATCAATGAATACAACATGGATGGCATGTTCTCCATGGCATTTTCGACCCTCTTCCCTACGGGAGATGCTTTGAATCGTTAGAATCGAGGATTAGAAGAGTATAATTTCATGATTATGTGAAGCATTTGATAAGGTATCATGAAAATAGGTTTGTAAGGCGCCATGATTTAGATATTGTGCACATAATAGACAAATGTAGCATCGCTTGAAAAGCTACAACTTGTTTTTGTCAAAAAAAAAATTGGAGGACAATGTTCCCATGACTATTGAAGACTTGCGTCGTCACATTAATAATGTGACCGATGATAAGTTTGCGAAACGATTGATGCGTTTGAACAAATCTTCGTGGGACTAGGTCCTCTTGTACTCGCGTCGTAGTGAGTGATGAATATGATTATTTAGCCGGGTAGCCCGACTCTTTTTTCACTCTTACAATGACAGACACAAAGTGGTTTGATTTGCACCGTTGATGCCTCGGAAAACCTCCTTTGAATTCTTCAAGGGATTATAGGTGGAGGATTGAAAACGTGATAGATTATCCTCATATTGTCACGGCTTACATGCACCAAATATTTGAGATATTTCATGAAGAGGTGATACATAAACTAATTGGTGCAAAGGATTACTCGTACATGTTTGTATTTTTTCTGTTTCGTTAAAATTTATTTGAATTTGTGCAATAGTGTTTTCAATCTGATGCGTTGTTGATATTATGAGCGCAAGGTTTTGTAAGCCACATATTTTTAGGCTTGGTGTTTTGTAGTTTTGAGTGGCAACATCGAGGACCGCATATGTGCACTGATTCATGTGGGTTACCGGTAGCCCCTACATGGAAACATTAGATTGGACAGATGAAAATCAAGTTGCGGTATGAGATCATTTTTGATAGATAAGTTACTTCGTGGAATCCTCGTGACAACCATCAGATAAATGTCATGCTCGGTCGGTCCAGAGATGAAGATCCTTGCTAATGAAACCTTTACAAATATTAGAGTATGACCCGCTTCATGACTATCGAGAACTTGTCAACCATGTCTAGAGGCACACAAAATGTAGTGAGATGTCATGTTTGTGAAAGAAAGGATCATCTATGGTTTGTCGTTATAACGTTTCGTGGGATCTTTGGGATGACTCGAAGTTGTTTATTAGTGCGCAGATGGTCGAAGAGATTTGAACCTTCTCGCAATGATGTGAGATTAAGCCTTCAAAACTCGGACATCTTGGATGTGTGGCGCGGTAATGTGGACTGCCATCCTGTTGTTTCAAAACACACGGTCCTAAAGTATATATAAAAATATCTTTGTGAAGGAAGAAAAGAGGTCGAGAGATTTCATGACATGTTGTCGACGAGGATATCGGAGACGATGTAGAGGGGAAGAGTCTACATTATGCATCTACTTGAGGTTTTTAATGGAAATGATTGTAGAACGTGATATTGGGGCTCAAGAAACATGCCACATGTTGTTAAATTTGTTGTTGGTTCGGTGAAGTCATACCTTTATGACCATGAATATTGGTCGGAAGGTTTTTCTCATGGTCAGTGTGAGTTCGAAGAGGATGACAGTGGATCGTGTTTTATTGATGCATATAAGGATCGTCGATCTGACAAAGTTGGAATCCATATCATTGATTGATGATGCCAGATCATGGTCATTTAACGCAAAGACAAACAGAGACAAATGGAAGCCGAGGGACATGCCTGTTATCATGCGTGTGTGGCCACAATATTTCTTCATTCTAGAGAGTGATTTAGAGGATCACGAGAACTTTTTTTGGAGTGATTTGTTGTTGTACAAACCTTTTCATGATGTACCAAGGACATATGTAGTACAAGGGAGGAAATTTTGGGAAATTGGGAGAGAATTAAGAATATGTATCGTGTGTGGCATGTCAATAGAAAGGATGTAATGGATGAAGAAGAGATAGAAGACACTGATGATGATGAAACATAAACTTTTGTAGGCGTGGATGGAATGGATGAGTGGGAATTTCTTTCTCATGTTGTTCCTCTGAATTAGGTGAATTTGAGTGATCTTCATATGCTTGGAAGACGAGATTTTGATTTGAATAATGTTTGGGATACAGAAGAGGATGAGGACTTGCAGGATGCATCTGCGTGCTTTATAGAAATGAAAAAATCCATGAAAAACATGGTTGATGCTTGAGACAACTCATTGTCTGATGTGGACATGTTGTCGATAAGACAACATATTGCTATAGAAACTATTGTCGAACATTCTAGAAAAGGTCCCGAAGAAGCTCCACTCAGAATGATAATACAAGGTACTACTGGAATAGGGAAATCTTTCTTGATCAATTGCATTAAAAATGTGTTGGCAAACAACGTCGCACCGGGTAAGAGTCCTTTTCTTATTTTGGCACCGATGGGAGTTTCTGCTTTCAACATCCATGGTACGATGGTACATGCGTCACTTTGTGAATTCGGTTATACGTCATGAGACTTCTAAATAGGAAAGCCATTTGGATGTATTTTAGAAGCGAGATGAGACATTACAAATACATTCTTATTGATGAAATGAGTTTCATGGGTCTAAAATTATTGAAAAAAATTGATATCCGCTTGCGAGAAACATTCCCTTCGCACGAGAACGTCATCTTCGGAGGTAGATCTATAATTCTTGTTAGGAATCTTGCCTAACTCCCTCCTATGAAGGATATATCGATGTATGCAAGAAGCATGAAAGGAAAAAAGTTATGGAAATCATTTTCTTGGGTTGTGACTTTAGACATAATTTTTTACGTCAAGAAGGGGATAGTGTAGATCGGTGAAGTTCCATAGCTTGCTATCAAATTTGAGAGATGCCAATCCCACGATTGATGATTGGAAGTTGTTAATGTCAAGAACTGATTTGTGATTTGGTGCAGAGGAAAGTTCGGTGTTTTCTCTTCCAGTCATTCATTTTCGACAAATGTCCTAGTGTAATTTCATAATAAGAACATGCTTAAGAAATTGAATGCCCCTGTGGCACGAGTTGTTGCATTCGTGTGAGAAAAGTTGCGTATGAAGATAATGACGATGACCAATTGGAGAGTGAGGTGTTGTTTTGCAGTGGTCAACATGTCATGTTGGTGTGTAATTTGTGGGTGGAGGTGGGTTTGGTGAATGGATATCTTGGATGGGTGAGGAACATAGTGTATTCTCCAAGAACAAAGCCTCTAAATCTAATGATATATGTTGTCATGAAGTTTGAGAACTACAGCAGTGTTCCATTGGATTTGAGTCACCCTAAGTATGTACTTATGCCTTTGGTATTAAGGGAATTTCATAGACAAGTTCCTTTGAAGATGTCATGGGCTCTTATGATTCACAAGTCGCAAGAACTCACTCTCAGCAGAGAAATAATTGACATAGGCAGTAGGGAGTAACAAGGGTTGACGTTCATGACGATATCAATAGTGAAGTCTCTTGATGGAATATGCATATCTCCTCCCTTTTCTTTCGAGTGTTATTATAAGATGAAGAATGGTGCATATGTTTCTCTTAGGAAGAGGGAGGAAGCTCGTTTACTGAAATGCGAACAAATATCAGCTCTTACGACATTAGTTGCTCATCCTTGAGTGGTGAGAAATGTATTTTCCAATGTTTTGATAGTTGTATATTTTGTTTCATTTTCTTTAGCGAAGTGTATGGTGATCAAACTTTCGAACATGAATAAGTGAAATTACAAAGTGACATTTATCGATTACGCGTAGAATAAATTTTGATTTTGTAAATTCAAATTTATTTCTACATATTTATAGTTGGTGTTTGTGTACGATTAATTTATTTAATATAATATGAACTCTTTTACATTTCATGGAGTCTTAAAAACTCGTCGCCGCATCACAATTACATGTGAAATCATATGTTACAAAATTCTTATTCAAGGGAAATTAACGTTTTAGTTTTCAAAATAAGAGAACAAAGTTCTTTTTTTTTATAATTTTACATGTACGAGTTTAAATATTTTACTTGTAAGGATTTAAATGTATTGCAATGTTAATTATAATATTTTAATTTTTATGAAATTTATTTTCAATATTTTTAAATTGTATGCTATAAATTTTAAGATTTTTGAAATATTGCATTTTGTGAAACTATGTAGTTTTAATTGTTTATAATATTATACACTTTCAAATTTTACATTCTCAAAGTCTTAGATCCTTAAAACATTTACATTTAATATTTTTAATGATTGTAAAATTTATTTTTTTCATTTCAAAAAGTTTCATTTTTGAAATCATTAAATTTAATATGATTAATATATTTTACTTTTAGATTTTAAATTTTAAAAGTAGCATGTTGTTCTCATGCAAATGTGCAACAAGAAAATTCTCAATTTTCGAGCATGAAAACCATACCCAAGTCAAAAATTTTACCCAAATGTCATTCTGAACCCTCCTTCCTATCACCCTAATCCCGAGTCTGGCCATATCCCTTCTCTCTGAAGCGGTTCAAAGGGTCGCGCCAAGATTTCCGTAGGTGATTTAGGAAATACCATTTTGACTAGACAATATGTGTTAGTATGTCATATCATTTTAATTAAAGAATAGCTTGACTATTTGTGGTGTTGGCTAGTCAACCTTTTGGCTCCAAGGGATGGAGCTCATCTCCTTATATTCATCTTCTTGATTGTGATTTTTAATTCTCTTTGTTCCTGCTAACTAGTTATGTGTTATGAGGTGGAAATTTATAAGTTGCAACCATTTCCTTCTTTGTGTATCATTACATTTTTAGTTTATTTCTTTTATCATGCCTTCTCTTTTCATTGATTTAAATACTCATTTTATGCACTAGTTAGGAAACATAATTAGCTATCTCATGAGGTTCTCTGTTAAGGGAACTCCCCACACGAAGTAGAGATCTTGCATTTTTTTGGGTTTGTTGAGCACTAAATCAAATATAAATCCAAGCATCAACAATAAAAATTAACGTTAATCATTATTACTTTAAAATTTCATCAAATATATGAGCTCGTAGTTACTTGGTTGGACGTTTGAGTATCATACATAAATTGTGTGCTATAAAATTTACTAAAGATTGAGGGAGAAATAAAAAGGTTATCCTTCAATGAATAAAATTTAGTTGTGTTTCCATTTAAACCTATGTGAATTTATATCATCTAATGTAGGAAGAGAAATATCTAACCAATGAAAAGGATACTTTCAGTGATGATTGTTGAGAATTTGAAACAAAAATTACAACTCATTCCAAGATAATTAGTATAGTTTAAGAGAGAGGAACATGAAGCATAATACAAATAATACAACCCTTTTAAGGATCATATTGATAATAATAATATACCTGAATTAAATTGTAATTATTGTGATATGCTAAGTTATGGTGAAAATGTATGTTATAAGAGAATCAATTATACACAAGGAAACCTAGTGAGTTTTCAAAAAAATGATTCCAAAAGTAATGATTTGTATTTCTCTCAAAGAAAATAATTCTAATAAGGATGAATAGGTCATTCATTCTTGAGTTTCAAAACAAACGCTCCATAATCAATAACTTTTGGATAATTCAAAAACTATAGCCCTAAAGAGAAAATACTCTTAGGAAAAAATAATGTTTTAGAAGTTAAAAGGAAATTGAAATTTTCAAGTTGTTAAGTGTATTCAAAAGTGTGAAGTAAGTTCTAGATTTTAAAACCAATCTTTTCTATGTGGTCTAAATTACAAATCAAGGATATTAGATAGAGTTCTATAATTAAAAACCCATAAACATTTACAAAAACCTAAACATTGTAAAATTCAAAATCCTTTCAAAAATTGGTAAAAGCATGTATGCGATTTGAAGCCTATGTCAATCGCATTTTACTTGAACATATAAAACTTGTCCTACAAAACATATTTCTTGGGTTCTTGCTTGTTCTTTTCATAATGACTCGCGGATCATTTTGATCTACTTGCATTAACAAAGCTAGTTTGCTTACTATGTTTGTACTCTTCAACATAACAAGTTTCTAGGTACTATTTGATAGTGAATGAATGCTTTTTCATAGATTGCTTGTGTCCTCCATTATTCCCCTTGCATGTATCATTTCTTGGGGCACCATCATTAACCCTTGTCTTTAAAACATGAATATTTGGGAACTCAATCTTGATAACAAAAATTGTAACAACTATCTTGAGCGTTGTTTGTTTGAGTATGTGTGTTTGTACTTGTTTTCCCTGTCATGTTAGCTTGTTTACTTTCTCATATTACATTGCATTTTTTATGTTGCATTGAGTTAAACATTTTATCAATGAACAAATGTTTGTATTTGGTTTTTCATGTCATCTTACACTTTTTTGTATATGATTATTTTCATAAGGGTCGATGAAGTAGATCATGAAAAATATGATGCAATAAAGTTGTTTTTACATCAATTGGATGAAAGCTATTTCCCTTCTCTTAATCTTCATTTTTCCTTCCCTATAATTTTCTTCTATAATTGTCTTCTATCAAGCATTTTTATTCCAAATGACATGGGCAATAAGTATTACCTTCTATCCCCCATCCCCCTTCATTTCTTATATCTGTTTCTTTCATCTTTTTCAATCATCAATCGACCTCTTCCATCACCCCATTGACACTTGAGGGGCATCCTTCATTCTACTAATTTTTCTTCTACCCCTTCAAAAAAATTTACTTGTTTATGCTTGTCTACTATCTTTGAAGTGGTGTCGCTTATGCCACCCCAAAGAGGGAAAAATGTAGACACCTAAAATCTACTTACACAATTTGAATACTTAAATTGCGCTAACAACCTTCTTATCTTCTCACTAGGATAAATAATGACACTTCGTTATCTAACTATACTTCTATTTCAAGCAAGATGACACTTTTTGGTTGTAATCCTATTAATTAACTATTATACATTAAATAAGCTTCCCATGTTATATTTAACCAATAAACCTTCTTATTGGCTAAATCTCGCTTCCAAAACATCTAAAATCCATCAAAACCTCTTCCAGATGCTCCCAGAAAGCTTCCTAAGCCTACTTGGGATTCTTAATTAATCCTAAAAGATTAATTAACATCTATTTCTAATCAAAAAGTGCATTCACGTGTTAAATATATTTTGGCTTTACCTTTTTGTCCCACATGCACTAGGATTCCAAACTTTCCCAAATGGAAACCTATAAATACAAGCCTAAGGCATCCCTTTCAACTTTACACCTTGATACTTTGGAAATATATGAGATCTCATTTGTATTAGCTAAAGCTATAAGACATTTGATCTTGATCCATCCTCCATTGTAGTAGCTTCTCCATCTTGCATCCATCCCTTCAAGCTTGGTTAGTAGGAGAATATCTAAGCATGGCCTTGTAGCCATTTTAGAGAGATCTCTTCACCATGTTTGAAGAAAACAACACAAATCTGATTGCTTTAGGATCTAAATAGGTTCATTTTATGTTAGCAATTTAAAGAAGTAGAGATAACTTAGCAATGTTAGTTTGATTCTTGTAAAGTTTCATGCATTATTGAAGAAGTTCATTTCATTAAGCTCTCATCTTGATGTTTATGATAGATATACTTATATTGTGGAATTATTAGGTGTTAGTTTCATTTCTATTCGCAGAGATAAATATTTTCATGCATACAATTACAATATTTCATCCTTTTATTTATGTTAGAAATAAAATAAATCGAAAGGGAAAGAAATAAGATATTCACAATTCAGGTATGATTTGGTTGCGAAACATTGCAATTTATTTCCATAGGGTTTCTGTTTTGTTCTATTATTTTTAGGTCTTGTGCTTCATCATACCAAATCTACGGGATTACTATCAAAATATCTCTAGTTGGCCTACATCTTTTGATTCCCACACTTGTGCCCAAGTCCTTAACACTCATCATGGAATGCCACCACCACCTTCTTATGATCATCCACTTGATGTTATGATTGGAACTATTACTCGCACATCATATCCTACACTAATAAGGTTTTTAAGATTCGATATAGATAAATCACTTATCTCGGACACATTATCCATTTAAATATTTATTAATCAGATTCCTATTTAGAGGGTCGTGGTTTCCCCAAATTGAATAGAAAACATTTGTGCATGGCCATTACTTCAGTCTCTTGGCATTCCTTTCGAGAGTCTTGTACTTGGTTATGATCCACATTTTCAATGAATTACCCTACCAATCACAGTTTGATATATCACTATATAAACTCCATTCTTTGTTTCTAAATATATCCCTACTAGAATATTACATTTATGTCTCACTTGGCTATGTGAGCTTAGGGATGTCTTATCCATTATTCGTTAGTGTGTCAATTTTACTCATTATCAATAACTTTTCACTATTCAAGGTATTCCTTTTAGGGATTTCTCTCCTAGAATGACTAATTGTTGGGCCCCTAAAATATTGACTAAGTACAAAAAGGTGCATGAGAACGCAAGGCCTAAGTTGAGGGTGGGTGCGCAAGGAGAAGGTGCACAAGGCAAGGTTCTAGGAGGGTTTTGGAAGGACCTATGATACGGGCCGGAAGAACAAGGTTTTGGGACTTAGCCATATTTGGTATCTCAGGTAGGACATGTGAAAAGCATAACCCAACTGTGCATGCAGAATGGATAAGGTGCCAACTTGGTGACAGGTTGGCCTAGGAAGGAATATACCCTATGATGGAAGCTTCTAGAAGACCATGATGGAAAGGAGTGGAGAGCTCAGGCCTAGAGAAGTATGCTCCCGTGGAGGACCACATTGGGACACTTGGCTACGGATCTAAAGCCTTAGAAAGGTGAGTTGGTAGTTCAAGAGGCCCATAAATACAAGTGCCCACAAAAGAAAAGTGTAGTAGATCAGTAGAGAGTAGAGATCTACGAAAGGCTATAATGAGTTATATTGGGTTGGGTAGATAAAATATAGGAGAAGGATGCATCAACGGGCTTGGGATTAGAATTTTATTTTTGAGAACTAAGGGATGTAAATCCAATTATGATGTATGACTTCGCTCCGCCATCTTTGTGATGTTACGTAATGGATCTAATGAGGTTATTAACTTATTTAAATATGATCATTAATGATTCTGGTCCATACATATATCTTCATAGTTCTGTTTCATGTATATTTATGGAATGAGTATGAATCCTTGTGCATTCTCCTTTCTGTTTTGGTTCAGTCTTATAATTTTTTAAGTATCTTTCTATCTGGAATGATTGCATTGGTCTAGAAGCCATTCTGAGCTCTATGATGATTGCACATCTCGTTTCCACTCACTCTCCTTAAGTTCCTATCATAGATGATGTTTCCCACTAAAATCACATAAAGGAGAGACTCAAAAACTGCGCATGCCTCGGGTGAGCGCCCAACACCCACTGGGTGATAGGTCGGCGCGCATGGGATCCCCTTATTCTTTGGTGGGTGTAAAAAAGACTACATATTGGTTCCGTTCTTTGAGACCTCTTTTCAAAGTTATAGTGGAAAATATCATACATCATGATCTATGCAATGAGTGATGATAGAGTGTTTAACCTTGGAAGGTGTTGAAACATGGTTTAAGAGCACGAAGGAAGAATTTTCTCAGAGATTCAACATTGGGCCTGAGTTTGATGCACATAGATGGGTAGAAGAGAACCTCTACCATGAGTTATATGAAATTTTTTTGTTGCTTCCCAGTAGAGTTGTATGAATGGCTCTCAGCATATGCATCTAGATCAAGCTAGTATTATAGATCACATGTGTGGACCCAAGAAGAGTACCAGAGGCTGCAAGATGTAGATCTAACATGGACTCGTGTTGTGGATCATTGGTGGAAAGGAGTATTGGCTAGCTACACTTTGGAGTATGCTATTTCTACATATTCTTGTCCAGAAGTCACTGAGTTTGAATTTCTGAGGGATCCCAGAGGGTCATTTCTACATGTTATTCCTCTGGCAATGAAGATCTTGATTGTTACCTTGAGTTTAGAGGCATTTCGATGGCCGGCTAAACCTTCTTGAGTGTTAGGTGAGGAAGATAGGGTGGAGGAAGATGGTAGATATTGCGATTGAGAAACAAAGGGAGGAGAGACGACTCAAGTATAGTGAAGCGTGTGATAGGGAGATTGCTAGATAATGCGAGGTTGTAAGTGTGATGGAAATATGGAGGTAGGCGTTGCAGGAAGGATTTGAGGTTCACATAGAGGATGTGGAACCTGAGCAGTCTGTGTTACCCCATATTGGCAAGAGCTTAGGAGAAACCCCTTCGACTTCTGATGAGAGTTCGTTGCGTGGGGAGAGAAGAGTCATTGGCGCGCATCTGAACCCACCTAGTGACCAAACCCTAGTGCTTGGTTTTCCAGATCAAGGCAGGAGTATCATTAACACATTTGGTATTGATGGAAGTGACTGATCTATACCCAAGAGATATAATTTCTCATTTTGAACTTCTATGGTTACACATACCATTCCAATGTTTGGAGGAATTTTCGGGTAGAGTGCGGATACACAAGCCTTCAGTCTCACATCTGGGAGTGGTGTGGGGTATATTATTGGTAGTGGGACATTATCACATACTATCGATGTGAAGTTCAATGGAACTTTGGGGACCCTTGGCGTGACCACTATAGGACCTCATGGATTTGGTGGATCTAGTGGGTCAAGAGGAACAAGACCTAGTGGATCGGTGGATCCAATGGGTCGGGAGGAACATGACCCAATGGATCGGTGGATCTGGTAGGTCAAGAGGAACAAGACTGGTGGACTCGGTGGATTTGGTGGAGGGAACAATAGAGGAAACACCGAAGGAAACCAAGGCTCTGGGTCAGAGGACAAGAACCCCAACCACCCCCAAGTGCTTTTTGAGATGTATTTGCACTTATTAGACTATAGGGGTATTTAATATGCTATAGAACATTTGCATAAGTGTGAGTTACTATGGCGTACAAAATGGATCACTAGCCCAAAGTGGAAGGCAAGCCGATTTACAACAATGTTGTAAGGGCGCACATAAATGGGTATATGAAGTATGACCCTCATCATATGGTGGTGGATTATCTTGCTTTAAAAATTCCTTCCTAGTAGAATTCCACATCCCTAAGTTTGAAGAAGAGCATCAACACCATCAAGGAGATTTAACATGGAATGGCGGAGAAAGTGCGGGAGTATGGCCTTACGTTTAAAACTCTCTGTCAAAATTTTCGTATGGCATTCACCCTTCACAACATACCTAATGGTTTGTTGGAGGGTTTACAACACCATTTATAAGAGCTTTATCTCATAAGACGTTCACATATCCGCATGAGGCGTTGGAAGCTACTCTACGTGCCGAAGCTATTGGAAGTGTTGGTCATGGAGTTAGACCATTCCTAGAAGCTCAAATCGCTTCCATGGCTAAGCGAAATTTGGAGAAGTTGTCTACGAACTCAACCCATGAGACTTGCAGTGGTATATGGTTTACATATTGTGAAATGGAGGGGCATACAAAGGATAGTTTCCCCCAGAAGACGGTATGCGTCGTAGCGATGAGACTATGATATTTGTCATGGGGACCATGATGCGAGTAGATGTCCCTTACTACAACATGTAATTGGAAGAATGTATCATGCTACTATAAGATCTACACCTCTGACCCATGATACTAGAATTGTAGGCTTACCCGACCAGATCCATGAGGTAATTGATCATGGTGTGCATTAGACCAGCCTTGCCAGTAGTTCTAAGGGTGATGACTGCCATTATGAGGAGCGCACAAATGGTGGAGCGCATGGAAGAAGTTCTCACAAAGGATTTTGTGGTCGTGATAACCGCAGAGGAGGAAGAAGTGAGTTCCCATGGGGAACATGTTATAATTGTGGATCTACAAAGCATTATAAACGTGAGTGTCCTAATCTATTACAATGCTCGTGGTGCGAAAGAAGCACAAGTATGAAGAGTGTTCGGAAATCTATGAGCATATGAACCAACAACACCAAAAAGATAAGGGCACTACTATGGTGAGCATAAAAAGGGATGATTCATAATGGATGCCAAGAGTGGCGCGTGAGTCGAGCTAGAACCTATATTAGTGACAATGCGTGCTAGAGGCCACACATGCCAAGGAGATGCCCATACCAAAGACATTGGTTTCCAGAGAGGAGGTACTACATCGAAAGTACTTGGACCTTTCCGTCGGAAAGAGGTATTTTAGGAGACTATGGACGTAATTAGGAGTTTACTGAGGGAGATACGAGTGTCTCAAGAAGCAATCGAGGTAGGTAAGGTAGTGGAAGGATGACGAGGTTCCAAGAAGTGACCTGGATGAGGTCAAAGAAGTATGTAAAATGTTGAGGCAAGAGAATATTATTCCCTTTCTAGGAGAATGGCTAAGGGAGAAGGTACCACATGCTGGAGCGGAGCGTGAGAGACAGGTTTTACATGCAAAAATTTCTCCACACAACCTTGAATATGACAAAAGAAATTACTCTGAATGTGGTTGTTAATGAATGGATCTTGAGCAATATCCTAATTGACATAGGAGCAAAAGTGAATGTTCTTACCTTAGATGCTTGGCATTAGATGGGAAGGCCCGTATTGCAGCCATCTTCAAATGTGATGTATATGGAAAAAAACTAAGGAAATTCCCATTGGAGTTTTAAAGGATGCAGTAAAACCATTCGGGGGCCAAGTTTACTGGAGACTTGAAGTCTTGGTGCTCACCGAGGCAGACAATTTTCCAGCATTGCTTGGGCACCCATGGTGTTACAAGAACAATGCTGACATAAGGTTTAACAAAGGATATATCAGTTTCAAAAACAAGGAAGAACGGGTGATCATCCCTTTGATAGATGGGAAGTCGATGCCCTACAAAGATTCATTGGGAGAAGAAGTCCTTGATAGAATCTACATGCACTCAATCAGGGATCCTGAGATAATTCACCCTACAGAAGGAGTTATCCAGTTTGAGGATGCCTAATCTATGAGTGATACCACAAGCATGACATGTGAAAATTAGGAACACGAGACCTATGAGTTGATCGGATGACATTTAAGAGGATCGGTAACCAAGGTGAAAAAGGCATGTATAGTCTGGTGCCTGGGAGGAAGAAAACTACCAAGTTACTCGAGAGGGGCTAATCTGGAAGATTTCTTACAAGAAATGGAGGCCCATTGGAGAAATGAGAAGGAAAGGAGGGAAATTTTTAACTATAGCCTACTTGAAACTGCTGCGCGCTATTGGGTGACACATCAAGAGAACCTCTTGGAATGGCACGAGGTGAGAATTTCCTTCTCCATAAGGTTTTACAGGAGCAACGCGCCCACGACTATAAAATACTTCCATGGTAAGGAGACCACTTCCTTCCATATCCAAGCATGTGAGACACCCTGGATGGGGAGTGCAGAAGCATTACCACCTTCATTATGGGTTCACAAGTTGTACTCAACCTTGCAAGGTTGTGCGCGCACGTAGTATATCCACTCAGAGATGCGTCATCAAACTGGTAAGTGGTAAGAATTGATGGCTGATATCATTCAAAAATTTGAATATTGGTGTACAAAGCCATCAGTACATAAGGCATTATAGGTAGTCAAGCACCTTATAATAGGGGATAGTGCTATGGTGGAAGACAAAATATAAGAATTTTTAGGTGAACCTAGCCTAGAGGCACACTTTGAGGAAGAAGAAATAGAAGAGATATAGCTTGAGGGCACATGTATATCAAAAGAAAAGGGAAAGATTGATGCATCCTAGAATTTACCAGATAACACCCTAGTCATCGTTGGCACATCACTTAGCCTTGACTGAGTGCTCACCCGAAGCACGCAAAGGTACTAGGTCCCTCTTTAGGGTTCTTTGTAGTAGGATGTTAGCATGATGAAGGGAGAAACATATAGATTCATAACTAATCCATCATTCTACAATGCATGCTACCCTCATATCTATGAAAGAACAAGCTTAAACAAGTAATCATGATTGAATTAATAACATGCACTACTCAAATTCACACAGAATGACACTTAGATTCAGCCAATATCTTCCATCTATTAATAAATATAGAAGCTCCTTACAATATTGTCAATCTATACCAATGCGCATATGGATCTGATACAATAATTCAGACATATGCATATACACACACTCTATATATTCTCTGTTACACATACATCCTCACACATTCATACATATATATACTATGTACCTAATCATCATATATATAGGGTGGGGACTTGCCCTTCACCGCTTATCTATTCCAGAAATAGGCCGCATGTTATTGATAGCCACACGCCATTTACAAGCATAGCCACACATGCAAGTGTGCTATCTATAGTCCTCTTGCAGTTAACTGAAGTGTCAATTCTATTCTCAGCTTGTCTCCATGCAAAAATGCTTTGATCCGCTTCTCTAAAGATAGACAATACATGGCGCGCATGTCCTGCATCATTGGTGTGTTCCGCACGTCTTCTTCTAAAAATAGGTCTTCATACTCAAAATTGTCTAAGTCCTGAAAGTTGAACTTGCCTTCCGCATGCGGTTCCTTCCTGTCCTTTCGTGCCCTTGGTTTTGGGCCTTTTTCCTACTCAGACTCCTTGTGTGATCTTTGATAAGTATTCTTTGATCAACATTACCCCACACTAATCTCATTATCATCCCGATAATGGGTATCTCCAAAAATTGAAGGAAAGAATAAAAGAATGGAAAGAATAAGAATGAAAGAATGTAGATGAATAAATAATTTCTATGAGGTTATGAGGCAACCTCCTCTGTATTAGTTTACAGTATCAACTCTGGATACTCCTTTATTTCGGCCTCCAAAACTTGTCATTCAGTGAGTGCTTGCTCTACTTTTTCTAGGATGTCCACAATAATGGATTCCAACTCATCCCTCACAATATCTCCTTTCTCATTTTGCAGAACCAACACAACACTGGACATTGATGTCATTCTTCCTTCTAAAAGTCCATCTTCTATGCAATTAGGTTTCCAAGCTCTTCCAGTTGAGTCTTATGCAGCTCTTGTGTTGTTGTCAGGGCCTCGCGCTTCTATTTAACCATTGACAAGCTTTCTATGTGTCCCAATGTCTCATACTTCATCACTTTCTGGACCTCGTTGTTCTCTTCTAGGGCCTTGATGTTGATAAGTGCCTTTGAAGTTGTGCATATGTTTAAAGCCTGGTCTTCTTTCTTCAATACTTCCTATAATGCTTGTAACAACCCTTCATAAGATGTGATTTTTCTCATCAGTGATGCTTTCTCCCATTCAACATCTTGCTTTGAGATTTCTGGTGCTTACATGCGTAGAGGTTCATCTTTAAGTACTAAGTCCACCAACTTCCCTACATAGTGTATCACTGAAGGAAATGTCTATGGTACCTTGGCCTCCAAGTGTGGCCTTCTCTGATGACATTGTCCCCAATCTCCTCTGTGATGCTGATAAACACCTCGTTCTTCTTCTACACAAAGTCCCTCTCCTACGTTATGTGTGTTATCTCTACGTCCTTTGTCTTCAGCTCCTCACACAATGCTCTGATCATGGTAGCTTTGTCTAGATGTTTTTCTTATCCACCTCAGCAGAAACTTTCACCAATGCATTTTTGACATGCTCTTCTAACATGACAGTTGGCTTTACCATCATGTGTCTAGCTTGAGGTGCCTTCTTCAGTCATCTTGAAACACATGAATCTTCGCACACATAAAAATTAGGCTCATCCATGTGGGTGTGCATTGACCATGATAGTTGCTTTCAAGTGCGCACAATCACCATATCCTCATCCATTAACTCCTAGCTGAATAAATCCTTCTGTGCTATTGTGCTCTGGAAGCGGGTGTAGAAAATTTTTCCTACATCCTTTGCATACCCCATGGCTGGTGGAATGTGCTCTCCACTTGTTCTTCTAGATCTTTCTGCTTAGGAACTTTAGCTTCCAAATTTGGGACTTGTGTCTCTATGTCCTAAACATTCTCTGCAGCTGTCTCCTCAGGTCTTTTCTCATCCTCTTATTTTTCCTTTGATGCCTCACCCTATTCTTCTATGTTCTTTGGAAGAGGAGGACAAGTATGTGTGCTTTCCTCGACTCTTCTGCCTCCTCATTCAACTTCAATTTCCTCCTTCTTTGCACATTTTCCTCCTTCCGTGGAGAGAGTTTGGGTGACTTGTGCACGGTGGTTGGAGTAACACCTTGGATCCTTGCTCTCCTAAATACCCTCTTAAACCCCTATGCTCCAAACCACCACTATCTTCGCACTCCTCCTCCTCATCCTCCACTTCAATTGGCTAGGCGTTGGGATGTTCTCCATTGTATGCTTTCCCTTTGGTGGTGCTAGAAGTGCAAACTCACCTTCCACATATTTGTTATTCTCCATCTTTAGCTTCAGCTGGAGATACACCAATGTTGCCCCCACATCTGCTACAGCCAGACTTATTGGCTTGATATTCAACACTTCCGAAATGATCCTCTCTGTATAAGAACTTCTTCCAGGATACACATACTTCTTCCTCAATGTATGGTAGTCGTAGTCTACCTTATCTGCATTGAAGACCAGTCGGCGCATGTCTATAAATCTATGAACAGATGCTTGGAAATACCTTGCAATGAATGCATAAGGAAATTTACACCAAGGGCTCCAGACTCCATCTTTCATTGGGAAGCACATGATGCAGAAATGCTGATATATAGCAAACTAAACTTGTTCCCTACCACTACTTGGTAGGTCCTTTAGGATGCGCCACTCTTCCCTAAATGCCATGCGGAGCTGTCATACCATTTCTTCACCCTTTGCTTTACATCATCTGTCATGGCCCCCTTGCATAGGTACTTGTTGAATCTTTCAGCTAGGGACTTGTTCTCCATGGGGTATTCCCATACTTTTTCCTTGGTCCGTCTGGTACTCCGATCTCCATGAATACCAGTGATAGTAGAACAACCCCAAAGCTGATCTTCCCTCCTGTGCACACTTCTTTGACTATTTTCTCTGCAATATAGCCTGCAATGTTATAGATTGTCCCTTCTGACATCTTACACGCCACATGTAACCACATAGTATTTACCTGTGACCACCACTCCTGATCATTCAACTTTGTAACAAGGTGTGTTACAAACTTTCTGTTGGATAGTTATTCAATTTTTCTATGTCCATTTCACGAACCCTTCATGTACCCCAACTCTTTCTCTGTTCTTTAAAATCATGATTTATTTGTGAGGTTACCTTTTATATCCTCACCTATGGCCTTCGGACTAGTAAGCGGTGATGAGACAAGCACAAATGAGATTCTAACTCTGCATCCTACAAAGTATAAGTCCTCGTGTACCCTGCTCATGATCCACTGATACAAGAGCTCATACTTCCCTAAATATGGAAGATCATATAATTGGTAGACCCCAATTCTCTTCAAAATCTTCTCACCCGCATCGTCATAAATTGGCATGTCCTCCTCGTGCGTGCGCTTATTTGTTCTAGTAGTGAGCAAGGAATTGAACTCCTTATTGTTCTACGAAGTCCGTGATTGTATTCACTTACTTTTCTCTTTCTGATAGGTGAATCCCATTCTTAGTGACGATGACTCCTTCTCGATATTGCATTTCTAAAAAAATGGCTTTTAGGTGCCATCTCTTCCTCCTCGAAGACCACCTTCTTCTTTCCTTTTCTTATCATGTAGCAGATGCCTTCTTCGGTGCCATTTTTACCTTGCAAATGTCTCCTCTTCACTCTCTGACTTTGCAAATCAAACCCTAGCTTGATTGATCATGCCCTAGGTGGAAACTTCATAACCTAACTCTTTTTTTTTCTCTACGCTTCACTCAAACCCTTCACCACTGGGGACACAAGCTTCTTGTCACATAGATCTGGTTGTCACGCTTGGTTTCACACCCTTCGCACCTTAACTCAATCACTCGGCTCTTCACACTTGGCTCTTTCCTCAAATACTCTTAGTTGCAATGGTAAAAATGAATCCACACTCCATCCTTACATAAATTTTTTCAAATTTTGATGAATTTATTGCTCCTTCACCTACCAAATATCCCCTCATTTATTGACCAAATCCATTCGTTCCATGCGGTACATCTTCACACCCAGTTATAACCTTCTAGCGTGCCTTCCTACCCTTTGGTCACATACTTCTCTTCAGCGTGCACTCATGTGCTCGAGTACCTCATCACTGTACCTTCTCCTGGTAGCTATCATGGCCTCCACTTACCTTGCGTTTTACTATTCTTTCATTCATCTCTATCCTTGGTCACTTTTGAGAAGTAATCCTCTTTTGACTTAAAGCACACTGTAACAACTTATTCCTTACACCTTTCAATTCCCACAGTCTTTTTATTGGATAACTAAAACCACCCCACACTAAAAGCATGTGCGAGTCCTCTACGCATAAACATTATTCACATAGTAATTAGCTTCATGCACGCAAGAATGCTTATTACACAAAAACAACTAAATTGACAAAGAATAGCAACAATGAAGGAAACACATTAAGGAAATTCAGAATTAAAAACCTAAACTAAATGACAATCGCCTTATTACAAACACCAAGAAGACTTATTTATAGTAGGGCTTTAGCCTACTCTCGTTAAAGTAACCAGTAGCTATGTTACATCAAGTGCTTATAACTAGCAAGCACTGATTCAAGTATAGAAGTGATAACATATGGCCTGACCAATGTACTTTGAGCTTGCTCGGATGGCGTAAGAACTTTGAGTCATAAAGGAGTACCATTTGTCCAATCTCAAACTTATTATCCCTTGTGTTTACTGTCATGCCATGCCTTACTGGCTCGGCCTTTTCACGCTTATGAATCCATTGTGCTATGGTTCGGCACTCATCCGAGTTGAATCATCTTTTTGATATGCTCTTCTAAATCATGTTCATCACCTAGACCTCCAAAGTGTGAGAAATGTGCAAAGAAGGTAACATAAATTCTATAGGAGAAACTTCACTTCCGCACGAAACACCAATTGAAATGGTGTGGCTTTGTTCAATCTCTTGTAAGTTGTTCTATATGCCCAAAGCACACTGGTGACAACCTCTGTTGAAGGCCTCAATAGTTCCATTTTCCTAAGGATGATAAGGTGTAGTTTTATGGTGTGCAACCATAAACTCATCTAATAGGATCCTAATTGTCTCATTCAAAAGTGTGTACCTCTATCACTTGCCAAGATTAAGGGACATCCATATCTTATAAGAACATTCTCCCATAGAAACCTAGTTGTTGTAGCTACCGTGTAGTCCTTGGTAGGTGTTGCTTCTACCCATCGTGTGAGATAATATGTGCAAGTAATGATATAGCGCTATCCAGTCTTACGCATGGTTGCGAAATAGGTCCTATAAAAGAAATGACCCATTTCTCAAATGGTTCAGTACTTAGTAATCGGTCTCAAAGGCATCTCATCTCTTTTCCCTAGTTTTCCTAGGTGCTAACAATGATCACACGCCTTACAATATTATTTACAGTCCTTATACAATGTCTCCCACCATAATCCAGCAAGTAAGATCTTCTGGGAAGTCGCATCACCTGCATAATGGCCTCTGCTGCAATACCACCATGAGCTTCTTCGATGATATCGTTACGCTCATGCTCTAATACACAACTGCGTAATACTTCGTCTCTTCCTAGCTTGTATATGTCACCACTGATTAACATAAATGGTGCCGCATGTTTAGCAAGCTGCTTCTTCTCTAATGCTTTCTTTCCTTCTGGTGCCATACCTATTCGTAGAAAGATAGAAATGTATTCTTATTCCGTGGGCATGCGTTGTAACCTATATAACTATACATCTGAAATTGTTTCTTGATTGTCTTTGCATCCTCTCTGAATTGATTCTAGATAAATGGTGCGGTCCGAATTGCTTTTCCCGGCTTCACCACAATGTGAAGTCAAACTCTTGAAATAGGAGAACCCATCTACATATGCGCCTGTAAGATGAGTTTTTACCAATTACTTCAATTCCATGTGATCCGTATAAAACAAAAATGGTGTTGTAAACAAGTACTGTCAAAACTTGTATAATGCATAGATCATTGACAAAGCTTCGCGCTCTGTAGTTGTATAATTATGTTCAGTAGGAGTCAGCTTCCTACTAGCAAAATAGATTGGATTATCTATAATACCTTCACCAAGTTGTGCTAACACAATGCCAATGGTCATGCTTAGAAGCATCCCCATGCACATGAAATGGTTTATCCCATGAGGAAAAGCACAAAATGGGCGCAGTAGTAATTTTCTCTTTTAATATCTCAAACGCACGTTGTTGCGGTTATCCCCAATAAAATGTATCTTTTCCCTTTAGTAATTCTTCCAAGGGTGTAACAATTTTAGTATACCCTTTTATGAATTTTCTATAATATCCTGTATGACCTAAAAAAATTTGCACCTCACTTTGATTGGTAGGCACTTCCGGTCTAAAATGACCTATGACCTTGGTTGGATCAACTAGCAAACCTTCCTAGCAGATTATATTTCCTAACGATTATCAAAAATGGTGTAGAAAATATGCACTTCTTGATGTTCAAAGAGATACTCAATTATCTCGCATCATTTAAACATTAATCGCAGATTGTCAAAATGATCTTTCACAAGCCCATATCTTGTCGATCCAATCATCTAGGTATACTTGTAAGAATTTGTCAATAAAATCTTTAAATAAAAGGAATGAACCAAAAATTTATAAAAACAAATATTTTTCAGAAAACCCTAAAAGTCATCCAACAAAGAACTATTCGTATCTTAAATTGCTCAACAAATCGAGATGTCATTTTTGAAATATTTTACTCTTAGACACCTTGAACGATCCAAAATAATTTTTTAAATGCATGATTCAAAGGAAATTTTGGAGGACATATGTTCCCTAAATCTCCCATGATTGGCATAGTATAGAAGATCACTCTAAGAGATTTTCGACGACTATTTGAACACTACAAACAGAGTCCGTACGTACATCGGTGGCTGGTCAAAGTTTGGTCAACATTTGGCCAACATTGGTCAACGAAAAAATGAATGATTTTTAAATCATAAAACATCAGCACCTTTGTGTAGAGCTCGCCAACACCTTTCGGCGCATTTTGAGCAGGCAAACTGAAAGTCAGTATGCGAAAGTTGACCGATCAAAGTTCGGTTAATTGGTGGTCAACAACCGAAGGATGCACCAAATGGAAAAATGACATGGTGACATGTGGCACAACTACATTTGACATGTGGAAAATCTGCATTTGATCAGGTGGATGTGGCATTAAAGGTGGGTTTATGGTTTTTACCCACATAAAAGGTTTTATAATCTTTTTATAAAAAAAAGAAGAAAAGTCCACGTGAAAACAAATTATGGTGGATAAAGCCTATTAAAAAGGCTTGCATATAATGTGGGATTTTTCCCCACATAAATCTTCTCCATCCACGTGAAGAGTGGATATTATTATGGGGTTGATTTTTGTAAAAATATGGCTTAAGCTTATTTAAAAGCTTAAAAAGGGAATTAATCCCTATTAATCCACTCAAAGCCTATTAAGGCTATGATATTATTTGAAGTGGATTAAATATTTGGTGGATAAATTATTATTATGCCACGGGGAATTTTTTCTAAGCCTAATCCATTGAGGATTATTACGGGCTCTTTAAAAATAAGCCATGGATATTATCAAATATCCTTATATTCCAGGCTCCTAATCAATATAAATAGGGGACCGGGTACATTTTAAAACACACAAGCCTTAAGCTCATCAAGTTTTGTAAAGACACTCAAGGTGTTATTAGATATAACTTCTAAGATATATTAAAGGCCTTAATTATTTTTAAGGAATTATTTTTATTGGCCTATTATTTATTAGACAATATTAAGAGATGAAGCTTGAGTTCTCTCCGAAGCGGTGATGCATGCCAAGCCGTGGTGAACAATCTGGTGAAGTTCAAAGATAATCGTGGTGATGTAATGGTGACATTATGGAAAGATATAAATGCTTATATCTTATTACTATAAGCATGATGGCCTATATTATTTTTTATAGGCAATATGAAAAATGAAGTCCTATATTATTCATTACCTATTTATTTTATAGGCATATTGAGGACCGATATTATTTGTTATCCAAAATACCTATTATTAAATAGGCACATTATGGTTCAGAAGTTATTATTTTTTAACTCATCGATAAAAAGACTTCTCAAGTTAGACTGGAGATGCCATGGAGCCAAGGGATATGACAGAGCATCGAGAGAAGTAGATCTCAAAGCTTGATATGTTGGACGTATCTTTAGATCATTAGATTTAGAGGAGATTCATTATTCAGTATGAGCTCATTGGAAAAAATTGATGTCTGTTGACATCTAGAGACTTAACACCACACAACGGAAGTGTGGAGGTTTCTGGAAGAATACTTAGCAATCATTCAAAGAGCGGTGTAGAAGTATTCATGGATAGAATATTGGATCAAATCTATGAGGGTAGCCACTTGGTGTTCCGGTTCTTGTTCCATTTTTATTCAGTATTATCATGCTTAGATTTTATTATTTGTTACAGTCATGGAAGTGGATAATATATTGGTTTTATTGATGAACCCAGAGACATAGGCTTTCTACCGAACTCCGTTATCAATCTTTGTGCAGTGTGTTATCAATTCTTGCATTGTTTAAGGTTGATTATAATGGGGTAAATTCAGAAAAAAATTAAAGCCTATAGGGGCCCGTGGTCGAGTAAAAGAAATTTGGTCAATTTTCGGATCAATGCATAGCCCATATTTTTTTACGGTGAAAAACTATGTTTTCCCACAATGAAAAAAATTAAATTTAAAAATCTCTCAAATTGGTGATCGGGTGAAGCTGAGATTTCATAGGGTACTATTGGGAAAAAAACCCATATCAAAACTTTCTTTTCATAAAAATCCAAGTATCGGAGACCCAATTACTAGAAATAGTAATCCTTCCTACACGGGGGCTATTATTTTGGGCAAGTCATCACTAGAAGAAGCTGCAAAGGAAATAATGTGCACTAAGGAAGGAAACAAGGTCGATCGACCATCTAGTCCGGAAATTAGTGAAATTCATCACTTATTAAAAATAGTAAGTCCTCTATATGGGTGCCTACCATTTTTAGTAAGTCACCTTAGTTGAGAAACAAAGGAGAAGATGATGTACATAGGTGTATTAAAAAAATCATGAACTTTAGACATTTATTTATCCCGATCTCATACTACTATTTAGAAGGTTCTTAAGTGAAGAAAACACTAATTAATCCCATCTTTTAGCCATCTTATTTTACTTTGATTTCGTCATTCCTACACATTTTTATTTATATAACAGTCTATTTCAACACTTTTGCATCATTTTAGCCCATTTGGGCACCCAGGATAGTATTGGGGTGCCCATGGGTGACCAATCCACAGGGTGCCCAATCCTTTTTCCACTTTCTCGCCACTTTTTGGGCTCTTTCTTGTCATTTTTATCCTTATCTTTTCCTATTTGGCCATGTTGTGGTTAATTACGAAATTAGATTAAGAGAACCCTATAAATATACAATTATGAGACCATAATGAGGGACCTAACATCATCTACTACTATCACTCATCTAGAGTTGCATCCATCTATTGCATTTACATATACATAGCTCAATCATCGAGGCACAAGCTAGGAATTTTACATAACACTTCATAGGGGGAGGGATTCTATTCTATTCCATGCACACATGCTATTACATTTTCTACATTTAGCTATTTCTCGCTATTTCACAAAGTACTCTCGACAAAAGCGCACCTAGGGCACACTATGCACACACTCACCGAAGTACATTTGTGTCGAAATGTAGTGCAACACTTAGATTAGTAAGCTCACTTTGGTGTGGAAGTTGAGGTCATTCGACCCATTCATTCTGCATCTTTATTTTTAGGGTTTCTATACTTCCTTCTTGTCTTCTTGTAGGTCTCTACATCAGCTCTAATTATTAGTGACATATAGTGCGGGATAGTGAAACTAATGTGACACACAATGAGGGTTTTAGACCACCTTCCAACCACTGTAAGTACTAGTTCTAGAGCTTTTTCACAAACCGGGGCACTCAGATTTCATACATGCGAGCACCCGTGGGTGCTCCGGTCCTATTCCAGGCACCCTAGTCCACTCAAATCCTTTATATCCAGCCTTTTTGGGACCTTTATACGTCCTTTCCTACTTTTTTCTCCATTCATCTCTCTTTAACACCCTATGATAGACATCTGTAATCAATTGAGTTCTTTCCTCACCTCTTTTTGTATATTAGGGTTTTATTTTATTAGTTTTATCATTTAGTAATTTCTATATTTCTTTCATGACATTTATTTACATCATTTATGTCCTCCTAGAATAGATTAACTACCCGGTATTAATGAATTTTAGTAAATCATTTTGGTGAACTCAACGTATCACTTACGTCTTAATGTCTCATTACATGATCAACTCAACGCTATATCCTACCAAGTTACTAATGCATATCTATTCAATTTCGATCCAGAGGACGGACGATCTTTTGATGAGTTTACATAGTCTTTATCTTCACATGTCTAAGGGGGCATCACATGCACATATCCCTCCCTTATCATCTATGTATTATCCTTACATTCATCTTTTTACATAGTATTACATTCTACTCTCAAAGCATTCACACATATGTCATCCCCTTTTATCACTACATGTATAAGATAGAAAACCTTCGCCTTTCACTATCATTGGTTAATTAATTCATTTCTACATACTTGGGTGGCATATCTATAATTTTTCCATTTCCATCACATATCCTACATCATCAGTACTCGATGACGCACTCTTGTGCTTCGGTTCACACTTGAATGTTGAGAGATTACTCTTACACTAAACCCCACACACTGCACTATAGACATTACATATTTACATTTAATCACACACTATGAGTCATATATCATACATTCTATAGTCTCTGACCTTTTGAAATTTGAGCATTCATATATCACACATTGTTTTACTAGTTTTCCAATATTGTTATTATCTATGCATTTAGGATCATATGTTATTCCTCTTACACACTATATACATCATTACCCTAACTACACCTAGTCACATCATACACTATGCATTTATACATCACCTATATTCTACATCCTATGCTAGTTTACATCACATATGAGTCTAGCTTTACATTTCATCCTACATACTACATTACTCATTTACTTACACATGTCACATGGCGCATTATACACACTTTACGTTTTACATATTCTATTCACCACATGGTCACTTGATCACTACACCTACTACATTATTTTATATGTGCTGCGCTAACCACCCTATGATGCACTTTAGTTCCTCGGTCCATACTCAACTGCCAAGGGTTTACAGATCAAATGGACCTCACATTCACCATGTGACATGTCATCTTATGAAATTTCTAGGCTAGTGATATAAACTTTAGGCTAAATCGTCACTAAATTTTTCTATCTTGTCTTGGTATATGCTTTTGGCTAGATCACCACAGCCATTCTATTATCTTGTAGTGGTATACACCTTAGGTTACATCACCACTCCTTACCTTTCATCTTATAGTGATATATGCTTAGGGATAAATCATCACTCATCCTTTCACCATATAGAGATATATGCTTAGGCTAAATCATCACACCTCCATTCATCCAGTCATGATGTATGCTTCAGCTATAGGGTTCACACTCAAACTTTTTATATGTGACTATGTCACATTTAATCACCACTACATACACACTTATCACAATGCATTAGACACAACAAACACTACTTGAGCATTTACCGATGATGCACTCTCGTTTACGGTTCATTATTGAATCTGAGGAGGAAAACAAAATGAACCTCATTGTATACAAGTTTCCATCCACTCAAGGGGAAAATGACTCCTATCATTCCATCTTGCATTCCATTCCATCCACCCATGACATACTACATTTTCTTGGAGCATTTACTCTTGTTTAGTAGTGTTTTACATGATCACTTTACTACATATGTTAGATTGATTCCTTATATGTCCTTATCTATACCATCCACACATGTGAATTCACGTCTTTGTTTAGTGTGATCACGAGATACACTAGTCCTACACGTGGCATAGATGCTCATGTTCTACCCTTATTATACTTGTCCTTTGGGGCATCCACATTTGTCTCATCAAAATGTTATTGTTTCATTTTGTACTTAACATCTTACATTACTTGATCAAACACACTTTTGACATATTAGCTATTTATCTAAAATGCTAACAAGTGTTCCGTGTGCAACACTTATTTTGCAATATTCTATGTTTCCATGACTCCTTGTTTGTTTGTTTGTACTTGTCTACTATTGTTTGTGGGATTTTCCCTATGCTTTGTATGAACACTTGCTTCTTGTTTGCAGTCATGATGGCCTTATGTCTTTTACGAAATTGTGAGTGATGTCTCATGTTTACATCCCACTTTTTATGACTTACTTGTTTTCTTGTGTGTTTACACTACTTCATTGTTTTCTTATCTTACACATGTTTTCTATATGTATGCATTTTTTTCTTACACTTATCTTTGGATAGCCTTCTTGTTTATGTGGTCCTTGGTTTCTACCAAGTAATTTCTAGGGTTCCATCATACATGTGGTTGGTCCTCTTATGGGGCTGTATTTCTCCTATCAATGATATTTCATGCACCCCTAAAGAGGGGGGCATCATTTGGGGTTTTTTTAATACTAACACAAAGATTCTACACTCGACACGGTTTAGTTGTCTACAACGAGTGGGTTTAGACCATCTACGAACCCCATACACAACGGCTTTTACAAGACATGGTGTCCTTAGAAATTCTAGGAAATAGTTACAAACTTGGGGGTTACAGTGGGTGTGCCTCTCTACACTACTTTGCCAAGTGGCATCAAATCACCCAAAAAACTAGGATCTTTATAGATATCTCTTCACATAATTTTAGAAAAATCGATAAGAGCTTGGAGGACACAAATCATTTCCTCCCTACAATTCTTCAGCCAGGGTAGCATTTGATCACCCAAAAATTCGCAAGTATAGGGTATCCTTCTACACTCTTTCTCTCGACATGGATTAGGTGCACATGTTCCATTTACACTTTTTCATTTTTCTTATTTTACATTTTCGTACTTTACATAGACATGCTTATTTCAAATAGTGTTTGTTACATACATACATAATTGACTACTTGATCATTTTCTCCTTGTAGATCATGTCGTATGAGAAACAAACATTCAAATTGGGGACAACAACAACATTCCAGGACAACATATGATTTACTAACCATGTAGGTACACTACACACTATGATAGCTACACACACATTTCGCCCTAGGTTCACTCTCATCACCTATTTATTTGTGCATTTTTCATCTTTAGTTTCCATGCTCCTCCATATTCCTTTTTGTCATTCCACACTTTTGTCTAGTCCTTCATACGTTTCTACTACACTCTTCATGGACATCAAGTACACATTTCTAATTACTTTATGTTACCGAGATTTCAGCTCACCAACATAAAGTGGGGGAAAAATATATTCACAAAATCATGTACTCTAGACATTTATTTATCCTAGTCTCATACAACTATTTAGGATGTTCTTAGTGAAGAAAGTATTAATTAATCCCATGTTGTGGCCACTTATTTTACTTATATTTTTTCATTCCTACACTTTTTTATCTATATGCCCTGACTGTTTCGGCACTTTCCCATGATTTTAGCCTCAATTTGGGGTGCAGGGTAGTACTAGGGTGCCCATGGGCTCCTTGGTTCCACCTAGGGTGCTTTGATCCTTTTTCCACTTTCTGCCACTTTTTGGGCTCTTTTCTATCTATTTTTCATCCTTATCTTTTCCTAGTCAACTATGTTGGGGTTGATTACAAAATTAGATCAAGAGAACCCTATAAATATAAAGTTATGAGACCATAATGAGGGACCTAACATCATATACTACTATCACTCATCTAGAGTTATGTCCATCTATTACATTTACATCCACATAACTCCATCATCAAGACAAGCTAGGAAGTGTGCATCACACTTATTGGGGGGTTCTATTCTATTCCATGCATACATGCTATTACATTTTAAACATTTAGCTATTGCTTGCTTTATTTCACAAAGTGTGGCTATCACAAGAGCACTAGGGCACAAAATACACACACTCACCATAACTATATTTGGGTCCGGAATGTAGTGCGGTGCTCATATTAGCAAGCCCACTATTGTGGTAATTGAGGTCAATCAATCCATTCATTATGCATTTTTATTTTTAGGGTTTGATACTTCCTTCTTGTCTTCTTGCAATCCCTACATCAGCTATGATTATTGGTGACATATAGCGTAGGATAACAAAGCGATACAACACATAGTGAGGGTTTTGAACCACCTTGAGCCACCCTATAAGAACCGATTATGGAGATTTTTGTAGACCAGTGTGCCTAGATTACATACCAAAGTTCTGTGGGTGCCCATCCCTATTCCAACTGCCCAGATCCACTCAAATCCTCCGAGATCTAACCTTTTTGGGACCTCTGCTGCACAACCGTTCCTACTTTTTTTTCTCCAGTCATCTTTGTGACACCCTATGATAGACATTTGTAATTAGTTGAGTTCTTTCCTCGCATCTTTTTTATCATGTTAGGGTTTTAATTTATTAGTTTTAGCATTTAGTAATTTCTATATTACTTTATCACATTTATTTACAACGTTTATGTCCTCCTAGATTAGATTAACTACCCCGCATTAATTAATTTTAGTTAATTAATAGGGAAAGAAAAATAGGAATAACTCATTAGTGTAGCCATCTCGGTCTAAAATCACCACTTACTAAAAATAGTAAGTTGTTCAAAGGCACTTGTTATAAATAATAAGTTGTATTTATCGAGGATTTGTGCTTAGAGATAATTAACAATTTTATCATCCCCCTTCATGGTAGTTGTAAATAATTCCATAATTAGCTTAATTATTTTTGATACATGACTACCTTCAGGAATGGTTTCTAATTTTTTGCATGCATCTGCATGAGAATCCATATGACCTATATGCAGTAGGAATTAATCCTTTATGCTTTGTAATAGGATGGGCATAGCTTCCTAAGATCTTTAGGAGGAGCTAAGATTTTTAGAAGTTGTTTGTCTTAGGTGGGTCATTTTTGCACACCATTTATTATATCCCATAGCTTCCTAGCCATAAAAAAGCTTTCAATCAAACCATCCGAAAATTTATCAGTCATTGCATTCAATAACTAAGACTTATCCAACAAAAAAATAGCAGAACTAGCCATTTTAATGCTCAGACGGAAATGAAGACAAATATAGTTTAAAATATGAATCAAGGAAGCTAAATGGAGGCAAAAATCTATCTACACATCTTCTTATTAGTTATACGAATGCAAAAAAACTCTTAATTAATCAAAATATCTTTCTTTGATCAAGTTTAAGATCGATTCAAGAGATCATGGATGAAAACAAGCTCCAAATTAATTAGTTAGTTAATTAATTAAAGGTTAAAGAGATTTTAAAAATTGAGAAGATCCCTGCAGGGCATGTAAAGTAAATAAAATTAAATTCAATGCCTTTTCGGGTCCCCATCGGGGTTGTAATATAATGACAAAAAAACAACAAAACACATGGAAATTGATTTAAATCGACATTGTGAAAAGATAATATACATGTCACTTTTCTATTAGTCGCACCATGCAATGCAAAAATAAGTCAGAAGACAATTAATAGAAAAAATAGACTGCAAAATTTAAAACACTTGTCATTAATTTATTAGGTCGTTTTTTCGCACTCTGACAAAATACAAACAATATGTGGAAGAAAATACATAGTTAAAATGGATTCACTTGTCGAAGATCTAATGAATAAAGAATAGACACTTGGTGGATTTCCGCCAAACTTTTCATAGATGGCTTTGGGCAGACTTTAATTCCACTGAAATAAGCCAAACTTTAAAATAAAGTTTGAGTTCAAAATTAAATGATGGGTGTCACAATATTAGTGGCTAAGATAAAGCAGAGAGTGATATCCCAAAAGATGAGTCGACACTTGGAAAGAAATACACTTTAAAATATTAATATGCGTTTCCAAATATAATTGGTTCACACTTCGCAGTGCTACCAAAATGATAAGGAAAAAGTAGACACACGTGGAGCCTTCTTAATAGTTTGTTTTTCACAAGTCTGATAAAGATTGACAAATGTGAAAAGGTGGCTAATTTTTATGTGATAACCAATACCAAAATTAAAAATACTAAAAATTACAAAATGTGAAAATACTTGGGGCTATTTTATTGGCTCAAATTTTACAAATGATAGAAGAAGCAAACAAAAGACTGAAAATGTGAAATACAGAGCTACTTTGAGCAATCCTACTGGTTCAAATTTCACATAGACATAAGCAAGAAAACAAAATACTAAAAATGTGAAATAGAAAAGACTTGGTGCTTTTCTATTTGATCAAACTTTGTATATGTCAAAAGCACACAAACAAAAGACTGATAGAGAAAAATACAAAGCTACTTGGAGAAATATGATTGGCTCGAATTTCACAAATACTGAGATACAAACTAACAAAAAGAATGAAAATGTGAAATACTTGGAGCAATCTTATTGGCTCAGATTTTACAAGTGTTAGAAAGAAGCTTACACAACACCGAAAATGTGAAGAAAGAAGCAACTTAGAGATTTCCTATTGGATCGATTTTACAAGTAACAAAGGAAATCTAGAACAAGTCGATAAAGTGAAAAATGTGGAATTCCCTTATTAGTTCGTACTTCAAAACTGATAAAAAGATCAATAAATATGACAAGGTGAAGCTACATGGAGATTTATGATTGGCTAAAGCTTTGCAAAGAAAAAAAAAGACCAAAGGTAACGACAACCCAAAGCTAGATGGAGAAAAGCTGAATGGATTGAGCTTCACAGATGGAACTTTGCGGGATTAGAAAAAAATAAACAAATATTGACTCAACGAAACCACTTGGAACTTTATGGTTGGTCCAAGCTTAAAAAAATAGATATAACAAAAAAATGCTATTTACGGTTGGAATGGACTTAGAATTTTTGAACAAAGCTGGATCTAATGAATATTTTAAGATCCTGACCAAGAAACAACTAAAATGGATATAAAGGCGTGAGAAACTTAAAATAAACTCACCTTCATTCGATGAATCTAGGGTCTCCCAAGGATAATGCTATAACTTGTTTCCCTGTCAATAATGTAAAACTTTGTCAAGATGGTTTTTGGACCAAGCATGAATGGAAGAACTATGGTTCCAATCGAGGTTGCTTTAAGATTATCGTACCCCCGTAACGTGTTTCTTGTAGAGGAACAATTTTTCCCTCCATATCCCAAATTCTGCAAGAAAGAGAAGGGAACCACATTTACAACATCCCCATCATCATTCATGGCTCTCTTAATGAAATCGTTATAAACCCAGGCTTGTAAAAATAAGGCAGGATCACTTCTTCGGGCAATTTCAGTGTTAGATGGCATCTTTTCTATATCAAAAACAAACCCAATATCCCTATCATTCTATCCTAGAGGATGTATGTAAAATTCAATATGATTTATTTGAGTGTAGGAGGTGGTGTAACATGGATTAGATGACCAAGACCTAGTGCATTGATTAACACAAAGCGATTCGCGAGTGAATTCTTTTAGCAAATCTATAAACGAAATGTGAGAAAGGGTCTTTTTAAAAGTTGATATTAAATCATAGGATCCTCTTGGTTTTTGATTGTAGGAATGTCATCCTATGGGAAGGAAAGAGCGGGTAGGGGTTGTGAAACGTACTCCTTCATATGAGTTGTTGCATTAATTTCTGGTTCAAATTCTAGCTCAACTAACCCCGAGATTTTTGTATTATCGTTTGAACAAAGGTTAGGAGCAACCCGAGAATTGTCAAAAGTTGAGGCTTCATGATCATTGTTCCCTATAGGGATGCCCTTGTTTATATTTTTAGGATTCACTTAGGAATCCCAGGATGTTTATGGTTCACATTTTGAGGTGTGACAGGTCCGGTATGACTAGGTTGCAGGTTTGTTTCAGGATTTGCTAGGAACATGTCTACAAAGAGTTGCCTTTGGTTTTTGGGAAGTATTTACAGAAACTTGTTGTAATCATAGAAAGTCCTATCATCATGACCTCAAACCTTATGGAAACCATAGTATAGGTTAGGGTTGTAATCTCTTGGCCTTTGATAAGCATCTTTTTGTTGTTGATTATAACCTCGATTGTAGTTTTGGAATTGATTGTTATAACCATGGTTCGATGCCCCTTGGGTAGAATTTTAGTATTGGTTTGGACCTTGGATTTGATTTATTTTTATGGTGGATGATTTACGTTAACTATGTTAACAGATGACACAGTGTTAGGGCCTCTTTGATTACTCGAGTTGTTTTTATTGTTATTTTTGTCATTGTTTAGAAAACCAACATTCTTGGCTTGATCAAATACATGATTCATGGTAGCACCATGATTGCAATTCACACCCTTAGGTCCTTGGTTATTGGCACCATTGTTTTGATAATTTGCATTATTTTGATTTGGGGATACCAATTTTCCATTAGGACCATAGATCTTACGCCACATGTCTATGCATAACATCCTTTTCAATCTGAAGTGCACCTTCCAAAACTTCCTCGTAACTACGGAAAGGAAACCTCTAGACTTCCTCCCTAGTTTCTCGATTGAGTGAGTGAAGGAAAAGATCACAAAAGTTCCATTTGGTCCATGTTGGGTGCCCTTGCAAAGGAATAGAGAACTTAGCACCATCTCTGGTTGAAAATGGGTAGTAGATTCATTTTAATCACATCTAATATGAGCGAACTCCCTAATCCCTGTACGCAACAACTTGCTCATGTCAAACTCTTTGATGAAGTTGGAAACAAATTTTTAAAGGAATGTATAGAAGGTTTTAGAATACGGTAATACCAATCTAATGTGATTCCTTCGAGAGTCTTTAGAAAGATCTTAGTCACTGCAGCATCCCAAGGAAACAATTCCTTGATAGGAGTAGCGTAGGCCTTGATATGAGCATTCGGGTCTCCTTCTCCCTTAAATTTTGGAAGATCCCGAAATGGGCATGGAAACATGACACCACATATGGTGAAGTCAAGAGGATCCTTCAAGTAATAAGAATATGTACCCATTGCGTACGTTTCCACCATAGAATATCCTTGATGAGGAGGTGGAGGAGGAGTTGGATAAAGCTGCATTATAAGCATTGTGAAACATATGGGGTCCCTTGATATGGCATATAGGGAGTAGGAATGGTATATGGTTCCATCTGGGGAGTTTTTGAATACATATGCATGTAAGGTGGGATAGTACTAGGATATGGACTAGTGGGCATAAAACCAGGGAATGTTGCATTTCCTGTTGTGGTGGAATTAAAGAACACACTTATGTCTATCACTTGCATAGGGTAAGCTTGAGAAGGATGAGGATCCATCCCTAGTTTGTCTAACGCTATGAGAAGATCACCTAGATTTGAATGAGAAGGATAACCTTTGTGTGCATGATATGGCATTGGTTTCTTATTGGAAGGGATGTATCCTTTATTGTTAAGCTGGATATCCTATGTCTGCCCCCTACTGCATGTGTTGGTTGTGAAGTCGGCACTTTCTAGTTCTCTATTCCTCCTATTAAAGTAGAAATAAGATTTTTGGGAGAGGATTAAGTCCCTTGTTGGGGTGCTTTTGTCATAGGGTTTGATTGAGTAATCTCATGATACCCTGTCATGAATTGTTCGAGTGTTGTAATTCTTTTCTTCCTCATAAGTAAGAATCTTAGGATATGCATTCGAAATCTCGAGATTGTATCCTTCATTCTATCCAAAGACTCATCTATCCGATAAAGAGGGGTTGTTATTCGTGTGAATTTGTCATCTTACGTTGATTGCATGGAAATGTGAGGTCTTGAAAGACTCTATGGTAAGTCCATGTTCCATTTGTGATAACAATGTGGTTTACATCGGGTTGACCATATTATATGTTTGACGGTTGATCAACCCCCTCCATCCATACAGAAATAATGGGGTTTGAAGTGTAACTAGGGAGGTTTGGATGTTGCTTGTGTAATTGTCACCCCACCTCGAAATAAAAGGGGATTGTTGTGGTTTCACGTTGGTGTAATATCTATCAGAGCCAAATGGACCACCAAAATATCTTCTAGGCATATTTTAGAAAGTATAAAATACCTACCAAAATAGGGGAAGAAATGGAAAGATGAGGTACTAGCAATGAAAGAAAGGAAACAAGAAGGAATTAATCCTTCATGTTGGGTTTGCCAATTTGTATGAATGAAAATTGGCATGCAACCTTCAACCACACTCGACCCCTCAAGGTCATGCCAGAGCATCCAATGTTGAATGTGTGTGGCTAACTATAAGAGGATAAGTGACTAAGATTTGGTAGTGTGATCTCTGGTAGGTAAATTGGAAAAGGGGAGATTTAGAGGCTATGAACAGGTAGCGTAAATTCCCTATGGTTTGTTTTTCTAATTTGGATCTAAGTGTTGATCTAGTTTGAAGTGTCCAAATTAATTAAGATGAAATTAACAATCTATGCTACTGCTAAAAGGAAACTAATCTAAACAAGTCACAAAACTGAAATATTACAATCACAAACAACAATTTGCTTCTATTCTAAATAATTAAAATATTTCTACACTAAAACTAAACAAGCAAAATAACCGGTGTGGTTATTTACCCGTGTTGAGTGTATTGAAACTAAACTAACTTAAAACAATAACTTTTCCAAATGATTTATGATATGTAGACAACCTCCTATAGATATTCTCTCCTTCAGATCCATAGGGATGGGAAGAAGGGGATCCGTCACCGGGGTTGCTATGAAAGATTCAAACCCTCTTAGAAATTAACTAATTACTTGCAAATGAAAGGAAATTGATTTCTACTCTATTTGATATGATGTAACAATGATAAATTGCAATAATGAAGGAAATCAAACAAAAAATCCAACCTGGAATTCACATAACATAGGTAAATCTAGTTGCGCATTATTTTGTCCCCTCGTTTTCCCTTTCTTTATCTATGTGTCCATATAAGTCCAAGGAATTGGGAATGAAAAGGCAGCGAGTAGGAGAAGGTGCTTGAGCAAGGACAACTTGAAGGTAGTCCGGTTGCAATGCAAGTAGAAGAGAGATATCACAAGAGATCTAAGCTTGACTATGCAATTCCTAGCGAGGATTGTGGAAAAAATACTATGAAAGATAAAAAAATTCTCAGGGCCTTTTGCTTGAACACAAGCATGGAATATATAATAATTGGGGCTAGGATATGCCTCCATGCACAAGACAAGAAGAGGCAGTTCTAACTAACTAAATCTATTTAAAAATAGAAGAGGAAGGAAAACTAAGCAATTGAGACTATTTTTAGGCAATTTGGTTCACAAACGCATCCTAAAAGTGAAGTTAAGTTAATCGTCATATGTTAAAAACATGCATGATGGAATCTATAAAAATCGCTCAAATTTCCGCCTTCCATGGTACCTACGGTGATCGCGAGACCACTACCCGGGAAGGGCGGCGGTTCTAGTGCTAAAGGCCAAAATATACACAAAATGAAGATGGAAGATGGAAAAAGCATGGAAAAGTGAAGTAAGGATGTCTAGGCTACAAATATATATCTGCATATGAGTTTAGGAGCTCAAACATCTTCGAAAGGACGTGAATCATCATTGGGGATTTTGTAACCGTTTTCGACAATGTAGCACATGTAATTTTAGGTGCGTATAGTGTTAGGTTGTGGAGCCTATTTTCATGTCAAAAGTGTTGAAGAATGTACACTAAGAGTACTGTACACTTTCCACAGTTGTCTTGCAAGGGTTCTAAGGCACAACCCCGTGAAATTATTTTTGGGCCTTAAAACGTGCCCGATATACCGAGAAACGTTCTTTTCTCATATGGGTGGGATTTTTGACCCATAGGTTTATGGGACAGTTTTGGCCCATAGTTTTGATACCCATGGTTTTGTAAAACTGCTTAAGTAGTTATCTACTTATGTGGTTTTGTGTATATGGTAGGGTTAATGTAACATTGCATATGTGTTTTGAATTCAGTGTGAATTCTATAGAGTTTGTTGAGCATAGATCCAAACAGATCTGCGTATTGTATAGAGAGAGTGGTGGCGTGTAATAAAATCTAAGCAAGTGATTCTTGGTGGACGTAGCCCAAATTGGGTGAACCATGTTAAATATTGTCTCTTTGTGTTGTGTTATTTTAATTCTGCACTTTTATTTGAGATCTGTAATATTTTCTACATATTAGTTTCTACTGTTGTGATCTGTGAGGGATTATTATGCATATTTTATCCCTTATTTCCTAACATACAATTTCCTTATCATATGATTTCTCACTATCGGATGTTTTGATGTTTTCAAGAGGAACATTTTGAGAGTTAACAAAGGGGTTATCATATTTATACATTGCTTTAGAAACCCTACGAGTAGATGGGGAGCTCTACATGCTCAAAAGACCCAAAATGACCACTATGGTGGTAATAGGGATAAGAAGAATATCCTAGAAAGAAGGTAAGAGTTTAGCGATGTGTTCACCAAATGATTTAACAAATATTGAAATTTTTGATATCCTAATTGCATAATAACATATGATAAATAAGTAATAAAGCATAGATCTAACCTAAGCAATAAGCTAGATAAAAATGAGACTCTAGGTGAAAGAGATGGAATAGATAGCTTAGCTGATTTTGTAATAAATATCGAAGTATGTTGAGTTAGAAAACTAATGAAACAGGAGGGCAGATGGCGTAATCGAATCTAGAAAATTATGGAATTGTCAGATCTTCCGGGACGAGGGCACATGGAATAGGCCTGGGGCGCCAGGTGCCGAGACCCTTGCGAGGTGTTTGTGACTACGCAAAAGCTCAAAATCTGATTTTTTTGGTGTCACAGGGTGGTCGCTAACCTTCTTTGTTGGTCACTTGTATATCACACTATGTTCGCAAAATTCACCTATAACCTGTAAAACAAATGATCTCTGCAAAACCCCAAAACACATCAAATCCTAAAAATAAAAAGATACAAATAGGGAGTTAGATTAACCCCGGTGGTCACCCGACAGAGTGAACTTACAACCGAGCATTGCACTACATCTCAGACTCCATGTAGTTATGTGCATGTGTGTGTAGAATCATGCCCTAGGAAGCTCTTGTGCAAGTTGCAATTAATAGTGAACAATATTTAGATGTAGCAATGTAAGTAGATGTGTGAATGACAAAATGAACTTCCCCTCCTATGAAGTGTATGTAGGAAAATGCATTCCCTTGTCCCTTGAGTGAATGTTATATGGATGCTTTGATGCTCTTAGAATGCCTTTGGATGCAACCTTAGGTGGTGATAGTAGATGTTTAGAGCTTTGTCCTTTATTATGGTCACATAGCTTTGTATTTATATGATTCCCTTGTTTGAATTTTGTAATTGAAAACTAGAAATTCAAAGCATAAGAAAAAAAGATTCCCAAAATATAAAAGAGGCCCAAAAGGGATGAGTAAGATACAAAGATGTCGGGGGTGCCCAAAGGGGATGAGGGTGCCAGGCGGTGCGTCTGGTTGGGCTTTGGTGTGCGAGTCAAGACAGGATATAGCAATGCAGATCGGACTAGGTCATAGGGTGTGCAATACTAAAGAAAAGAGGCCAAAGATAGATTTCAATTACTAGTTTACTCGCTTAGGAATCATATGAATATTGGTATGTGATTAAGACCTAGAAATGTACCCAAGTGTGTGATTTAGTGTCTCTGATATATGAATTATATAACATTATTAATACATAAGTGAAAACAAATCAAAACATTCTAAATTACCTTTGTGAATGTAAACATTGGCATGGTAGTAGAAAGATATGGTTGGGATGATGATGTCTCTCTCTCGTGTTGTAATATTAATGTATATATATGAAAATTATTAAATTTGACTAGGTTCAAATACAAATATTTTGAATTTAACGAATGTATTTTATAAATTTTTATAAAAATGTAATAAAAACAAAATATTTTGAAGGTGTCATCGAGGTTTGCAATCCAAATGTATCTCTCAAAAAAGTGTTAGACATAGCCACATCATGTGTATCACCAGAAACTCCATGAAAACCAGTTTGAATGAAATTTTCATCCTTATCAGGTTTAATAAATATTGAGCTACCTGGAGAACTCCTCTTTACACCTCGACCAACATTGGTTTGAGAAACTAGTCTTATATGTTGAATGAGGGTATTAGTTAGCATCTGAAGTGCATGTAATTATTTAACCTCTATTGTCTTCTTCACTCTGTAAAGATTGTCTCAGGATGAGGGGGATTTTGGATGAGGACTCTAGCATTATGAATAGGAGCACAATGTGAACCCAGTATATCCTATGCAAAACCTTTTCCTTAGCACTGAAACTGGGAGTAGTCAAAATAGATAGGGATCTCATTGAGGATAGACTCGTAATAGAGTTTCTAAAAAAATATAACAAAACCTCATTACTTTTGCAAGGTGGGATATAAAATAGCATCTACCATTGGTTCTAAAAATTATTTTTATCAAATTATTTGCTTTGCAAAGTGGATCGAAAAGTGTTTGCATGTCAAAAGAACTGGAAATTTGGTTTTAGGGTTGGTGACTAACACACAAATGAGGTTTTTATAACTTGTTTATGTTTTCTTGATAAAGATAATAATTTATTAGCATAATAATCCCTTCAAGTCTCTCTATAGGATGTCTCTTGATTTATTTCAGTCATTGCCGAGTCACCCTGAGCTAATAGTGACTCTAATGTGTTTGTAAGGGAGGCATGATGGAGGTTCGTGGAATGGGAATCTCTCATTAACCTAAGAAATTCCTCAATTTGTACCTTATTCTCCACTATATGGGAAACTAAATCCTCTTGTCTACGTGGAGAATGTACAACAATTGTAGGAAGGTTGGGAGGGTTCGGAGGGCTAGGAGGATTCAAAAGGTTTTATTTTGGTTGTGAAGGAACTGTAAGAATCAAAAATACATGTTTTTTTATTAAAATATAAATTATAAATATCAAATTTGATTGCAATTGAGAGAAAACAATTTTTCCTACCTCTTCTCTCGATGGGGTATTGTTGAATCTACCTCGATCTGACCTTCAACATGATTTGGAGACAATGTTCTAAGCAAAGGGGATAAATGTCAAACCATGAATTGAGGGTTTATAGGAAAAAATGTGTTTGGGGCAGAATAGAAATGACAAATGTGAACTACTTTTTTCATAAATGACTCAATATAGTGTGTATGCATTTTGGTTCGGTAATTACGAAACTAAATCTAAACTTCCACCAAATCCCATTTCGTTTAGTTTACACTTTTTGGCATGGTTCATTTTAAGAGACCTTTGGGAAATTGAAGGTGGAAAATCCCTTGCGAATATCCGCCGAACTACTTTCACGAAACAAGATAGTTTTTTGGGCTTAGTGTGCAACATTTTCGCTTGATTTTCAAGACATGCGACGACAACAAGTTTTTATCGTTGCACAACAATAACTTTTTGTCAGGTGACAATAAGGTCACTTTGTTGGACAACATCCTTGTTGACACATGACAACAAGGTTGTTGTCAAGTGTCAACAACCTTGTCGTCAAGTGACAATGACCTATTTTATTTTCGCTTTAATGACAACAAGGTTATTGTCATATGACGATAAACTTGTCGCACGACAAAAACCTTGTTGTTGCGCATGATAGCAAAATCATATCGTGACGCCTGTTGAAAACTCACCGCCGCATCGCATCGCAAAATGTAAATACCCTATCATGCTTCAACAACAAGTAAATCACTCTTCATCTCACGTGCGACCTACCTCCTCCTCTAATCCATCAAATCTTGTTTTTGCGTGTCAAGGAAGGAAAGATTGGAAAATCAGATCGAAAGCGAGAGTTAGAATACGTTTTAATGGTAAAAGATGTTTTTAGATCTTCCCTACCTGATCAAGACATCAAATTAATTCTCCTCTTCATTTAGCGTGTAGGAGACGTCAAGAAATGATAAAAAACCATAAAAATCACATCCCAGGAGATTTGGAGAAAAATGGTGGAAAAATCAAATACAGATGCATAGTTGTCATCGATTTCCCTTTTGAATTTAGATTGTCAAGGGAGATCCGAGTTTAAAACGGGCACTGGGGTACCTTTTTACTTTTTACAAATTTTAGAAAAAATGCAAAATTTCTTATTTTACTCTGCCCCTCCACCTTGAAAAATGGGCTTGACATGTGTCCCAATGTGGGTCCCAAAGGAACTGCACTTCCTTTTTACACTTTAACCCCTTTCTTCACAAAAAGAATTTTTTTCAAATTTCCCCCGGAAGCCTGCCTCCTCACCTTTTGAATTTTCAAACTGCCACATGTCTCAATGGCACATCTTGAGATGGTCCCCAAAAGTAGAGACCCCAAACAAGTGTAGGCTCAACATGTGTCTCAATCCAACAGAGTCTTTAAAGAGTTGAAAGTTCAATGAAGGTCTTTATGTGTCTAGGGTTCGAGGCAGTCTCCTTTGGTTGTTGAAAAGTCTGAGCAAAGGGCAAAGTGAGTGGAAGCCTCCAAGTGTCTTCTGGCACTTCTTCAAAATAAAATCCATGGGCTAGTCCCCAAACATGCACAGATCCCTCCACGTGTCCTAGGCTGTTTAGAAAGTTGCATGAAAAGTCTAAGTAAGGGAAAGCCCGACGGAAACCTCCACGTGTCCTCATGGTGCAATTTCAAGATAGTCCCTAAGAGCGGAGACCCTAAATGAGCATGGGTTCACCACGTGTCCATGGCCCACCAAAAGCTGTACCATTTGCATAAAAATTTGTCTAAGTCTGGGGAAAAGCAAGCAAACATCTTCCACGTGTCTTCGGCGCGACTCCAAGGAGAACAAAAGGTGAATTTTCAAATGAGCGTCGTTCCTCCAGTGGAAAAGTGTTGGGTTGAAGTAAGCCATAGAGTTTTTAAAATGCCCCACCGAGCCGCATCCAACATAAAAGAGCCACGTTTCCACTGATGCATAGATGTAAATTTGGACGGGAACAACACACTGTCAATCGTAAAAATACAGGAAATCATCGTTTGAGCCGGAGATGAAATTTTCTCCAAGGACAGAGAATTTGGAAATGTTACAAGGTTCAAACATGATCCTCGAGCTACATCCACTCACGTTTCCTTAGGTATTTGGGACACAAAATATAGGGACAACAAAACATGAATGTGGAAAATGGAGGGAGATGAAAAGCTTGAGTTTTACGACCAAGTAACAGACTCTTTTATATGGTCAGAGGAACAAAAACAAAATTTGCGTTTAAGTGATCCTCGGCCAAGGAAGGAACTGACCATGGCAACCAAATGGACAGAGCCTTCAAGCACCAAAACAGGGAGACAAAAATGTGACATAGGCCGCAAACTGAGGGATTTCAATGAAAACGAGGTGAGATTAATTTGAGCACCAACATCAGCTCTGACTCGGGGATGGGAATTCCTTGTGAGTTCCACTAGAACCAAATAATATACCAAGTGCCAAAATATCCATTGGGCAAAGGAGTCTTCTTGCAGAGTAGAAAACTAGAACCACCTCCTAAAAAAGAACTGAGAAACCAATAAAACTAGGTCACCAAGGACCAGAACGAGCAAAAACACAAAAGATAGAAATCAACCAACGAACTATACACTATACAAATGATGCTCACCTTGATTCTGGGGAATCAATCAAGGAAATGTTTCAAATGTTTTCCATTAATAGGAAATTCAAGAAATTTCCCATCCAAGTCTTTCAAGAAGAAGGTATGTTCACCAATTCGAATGTCAATAGAGTAAGGGCCCATCCATAATGCGTCAAATTTACCATGCTTTCCCTTATCTTCATGCATGTTATCCCATAACAACACAATCTCCAATGCTGAAAGCTTGTCAAATAACCTCTTCAAAAAAATTTTGAACTTTACATGCCTTTTGTGGGATGCCCTCCTTTCTTCATCAAGTTCAACAATCTGGTTAATGCGAGCATCATATGGACTAACTTCTTGATCTTCCAGTTGTTGAATGAACTTATATGAGGATAATTACATATGAAGGGGCAGTAGAGCGAGTTTTATACACCAATTCAAATGGAATTTTTCCATTAGCTCTTTTAACAGTAATTCTATTATCCCAAACAACAAAATTCAAATGCTCACCCCATTTCCTTTTGTTCAGCTCTAAGGTTCTCCTAATGATCTTTAATATATTTTTATTGTTGGAATTTGCTTGTCCATTGCCTTGGGGGTTGTAGTTGGAGGCATATGTCAAATTGATCCCATATTCTTTACACATTGCCATCAAAGGTTTAGCTCTGAAGCTCATGGAATTGTCAGCAACAATTTTAACTGGCACTCCAAACCTGTAGATGATATGGTTCAACATGAAGTCCATGACAATTTGGTGTGTTGCTCTCTTGGTGGGGATTGCCTCCACCCACTTAGTGAAGTAATCAGTGGCTACAAGAATCCACTTATGGCCAGCACTTGAAGGGTTTGAAATCTCACCAATGAAATCCATTCCCCATTTCTTGAACAGGGCTTCAATTGATACATGTTGCAAAGGAAGGAGCCTGAAGCTTTTAGTCTTCCAAAAAATGCTAACAACTCTCACATCTTCTAACCAACAAAGTTGTATCTTTGAAAAGAGTTGGCCACCAATAACCAGCCCTCAAGATCTTGTGTGTTGTGACTCTTCCAGCAAAATTCCCCCCACAAACTCCTCCATGGAGATCAGCAATTATCTTGGGGCTTCATCTTTAGTAATGCACCTTAAGAGAACTCCCTTAGGGTTCTTCCAAGCTAACCCAAAATCAGTAATGACATATTTTTTGGAAGCCAACTTAAGAGCTCTTTTCTAATTTTTACTTAAATACTTAGGGCTAGTATAGATGTTTGAGATAAAAATTATATCTTTGTACCATTCAGAACTCATCAACTTTTCAAGGACATCCACCCTTCCTTATTCTACTTCATTCACCTCAATAGTTTGTAAGTTTCTCTCAGCCATAAGCTTAGCTAAGCCCAAACCTCTTACCAACTTCATGGTTTGGATATCCATGTCATATTCCTGCAACTTGTTCACCCACCTGCATCTTTTTCTTGAGACCTCCATCTCTGATAAGACATCTTTCACCATGGTGTGGGGAACATAAGAAACAAATTTAGAGCTCAAAATGTAAGGTTTGAAAACCTTTGTTTCTTTTACCAAGGAAAATTCTTGTTTCTCCATAATGGTGTATTTCAACTTAGCCCCCTACAATTCCTTATTGAAAAAGGCAATTGGCCTCTCAGCCCCTTCATCATCCTTCTACAACAAGACAGATGCAACAATGTTCTCTAAAGAAAAAGAAAACATTTGGAAAGGCTTCTTATAATCTAGAGCTACTAAAACAGGGGCATGATTTAATGCTTTTTGATCCCATTGAAAGCTTGAATGGCAGCCTCTTCCCATTTGATAACTTGGTCCTTCTTTAGCATGCAAGTAATTGGAATGGTCAACTCAACAAAGTTTGATATGAATCTTCTAATAAAGTTTATTTTCCCAAAGAAGGACTGAATTCCCTTCTTGGTTCTTGGAATTGGGACCTTGTTGATGGCCTCTACCCTCTTGGGATCTATCATTACACCATCCTTTGATACAATGTGAACAAGAAACATGGCCTTTTGTACTCGAAATGGCACTTCTTAGGATTGATTGAAATGCCATACTCTCTGCATCTTATCAACATTTTTTCCAAGTGTTGCAAGTGGTCACTTCTCCTCTTGGAAAACACAGTCACATCATCTTAGTAAACAACAATAAAATTATTAATGTAACCAATAAAAGCAACATCCATTTCTCTTGAAAAGTTTCTTTAGCGTTCATCAAACCAAAGGGCATTCTAACATAGACATAAGCTCCCAAGGAGTAGTAAAGGCTATCTTAATTCTCTCTTATTCCTTTACAATAACTTGATTATAACCAGAGAAAAAATCCAAGGTAGAAAGCAACTTAGAACCAGTCATTAATTGCAACATGTTTTCCATGTTTGGTAAAGGATAATTATCCTTCATTGATGCTTTGTTGATTTCTAAAATCCACGCACATGACCGATATCACCATTCATTTTTCTAATTGGCACTAAGTTTGCGACCAAGAAGAATACCTTATGGACTGAATACCCAAGGACTGGATTGATCAGCCTCTATTTATGCCTGAATGGCTTTACATTAGATTCCAAAGGATTTTCATGTTGAAACAGATCCTCTTTGTATGCAAGCGACATCTTGATATTTTTTCAACAATTGAACATAGGACTACTTTTCCTCCTTGTTCATATTGTTTCCCAACAAAATCTTCCTTGGTTTCTCCTTTGTACCAAGGTCATGCTCCTCAACATCCCTTGAGGCTGTTATATGCCTGTTAATAATGCAATCAACATTATCAAAGTTTGATTCAAGAGCAACCAGATCCTCTAGGAATGGTATTAGTTTTTAGTTGGATGATATCTTTGCCAAAAAAAGTTTCTTTACCCTCTACTGCACACACCATTGGCTCCCAATCAATACATTGATCAACAAACTCCCATTTTTTTGCAGAAATCTTTTGACCTGAGCATCATCATCAAAAAATTTCCAATGTTTAATGTTGTCAGGGACAAATGGCCTTGTTAACACTTCAGCATCATATTCACAATATGGGGACATTACACAATTGTCAAAATGAGATCCCAATACTGCAATATTGTCTTCCATAACATTGAACTTCCTATCATGATGCACAATATTAAATGAATCAAACATCTCAATCAAGTCCCAGACTGCATGCTTGTATTGTTTCATTCTCTGATTTTTAGTAGCATACAATTTTATGATTTGTTTGACAATTACCTCTGAATCTCCCTTAACAATGATGTCTTTAACATAATATTTCCAAGCAAAGTTCAAACCTAACAACAATGCTTCATACTCAAAAATGTTTTTAGTACACTCAAAGTTAAGTTTGAAAGAGAAAACAAACTCTTTTAAGCTTGGAGAAATCAGAACTACACCAATACCATTTCAAAATTTGGAGCAAGCTCCATCAAACAAAAAGGTCCATGGAGAGCCCACTTGTTCAAGACTCTTACATTAATCCATTTTGTTCTCTTTCCCATCAACAAATTTAACAAAGTTATCAACATCAACACTTGTGTACAACACTTCATAAGATACATTGTTGGGATCCTCAATAAGGTGTAACATTTTCTTTTCTCCATACAACTTGACAAGGCTGCCCTCAATTGGGATGGTGGCATAGGACATATCCATTTGAACACTCCCACCAATACTTGCAACCCATTTTCTAGACAACAACATACCCCACTTGGCTGGGAAATCAACAATAACAACATCAAGTTTCAAGTTCCTACCCGGATAAGCTACAAGTTATACCACCAAACCTTTCACACATCCCACCACTGGCACCTCTCTAGAATCCATGACAATGTACTTCCCATATGTTGTTGTTACTTTGATATCCAGTTCATTCATGACCTCAAGAGGCATGACATTACATGATGCTCCTGAATCAAACATACAGTTGTGTAGCAATCTGTCCTTAATGATCAGAGTAGTGAAGAATGGATCTACATTTATATGAGAATCTACCAAGGATGTTCCCAAATAAACCTCAGGTGGTTCACCTAGTTCTTCCAATGCTAGTGGTGTTTCTAGCTCTTCAATGATTGGAGGAGTCTCCACAATGTTTACATTTCTTCCTAGGGTAGTCTTCTCCTCTTTCAGCCCCAAATACTCAAAGGCCCTTTTCTTGTGCTCAGGAATCCTAAGAAATTTAATAATTGGAATAGAAATATTGATCTGACTCAAGACTTGGGAAATATCATAAGGAGAATACTTTGGCAAGGCAGCATTGGAAGGGAGATTGAAAAACTCATCAGATGGCATGGGATTTTTGACAGTTTGGGCATGAGGAGAAGTATGAATCTTGTTTGGGACAACAAAGCCTTTGGAAGGTGTATCTTTCTTAGGAACCTCTTTAGGAATACTAGTAACCAATGGAGTTTTAGGTTTGTCTTGAGGTCTTGCCCCTTTGACAACTTTACTTCTTGTGTTATAATCATTTTCTTGGGCAACAACAATGTTCATCAACAACCTCAAATCCTCCTCAGATGGGATTCCTACATCATACTTTTTATCATTAAATCTCTTAAATATTCAAAGTCATTATTGGTAAATTCAAAAGGTTGTACAGTATCTATTTCTAAATTATGAGAGGGAGGAAGAAGAGGCATCCGGTGAATGCAATCCCAAAAACTAGCAGTAGTTCTAGCACTTATCACCTCAGTTGAAGTTTCTCCTTGATGTGAGTTTGTAAAACACTCAATCATGCATGCATCATCATCAGTGTTATCATCACCAACTTCTTATTCTACTTGCTAGTATACTTCACATGGAGCATGGGGTATGAAACATCTGTCACACCAATCAATTACATTTGTTTCTTCAATGACAACAACTTAGGTAGCCAAAGGATGAGGCACCATTCTGTTTTCCCTGGCCTAGGGCTATTTATTTCCAAATCCAACAGTCCGTTGCCACTTTCATTATATCTCTACTCATTTCTAGGATGATTTGCAAATTTTTCTTGGCCTTGTTGCTTGTGCGTTAACCTTGTGAACTCTGCCCAATTCCTCTCTCTGCCCGGGCTAATTTGTATGAGATTTCTTTGACATCCCCTACCAAAGTTTTCACAATTCCCTCCAAATCAGTGGCCTTACTTGCTTGAGGTTTTTCTGGGTTAACCAGTCTCACACCCTCCCTCTTAGGAGGTTTTCCAATTTCTTTAATGTTGTTCTCAATTTGCAGAGCCATGGTGAAGTCACGCCTCAAATTGGTAGGGTTTTGTCCCTCAAATAGTAAGAATCTTTCTTATCAAATTCATCTAAACAATTTATCAGGCATGATTCATCAAATGGCCTCAAATTAATAGGCAATATCCTCGAGGTCTTGTTAAATCTTGTGTTGAACTCATGCAACGATTCATTAGGATTCTTCTTGATATTTTCAAATTTTGATAAAAGAAACCTAGGTCTGTTTTATCACCATACGTAATCTAAATGCATTATTCATTTCGAACCAAGAATCAATGGAATTATCTAACAAAGATTTATACAGTCCCTTGTATCTTCTTTCAAAATATGGATAAACAATTTGATATATACATCTTCAAATTCAATCTCAAAATCCTCCATCATGTTGATAAAAAGCTTTAAGTGTTGATCACTAGTTATAACATTATTTCCTTGGAACTTTGGTAGTCTATTTATTACATCTTGGGAACTACATTTGGATAACCACCATCCCTCTAAAATTGATAGGACCGAAGGCATTTACAATAAATGGAGTGCGGGTGGGCTGATGGGCCATGTTGTTTTAAGGAGGTGACCTTGAAGGAGAATCAAACTAATAAGGGATAAGGGGTCTTTGAAACACACAAGTATAACTTTCAAAATGGATATCCCTAAAGTATTAGTTTCTTGGAAAACCCTATCAACTTTGGAAAACACATCGGTAGAATTAGAAGCAAACTTTTCAAATTCAAATGAAGGCCCCTCTCTCAGATGGAGAATTCAATTCCACAAAAAGACTAATTGATTCAGAAGCACTTGAATGGAAATCTTCAATGATAGGATGATCACTTTCATCAATGGAGATATCTTTTCTTGATTTGCTGATCTCAACAACTCTCCGAGGATTTTCTTCCTTTCGAATTTGTTTTTCCTAGATCTGGAAATAATGCCCTAGCAAGATCCTTAGTGAAGAAATATCTTCTTCCTTCAGATTTGCAAAGATTAGTAACAAATCTCACTTGAGAGAGGTTAAGACACTATTATTCCTCAAAAATCAGATCAATGTGGAGTCACCACTAAGGATTTCCACCTTAGTTGTGCAAATACACTAAAAATATGATCTCATCAAATGTCATCAACACTAGAAATTGGAAATGGAATGATCGACCTTCCTTTACCAGCATTTATCAATGAAACATAGGGAAATAGCTGTAGAAACTAGAAAAATTGCACACAACAATTTGTAACTTTGAACACTTCTTATAGGCCTGAACACAGGATGATGTTGAAACAATTTACTAGCACTTAGAGCATATAAGATATTTTTACCAGAGGTCTAAACATGAAGCTGCAATCACAATGTCCCAGGAAACATCACCAGATCGATGTTGGTACCCAAATTGATTCTCCCTCGGAAGTGAAAGTGTCACAGATTTGATAGGAAGCTTAGAGACAAGCAGATCATGTTGTGTGTCATTTTTAGCCGGGAAGAAATGCAGCTTGCTCTTTGTCACTCAGATGTGGAGAAATGGATAACACCCTCAAGAGGATTTGATCTATCCTCACTACTTTATGGTTGTGCCTTTCAACCAGGGTGAGAGGACCCTTTTGTAGCCTGCTGATTGTGGAGGAGATGGAGATGTCCGTCATCGTAAAGTTATTAAGGAGACCTTGAAGAAATTATGATCAATACAACAAAACCTAACTCTCACGAGTTATCACCCTAGATGATGGAGATATTTTCTAAGCAAGGTTCAGGCCACTAAAGACAATGAAAACATGATTGCTTTTGCATGTTTTGGTAATAGAAATTATGCATTTGTATACACACAGGAAAAATAGGGGTAGTATGGGTAAGATTGGTTGTTTTTAAATGAATTTTTGGTGGAAGGTGAGGCAGGATGAACTTGATTCACCAGATCTTTGAGAGATTTTACAAAAATGGAAGGCTTGATCAACAAAATGCTTTAGAACAGCTAAAATCCTCCTTTAACCAGAATGTGTGCTTTCAATGGAGGCCCCGATCAACACGTTTTCACACAAACTTTAAGAATCCAAAATGAAGGCTCAAATTGAAAAACTTAATTGAACATTATCAACCTCTATTTTATCACGCCTAAGATACCCTCAAAGGTTAACAAACAATATTATAATCATGCTAGAAGTAAAGTGATTTTAAATTTGTTTATTTCACTATAAAATGAAATATCTTCTGATAAATGAAATTGAAAATGCCACCAAACTATCATGAGGATAAGATCTTGTGTGATTCACAAAGATTTCAATATAAGATTGCAATGGGAACAAGAAAAACTATTTGCAGACATTTAGAAATGAAGTAGACACAATTTTTCCCAAAATCAACACATATTAACTCAAATTGGATTAAATTCATCAGTAGGGGAAAGTTTCTAGAACAATCTCAGAGCTTGTCAATGGTTGTACACTTACAACCACCTTGACATGATCAAATTTAACACAAAAGAAATAAATAGGTTCCTCAGATGGCTTCTCAGAAAGATAGGCTTTGTCAAACTTTTCTCTTAGGAAAATAACTCCCGACCTCTAACACTCCAACCATTTGCATGACAAGTTCATGAAATTTATAACATTTTTTCTACAACAAAGTTTTACCCCAAAAACAGAAAACATTCAAAGCATCATTATGTGTTGGGACTTTGATCGTGACTCCCAAAATCAAATCTGTAAGAAATTCGTCAGGCGCTCAACAGGAAAATATCTTCAAATATTTCTAGCATTCAATTATTTCATCCGGTAAGTCACTCATCATCTCACGCGCTAACTACTTCCTCCTCTAATCCGTCAAATCTGGTTTTTTGTGCGAGGAAGGAAAGACTTGAAAATCAGATCGAACCCGAGAGTCGAAGGCGTTTTAATGGTAAAAGACGTTTTGAGATATTCCCTACTAAATTAATATATCAAATTAATTCTCCTCTTCATTTGGCGTTAAGGAGGCGTTAAGAAATGATAAAAAAACCATAAAAATTGCATCCTCACGAGCTTTGGAGAAAAATGGTGGAAAATCGATACAGATGCACAGTTGCCTTTGATTTCCCTTTTGAATTTGGACCGTCCATGTGGGATGTCTGAGTTTAAAATGGGCCTGGGGGTTCCTTTTTACTTTTTACAACTTTTGGAAAAAATGCAAAATTTCTCATTTTACTCTGCCCCTTCACCTTGAAAAATGGGCTTGACATGTGTCCCAATGTGGGTCCCAGCGGAACCGCGCTTCCTTTTACACTTTAACCCCTTTCTTCACAAAAATATTTTTTTCAAATTTCCCCGGAAGCCCACCTCCTCGCATTTTGAATTTTCAAACTACCACATGTCTCAATGGCGCATCTTGAGATGGTCCCAAAAGTAGAGACCCCAAACAAGCACTAGCTCAACATGTGTCTCGATCTGGAAAAGTCTTTAAAGAGTTGAAAGTTCAGCGGAAGGTGCCATGTGTCTAGGTTTCAAGGTAGTCTCCTTTGGATATTGAAAATTCTGAGAAAAGGGCAGAGTGAGCAGAATCCTCCAAGTGTCCTCCTGGCACTTCTTCAAAATAAAATCAAGGGGCTAGTCCCCAAACATGCATGGTCCCTCCACATGTCCCCCACGTGTCCCAGCCCCTTTAGAAAGTTGCTTGAAAATTCTAAGTAAGGGAAAGCCTGACGAAAACCTCTTCGTGTCCTCATGGTGCAACTTCAAGATAGTCCCCAAGAGCGGAGACCCTAAATGAGCGCGGTTTCACCATTTGTCCATGGCCCACCAAAGCAGTGTACCAACTATATAAAAACTTTTCTAAATCCAGGAAAAGTAGCTGAATCCTTCATGTGTCCTCTCGGTACAACTCGAAGGCCAAACCTAAAGGTGAATTTTCAAACAAGCGTCGTTCCTCCACATGGAAAAGTTTTGGGTCGAAGCAAGCCATAGAGTTTTTAGAGTGCCCCATTGAGCCGCATCTAACCAAAAAGAGCCACATTTCCACTGATGCATAGATGTAAATTTGATAGGAAAAACACACTGTTCAACTATAAAAATGCAGGGAAATCACCATTTGAGCCCGAAGATGAAATTTTCTCCAAGGACAAAGAATTTGGAAATGTTACAAGGTTCAAACATGATCCTTTGAGCTACATCCACTCACGTTTCCTCAAGTATTTAGGACACAAAAGACAAGGACAACAAAATGTGACTGTGGAAAAAGGAGGGAGAGGAAAAGCCTAAGTTTTATGACCAAGTAATAGACTCTTTCATATGGTCAAAGGAACAAAAACAAATTTTTAGCGTTTAAGTGGTCCTCGGCCAAGGAAGGAACTGGCCATGACAACCTAATGGAGGACAAAGCATTCATGTACCAAAAAAGGGATACAAAAATTTGATAGAGGCCGCAAACTGAGGGATTTTAATGACAAACGGGTGAGACTAATTTGAGCACCCATGCGGGGAAACAAGATTATTAGAGCACATGCATTACTACTAAAACTTTAAAGAAGAATTGAAACTTTCTAGAAATGGAAAGAGGTTTGGAAACCTAAAAACCCACTTTTTCCATTCATTAGAGCATGTATACTTCCAAATATATGAAGGTGTGGATTGAAAAGAAAAGGTAATCCCTAAAAAAATCTTGCCAAGATCAATCCTCTTCCATTTTAAAGTTTAAGCCAGTCATGCATGGGATTACAATAATGCATGTAACATTTTCTTTCTTCCACTTAATGGAGGAACAAGAGGCAAGGAAAAAAATTGCAAACAATTAATGGTATTGTTAATGGAGGAATATTAATCGAGCAAGATGAGAAAAGAGTCATCAATGAAGTTACCATTGACCATTTTTCTTGAGCATTAAGTAAAATATATCCCTTTAACTAAGCCCCTAGAATAAAAAATTAGCAAGGAAATAGTTGAATCCATGCACAATTAAGACATAAAATTAAGGGGTGAGAGGGAAAACTTGTCAAATCAATCAAAAAAGGAAAACATGTTTAGATTAAAAGTCATTAATGGTGATACGTGCATGCCCATGTATCTTGCACATCTTCACCATGTTGAAAAAAATAGGTTTGAAGCCAAGGGATTGAAGAATCACGAAAATGAATTGTCCGTATGCTTTTATAAAATCATTTATTGAGAGCATTACCTTCTGGTTTTGAAAATCGGGTACATTCTACACCCTCCCAAATGAAAATAATGTTATCCAATATTAATCTGATGCAAGTGAACATATCCTTCATGTGGAAGAAGATGAGGGGAAGAAGATATCTAACATTAGGGTGAGAGACTTCATGACAATATTGTAGGAGACATTAAACAACATGATTGGCCTCCAATTTCATATGGGCTATGGGTCCCTATATTTGGGGATAGACTTAATGTTGCATTGGTTGGTCATTTTACCGAGAGAGTCCATGTGGTAAACTTCAAGGTAGACCTTATGCAAATATGACTCAATGGTGTTCCAATCCACTTGGTTAAATTCGTAGGGAAGTCATTGATCCTTAGAAACTTATGTATGGCCATTTGCATGATGGATTCATGAATATATTTTATGGATAGCAAATGATCACAAACAAAACACTATCTTTCAAACATAACACAAGGAACCACTTGTAGGAACTAGTTCAAATATTTCTCTCGTTTGTGAGAAGAGGGTTGAGAAACAAAAACACCATTTTAGTGGGACACAAAGGATTTAATATGTTTCATTAATCGAGTGAGATGATAATGGGCATATATGGTAGCTTCAATTCAATCAAGTGATTGTTGTCAAGATTTTATAAGGAAGAAGAATTCCTTTAAAGTTGTTCCCCCGATCTTAAGTCAATGTATATGATATTAGATTTGGGCACCCTTGGCTTAGTTACAACCCTCAATTTTGAGTATTTTCTCCAAAAATATCCTTTTACAAAGTTTCATTAAAATAAGGTATTGGTGCTCAAAATAGTTTCGCCCCATTTTTCCATTGAAAATCTGTCAATTTACGGCCTCTGCCATATTGTATCTCCTCGTGCCGTGCCTGAGAAGTCCCTGCACTCCTTTTGTTTCTGTAATCAATCTGTTCATGGGTCAAGGATCACGTATGGATCCATGGTTGTTTCCTTGTTTCTCTGTTTGTCCGGAGAAGGTCTCGTATTTGGGTGTAAAAATCAAGTTGTCATGTGTTTTCCATTTTCCATAGTGGGATTTGTTTTCCTTGTTGTTTTGCCCTAAATACTTGAGGAAAAATGAATGGATGTAGTTTGGAGGAATGTATTTGAGCATTGTAATATTTATGAAATCTCTGTCCTTGGAGAAAATTTCATCTTCACGCTCAAATGGTCATTTTTCTCGCATGTTACGGTTTGATGTGCGTTTCTCAACCAAATTTACATCCTTACATCAACAGGAAACATGGCTTCTTTTGGTTGGCTAGGGGATGGTGGGCAAATGCTTTAACTTGTCACTTTTTTGCTTTTTGGTAAAAGGGAAAATTTGGTCCCGTAGCTTCACTCAATTCTGATTGGTTCCTTTGGTGCTTACGTGGCTTCTTTTGATTAAATGGGGCACGGAGGTTTGTTTTTGAACTTCTTATTTTGGTGACTTTGGAAAAAAATTAGAACCCGCCCTGGGGCCTTGTCAAGCTTTGATTAAAGAAAAATTTAGTGGCAGGAAAAAGTCTTCTTTGTTGATGCAAAATCACGGCACCCACTGGATGCAGATCGGGCTTCTAGGTTGATCACTCGGGCATCTAGTGTGATTGCACAACATGGAAACCTCTCTCCAGTGTGGGACTTGTGGCGAGAGAGGAATCTCGAGAGAAGGCTGGTTCCTGCTCCTAAACTACCGCCACAAGCTATTCCGGTGCGAGCAAGCTAATCTAATCCTAATCTAACAATGCCAAGGAGACAGAGAGAGAGAGAGAGAGAAAGGAAAAGAACAAAAGCCTACACTAAAACGGTGATACACCAGAGAAGGAGAATGTTGAACATCTATCAAAACTGCCATGGGACAAAGAGAGGTGAGCAATGGGAAGGATGGATAGATGCATCACAGGCCCAAGGATAGATTTCACACAGAAAATGTCCCAAAACTCCATGAACACAGCTCCAGATCTGCAATGAATGTTCAAACATGCACAAATACCTGCAATGAAGAGAGGCAAGAAGAAAACAAGCAAAAACGAGAAAGGATGGACAGATGCATCACAAAACACATTTTTGTTGCTTCAGAAGTTTGCACAGAACATCATTTCAATAGTAAAAGGAAAAAACGCCATTACAGAGCAAGGGAGGAGGTTCGAACTCCATTTTCAACCCTAGAGAAGAAAAGAAGGGAGGGCAGAGCCGAACAGATGAACAACTTGTCATGTCCCCCTTTTGAAAGAAGCCCCTCTGTACAATATATAGGAAGAAAGAGAGAGGGAAGAGAGGAAATTCAAAACTACCACAACCACTTCTAGGTTGCATTTTAAATCATCTCATTATGGTAGAAGCGGCGGATCCTGGCAAAACGGCGGGCTGTCTGCTGCATTAAAGCTGGTTGTTGAAGCGTCACTTTGGGCATTACCATGGGTCGAGCCATTTCTTAACTTTCTCTCTCCAGACTACACCAAAATGGAATATTGATCCCAGAATCATGTAGAGAATTTCAATGACTTTAGTTGATATAAAGAACGTGCAAATCTAAGCTCTGGATCAAAAGATATGGCGATCTCGAAGATTTAGGGCACGCAGAGCAGGACCAAAACGGATTTTGAATTATTTTCCCACGCTTCGCCACCGGACGACATGTGGTAGGCTCACGATTCACTGAATAATTCTCTCTCCTCCACCTCTCGGCGGGCTCTCTTTTGAAATTTCCTTGTGGGCCCTTTGGGACACGTGGCACTATCCCATTGGTTGGTGACCCTTCAAATCTCACCCTTTGACTTTTGACCTTTTCCCTTGTGACACGTGTCATGATTTGGTTGGTTCTCGGCCCTTTCGACTCCTTCACGTCCACCGCGTCCATTTGTCCCGAGATGTCCCGGTCTTTGCTTGGGACAAAATCCTCGATTCGCCCGATTCGGCGGTTCGCGTCCATTTGTCCCACTTGTCCCTTTCTTTGTTTGGGCGCTTTGTAGGCTTTTCAGCCCGATCCGCGCCTTGATGTCCCAAATGTCCCGAATGTCCTGGAGACTAGGACTTAGCCGATTTTTTATGATTTTCTGGCTCAATCTATATGCTTGGAACCGCAAAACTCGATGCATGTTATCGAAATTTTACCCTGGGGAATTTTAACATGATTTAGCGACTCAAGTGGGTCATCATCACTGCTAGATGAATGATCAGTAGCCTAAAGCAATCCATTGGGCATGGAGTCATAAGCAAGCTGAAAACTGATCTGAACTTTGAAAACTTCCCTCTGAGCCACTTGAAACCCACCGGACATGGAGTTGTTCTCACCAAAATGCCACTGAAACGAACTGTGCAAGAGCAAAACCAGCACAACAAAAACTATGTACAGAACTGAAAATCATACATGCTCCAAATGGAACATGCAGAGTGTGCACAAGCACTTCTTCTGCTGAAAGCAAACCTACCTACTCTACTCTAACTGGAAGCAAAAGCAAGCTAAACAAACCCTGCAATTGGTTGTGAGAAATAGCTTCCCTTTCTCAAAAGTGGCAGCCATGCAATTGATTTGGAGCTGATCATGGCTGTTAGGATGAGTGGAAAATCAACAAGAAGCTGGTATTCCACCCAAATCATCAAGGTATCAGCTGAAGGCAAATTCAATACCTCTTTTAGTTGCTCTGCATTTGGATTGAAGAGGTATGATAGCTGATCCTTGGTACTTTGTAGCTCACCCTCATGCTCAGAAGAAAGCATGACTGGTTGTGACTTCTCCTTTGGCTCCAACGAAGCCAAATACTTGATTGGGCAAGGTATGGTCCTTTGAGTATGCCCATTGCTGTGATTTTCAACTCCAAGAATGGAGTTCTCTTGTAGACCCTCCTGAATGGATGATGTGGAAGAAATGGCGAAATTCCTCTGCCCTTTCGCTTCCTCCAATGAAGGACATGAAAGATTAAAATCTTCCAATCTTGATTCGAAGAGTTGTTATCAGATGCAGGCTGCTGCAAATGAATGTTCTCCTTCATGACAACAGACTCTAGTGTTTGGAATGTGGATGATGAAAGAGAGAATGGTGGAAACTCAATTGGTTCTTCTCCATCAAAACAGTCCTCCAAATCGGCAGATAAACCGCCTCATGATCTGTCCTCTTGCAATTTTCAAACTCTCCCATGGTGTTCTCTTGATCTGCAACTTGATCACCATGGTTTCCTTCACCTTCCGAATTGATTTCGAGAGATCAAACTCCTCTTCAGTACTAGAACTTGAGAGAGGTGAAGTAGAAAGAAGAACTGAAGGTTCTCCTGTAGCCTGCTTTGTGCTCAAAGCTCTTGGATCTGCACTTTTCTCCTCCACAACTAGGATGTGCTCCTCTTCTTTTGCCTTTGGAGCAGCTTCTCCCGCCTCTACTACTTGAAGGCAATCTTGCTCTTGATATAACTCTTCCTCTAGCACGAAGTTTGTCAAGTCAAACTCTTCAATCTGCTGCTCTAGAGGACAAGTTGGGGCTGCAAGATCTTCTTCTTCTGCTGCAACAAAATCAGTCCTGACCACCATTTGTTCAACCTTAGCCTCTTCTGTAGGCTTAACCATCAAGGGGATCTTTGTTATCCCAAATTTGGTAGCCCAATTCCTCAATTTGTCTGTCATTTCTTTTCTGTTTGGCTCTTCCTCTTGCTGTCCTTGATGACTGATTTTTTCAATTTCTTGTTCCCCACATGGAATTGGGAATGCAAGAGGAGGGATGTGTTGTAACTCAACTGATTTTACAATTTTTTGTGGTGGTGGAGGAGGTGAAACCTCTTGTTTCTTTGGAGGAGGGGGTATTTCTATTAGCTTTTGTGGAGAGGATGACTGTGTTTGGAAAGAAAAAGGAAAGAAGAATTGAGGTGTGGTGGAAGACCGAGAGGTGGAGACATGGGATCGACATTTGGGACAACAGATGGAGAGTTTAAAGCTTGACACTGCTGAGATGAAACAGATTGGGAAAGAGGAAAAGAAAAGGCATGAGAAGGTGTGCTTACCCGTTGACAAGGTTGTTGAATACTCCTCTCATATACCTCTATTTCTTCAATCCACTTTGCAAGCAAAGGCAGCGTTGCAATCATGAAGTCAAGCTTCTCCTGAGGGCTGTAATGCCTTAGAAAAGGTCCCACCCATGGACAGGGTGCTCTGCAACCGATTCCAAATACTTTCATCTGTGCCTGAGCCCTAGACTGCAATATGTTTACCTCCATCTTTTGGATCTTCTCCAATAGACCGGCATCTTGCATCTGATGGTCTTCATTGTATGCATACTCTTGCTCTTGGAAGGCTCCATAGCCAAACTAACTTTGGCACTGCTGCTCATATGGGTATGCATACTGATCTTGAATATGCTCAAAATGTTGATTTGGAGGATTTGTAAAACATGTTGGAGGTGGAATATACTGCTGTTGTTGATGTGAATTTCATGATGGAAATGAAGTCATGATTGCACAACTTCATAGAAAGAGAGAATGATGGAAGAGATGGAAGGAAGAATGGATAGAAAAGAATGAAAATGAATGGAAAGGAAGGTGCAACTTGAGAGATGGGTTGTTGACCAGATGGAGTCATGAGATGTGTTTGCAAGTGCCTCCAAAGGCTAAAATCTTCACGGGAACACATCAACTGCAAAAGATGAAGTGGAAGACCTCTAAGGTCCCACACCGGCGTGCCAAAACTATTGATGCAAAATCACGGCACCCCGGATGCGAGATCGGGCTTCTAGGTTGATCACTCAGCATCCCGGTGTGATTGCACAACATGGAAACCTCTCTCAGCGTGGGACTTGTGAAAGGCGAGAGAGGAATCTCCGAGAGAGAAGGCTGGTTCTGCTCCTAAACTACACCGCCACAAGCTATTCCAGTGCAGGAAAGCTAATCTAATCCTAATCTAACAATGCCAAGGAGACAGAGAGAGAGAGAGAAAGGAAAAGAACAAAAGCCTACACTAAAATGGTGATACACCAGAGAAGGAGAATGTTGAACATCTATCAAAACTGCCATGGGACAAAGAGAGGTGAGCAATGGGAAGGATGGACAGATGCATCACAGGCCCAAGGATAGATTTCACACAGAAAATGTCCCAAAACTCCATGAACACAGCTCCAGATCTGCAATGAACGTTCAAACATGCACAAATACCTGCAATGAAGAGAGGCAAGAAGAAAACAAGCAAAAACAAGAAAGGATGGACAGATGCATCACAAAACACATTTTTGTTGCTTCAGAAGTTTGCACAGAACATCATTTCAATAGTAAAAGGCAAAAAATGCCATTACAGAGCAAGGGAGGAGGTTCGAACTCCATTTTCAACCCTAGAGAAGAAAAGAAGGGAGGGCAGAGCCGAACAGATGAACAACTTGTCATGTCCCCCTTTTGAAAGAAGCCCCTCTGTACAATATATAGGAAGAAAGAGAGAGGGAAGAGAGGAAATTCAAAACTACCACAACCACTTCTAGGTCACATTTTAAATCATCTCATTATGGTAGAAGTGGCGGATCCTGGCAAAACGGCGGGCTGTCTGCTGCATTAAAGCTGGTTGTTGAAGCGTCACTTCTGGCATTACCATGCGTCAGAGCCATTTCTTAACTTTCTCTCTCTAGACTACACCAAAATGGAAGATTGATCCCAGAATCATGTAGAGAATTTCAACAGCTTTCCGTTGATATAAAGAACGTGCAAATCCGAGCTCTGGATCAAAAGATATGACGATCTGAAGATTTAGGGCACGGAACAGACCAAAACGGATTTTGAAATATTTTCCCGTGCTTCGCCACCTGGACGACACGTGGCAGGCTCTGATTCGCTGAATAATTCTCTCTCCTCCACCTTTCGGTGGGCTCTCTTTGAAATTTCCTTGTGGGCCCTAGCCAGGACACGTGGCACTATCCCATTGGTTCGGGCTGACCCTTCAAAACTCGCCCTTTGACTTTTTGACCTTTTCCCTTGTGACACGTGTCATGATTTGGTTGGTTCTCGGCCCTTTTGGCTCCTTTGTGTCCACCGCGTCCATTTGTCCCGGATGTCCCAGTCTTTGCTCGGGAAAAATCCTCGGTTCGCCCGGATTCGGCCGGTTCGCGTCCATTTGTCCCACTTGTCCCTTTGCTGTTTGGGCCGCCTGTAGGCTTTTCGGCCGATCCGCGCCTTGATGTCCCAAATGTCCCAACTGTCCTGGGGACTAGGACTTAGCCAATTTTTTATGATTTTCCTGGCTCAATCTACATGCTTGGAACCACAAAACTCGATGCATGTTATCGAAATTTACCCTCTGGGGGAAATTTTGACAACACTTACTTTGACCCCGCAGAAGGACATGTGGCAAGGTTAAAGGTGGAGATGTGGGCCTTCGGAGGCAAGTTGGATGTTTTTCCCTTCTAGAAAAATAAATTAAAATTCTAAAATGGAAGTGCACCCCGCTGAGTCATTTTGAAGCCTTGAGGTTTTGAAGTTGCGCCATAACGACATGTGGAGGTCTCCACCGGGTTTTCTTTCCTTAGACTTTTCAGCAACTTCTTAAAGGGCTTGAGACACATGGTGAGCCCGCGCTCATTCAAGTTCTCAGGTTTTGGGGACCATCTCAAAATTTGCCATTATGACACGTGGCATTTTGAAAGGTCAAAAGGTGGGGAAGCGGACCATCGGAGTCAACTTGGATTTTTTTGCCTCTTGTCACCAAAAGGATTAAAACATCAAAATGGTCCATGAGACTGACAAAGAATAGTCAATTTTTTTCCCGGTCAATGGCGGAGGTGCAGAATTTCGGGGAAAATTTTCTTTGGTGGAGAAAAGAGTTAAAGGTGTAAAATGAAACGTGGTTCTACTGGGACCCACATCAGAGGCTAGAAGTGGAAGGGAAGAGCTACGGGGGAAACTTGGAAATATTTCCTTTTTTCAAATTAAGACATGAAATAGTAGAATTTGGCCGTGGTTCCTCTAGGACCCACTTTAGGACACGTGTCAAGCTCATTTCTCAAAAGCGGAGGTGCGGAGCAAAATGTGAAAATTTTACATTTTTCCAAAAGTTGTGAAAGGAAAAGGGGAACCCGCAGGCCCGTCTTAAAAACAGATCTCCCACGTGGATGGTCCAAATTCAAAGTAGAAATCAATGAAAACTATTCATTTGTATCTATTTTTTCTACCATTTTCACTCCAGAGCTCTTAGGGATGTGTATTCTTGTGGGTTTTTATCATTTCTTGGAGTCTCATGCACACCAAATGAAGAGGAACATTAATCTGGTAGCCTGGTTTTGTGGGGAAGGTCTATAAACATATCTTACCATTAAATATGCAATCTGACTATTGGATTTGACTTGATTTTTCTTTCCTTAACATGTGAAATACTTGTTGATATCTTGGTTTGTTAAGGAAAATTCAGGATGTCTTTTACCATTAAGATGAGATCGATCTCTAGGCTTGTTTACGATCTTTCATTTTTCCTTCCCGGGCACGTAAAGAACCAGATTAGACAAAATAGGGGTAGAAGTGGTTAGCGAGTAAAATGAATAGTGATCTACCAAAGGAAGGAGTTGAATGCGAGAGATGTTTGAAGGATCCGCCCACTTGAGCACTGACAACTTTTTACAGATTTAATTCTGGGAATTACAATCGAGATCATTGGTGCACTCAATGTTTTGGTTTTTTGGGGAAAACTCTATTGTAAAATGTTATAAATGGCATGATTTTTTTCATGGAAGAGGTCGGAGGTTGGAAGGTTGGAGTGTTAGAGGTCGAATTGATTTTCTAAGAGAAAAAGCTTGATAGAACCCATCTTTTACGAGATACTATATGAAGAAACCTGTTTATCTCTTTTGTGTTAAATTTCATCATGTCAAGGTGGTTGTGAGTGTACAACCATTGAAAAGATACGAGATTGTTTGAGAAAATTTCCCCTACTAATAAATTTAAGCAAACTTGAGTTAATATGTGTTATTTTTGGGCGAAATTTGTGTTTACTTCATTTCTGAATGTCCGCAAGTAGTTTTTCTTGTTCACATTGCATTCTTACATTGAAATCTGTGTGAATCACACAAGATCTTATCTTTTTGATAGTTTGGTGGCATTTGCAATTTCATTTATTAGAAGAGCTTTCATTTGATAGTGAAATAAACAAATTTAAAATCATGTGACTCCCAGCATGACTATAAGATTGTTTGTTAGCCTTATAGGGTATCTTAGGCATGATGAAATAGAGATTGATAATGTTCAATTAAGTTTTCCAATATTAGCCTTCATTTTGGATTCTTGAAGTTTGTGTGAAAAGTGATGATCTGGGCCTCCATTGAAGCACATATTGTAGTTAAAGGGACATCCTAGCTACTCTGAAACATTTTGTTGTTCAAGCTCTCGAATTTTGTAAAAATTCTCAAAGATTTGGTATAATCAACTTTATCTTGCTTCACCTCTCACCAAAATCATTCAAAAACAATTAATCTTACCCATACCACCCCTGTTTTTCCGGTGTGTATATAAATGCACAATCTCTACTACCAAATATGCATAAACACTCAGGTTTTCATTGTCTTTAGTGTCCTGAAACTTGCTTAGAAAATAGCTCCATTATCTAGAGTGACAACTCGTGAGAGTTAGGTTTTTTGCATTGATCATATTTTCTTCAAGGTCTCCTTAAACACTTCACAAGGAAGGAATTCCCCATCTCATCCATAAACAATAGGCTACAAAAGGGTTCTCTCACCCTGGTTGAAAGGAACAACCATAAAGTAGTGAGGATAGATCAAATCCTCTTCAGGGTGCTATCCATTTCTCCACATCTGAGTGACAAAGGGCTAGTTAGATCCCATTCCCGATACAAAATGACTCACTATGATCTATCTGTCTCTAAGCTTCTGCCAAATCTTTGATGTTGCTCAGACTTTGAAGGACAATCAATTTGGGTGCCAACAACTTACTGGTGCCGTTGCAGGGGACATAGTGATTGCAGTTCATATTCAAACCTTTATCATATTTTAGTGCATTTGCATAACTAAGTTGGAAATCCTTAGTGGTGACTCCCTTTTGATCTTATTCTTGATGAGTACTAGTGTCTTAACCTTTGTCAAGTGAGATTTGTTACTAAACTTTGCAAAACTAGAAGGAAGAATATCTTTCTTTGCTAGAGATCCTACTAGGACATTATTTCCAGAGCTAGCACAACCAAAATCAGAAGGAAGAAAAGCCTGGAGAATTATTGGAGATCAGCAGAAAATAACAGGGATCTCCATTGATGAAAGTGATCGAGCTATCATTGAAGACTGTTATTCAATTGATTTAGAATCAAGTAGTCTTTTTGGGGAGTTAAATTCTCCATCGAAGAGAGGCCTTCATTTGACTTTGAAAAGTTTGCTTCTCATTCTGCTCATGTCTTTTCAAAAGTTGATAGGGATTTCCAAGAAACAAGGCCTTTAGGGGATATCCATTTTGGAAGTTATACTCCGTGTTTCAAAGATCCTCTATCCCTTATCAATTTGTCTCCCCTCCAGGGTCACCTCCTCACAACAACATGGCCTTACCCCCACCTAGACCTCCTTTTGTTGTAAACACCTTTGGTCCTATAAATTTTTAGGGATAGCTAGTTATCCAAATGCGTTCCCCACAATGTGACAAATAGATTACCAAATTTCGAAGGAAACAACGCTATAACTGGTGATCAACATTTAAAGATTTTTATCAATATGATGGAATATTTTGAGATTGAACATGAAGATGTATATATCAAGTTGTTTATCCATACTCTGGAAGAGGATGCAAGGGATTGGTATAAAGCTTTGCCAGATAATTCCATTGATTCCTGGACAGAGATGAACAATACATTTAGACTATAGTATGGTGATAGAACTGACCCTAGGTTTCTTCTATCAGAATTTGAAAATATCAAGAAGAACCCTAATGAGTCAATACATGATTTCAACACAAGGTTTAATAAGACCTTGAGGAGATTACCTACTAGCTTAAGGCCATGTGATGAATCATGTTTGATCAAATATTCGGATGCATTTGATAAAAAAATTTGTTACTACTTGAGGGACAAAACCCTACTAATTTGAGGCCACACCTTCAAAGATGGCTCTACAAATTGAAAACAACATCAAAGTAATTAGAAAGCCTCCAAAAAGGGAGGGTGTAAAACTAATTAACCCAGAAAAGCCTTAGACAAGTAAGGCTACTGATTTGGAGGAAGTTGTGAAAACTTTGGTGGGCTGTCAAAGAAATATCATACAAATTAGCCCGGGTAGAAAAAGGGGTGGGCGAGTTCACAAGGTCAACACAAGAAACAAGGCCAAGATAGGTTTACAAATCACCAAAGATCTAATGACAAAGGCAAGGGACCTATTGGATTTGGAAATAGATAGTCCCAAGCCATGGAAAATAGAATGGTACCTAATCCTTTGGCTGCCAAAGTTGTTGTTGTGGAGGAGACAAATGTCATTAAGTGGTGTGATAGATGTTTCAAGCCCCATGCTCCATGTGAGGAAGATCAACAACAAGAAGAAGAAGTTGATGATGATTTCTACATGGTGGGTTTCTCCACGAGCTCACAACAAGGGGCAACTTCAATTGAGGTAATAAGTGTTAGGATTTGTTGTTGAATTTTGGGATTACATCCACCGGTTACTTATTCTTCCTCCCTCTCATACTTTAGAAGTAGATGTTGTGCAAGCTTTTGAACTACCCAATAATGACTTTGAATATTTAAGAGCTTTAATGATAAAGTAGTATGATGGAGGAATCCCATCCGAGGGAGGAGGAGACAGTTGTTGATGATGTCGTTGTGGCTCAAGAAAAGGAACACAACACAAGAAGTAGGGTTGTCAAAGGGAAAGGGCCTCAAGCCAAGCCAAAAAATCCATTGCTTTCAAATATTCCTAAAGAGGCTCCTAAGAAATATGCATCTGCCAAACACCTTACTGTCCTAAACAAAAATCATACCCCTCCTCATGCCCAAGCTATCAAAATTCATGTGCCATCTAATGAGTATGTCAGCCTTCCTTCCAATGCTACCTTGCCAAAGTATGCCCCTTATGATATTGTCCAAGTTTTGAGTCAGATCAAGATCTCAGTTCCAATTGTTGAGTTTCTTAGGATTCCTGAGCACAAGAAAAGGGCTTTTGAATATTTGGGGCTGAAAGAGGAGAAGACTACCTTGGGTAGAAATATAAACATTGTGGAAACTCCCCAGTCATTGAAGAGTTAGAAACACCACCAATGTTGGAGGAACTAGGTGAACCACCTGAGGTTTATTTGGGGACATCCTTGGTGGACTCTCAGCTAAATGTGGATCCATTCTTCACCACTCTAATCATTAAGGACATCTTCTTTGCACAACTGCATGTTTGACTTAGGGCATCATGCAATGTCATGCCTTTGGAAGTCATGAATGAGCTGAATATTAAGGTAACAATAGCATATGGGAAGTGTACTACTATGGACTCCAGAGAGGTGTCAGTGGTGGGATGTGTGAAAGGTCTGGTGGTACAACTTGCAGCCTATCCAGGCAAGGACCTGAAGCTTGATGTAGTTATTGTTGACTTCCCAGCCAAGTGGGGTATGCTATTATCTAGAAAATGGGCTGCAAGTGTTCAAATGGATATGTCCTATGCCACCATCCTAATTGAGGGAAGCCTTGTCAAGTTGTATGGGGAAAAGAAGATGTTGCACCTTATTGAGGATCCCAACAATGCATCCTATGAGGTATTGTACACAAGTGTTGATGTTGATAACTCATAAGATATGTTGATGGAAATGAGTAGAAAATTGAAGAATGCAAGTATCTTGAAAGGGCAGGGCAATCTTTGGACTTTATTGTTTGATGGAGCTTGCTCCAAGTTTGGAAATGGTGCTAGTGTTGTTCTGATCTCTCTAGGATAGGAAAAGTTTGTCTTTTCCTTCAAACTCGACTTTGAGTGTACTAATAACATTGTTGAGTATGAGGCACTATTATTATGTCTAAGGATTGGTTGGAAATATGGTGTTAAAGAAATAATTATCAAAGGAGATTCGGAATTAATTATCAAGAAAGTCAGAAAAGTGTATGCCATAAAAAATCAGTAAATGAAACAATACAAGCATGTAGTTTGGGATTTCATTGAGATGTTTGATTCATTCAACATTGTGCATCATGATAGGAGGTTCAATGATTTGGTAGACAATCTTGATGTGTCGGGATCTTTATATTTTGAGGATTCACTTAGGAATCCCAGGATGTTTATATTTTGAGGATTCACTTAGGAATCCCCAGGATGTTTATGGTTCACATTTTGAGGTGTGACAGGTCCGGTATGACTAGGTTGCAGGTTTGTTTCAGGATTTGCTACGAACATGTCTATAAAGAGTTGCCTTTGGTTTTGGGAAGTATTTGAAACTTGTTGTAATCATAGAATGTCCTATCTTCATGAACTCAAACCTTATGGAAACCATAGTAGAGGTTAGGGTTGTAATCTCTTGGCCTTTGATAAGCATCTTGTTATTGTTGATTATAACCTCGATTATAGTTTTGGAACCTGATTGTTATAACCATGGTTCAATGCCCCTTGTGTAGAATTTTGGTACTAGTTTGGACCTTGGATTTGATTTTGTTTTTATGGTGGATGATTTACATTAACTATGTTAACAGATGACACAGTGTTAGGGCCTCTTTGATTAATCAAGTTGTTTTTATTGTTATTTTTGTCATTGTTTAGAAAACCAACATTCTTGGCTTGATCAACAACATTATTCGTGGTACCGCCATGATTGCAATTCACACCCTTAGGTCCTTGGTTATTGGCACCATTGTTTTGATAATTTGCATTATTTTGATTTGGGGATACCAATTTTCCATTAGGACTATAGATCTTACGCCCACTGTCATAGCATCCTTTTCAATCTGAAGTGCACCTTCCAAAACTTCCTTGTAACTTCGGAAAGGAAACCTCTAGACTTCCTCCCTAGTTTCTTGATTGAGCGAGTGAAGGAAAAGATCACAAAAGTTCCATTTGGTCCATGTTGGGTGCCCTTGCAAAGGAATAGAGAACTTGGCACCATCTCTTGGATGAAATGGGTAGCAGATTCATTTTGCTCCTGTCTAATATGCAGGAACTCCTAATACCCGCACGCAACAACTTGCTCATGTCAAATTCTTTGATGAAGTTGGAAACAAGTTTTTAAAGGAATGTATAGAAGGTTTCAGAATACGGTAATACCAATCTAATGCTATTCCTTCGAGAGTCTTTAGAAAGATCTTAGTCACTACAACATCCCAAGGAAGTAATTCCTTGATAGTAGTAGCGTAGGCCTTGATATGAGCATTCGGGTCTCCTTCTCCCTTAAATTTTGGAAGATCCAGAAATGGGCATGGAAGCATGACACCACATATGGTGAAGTCAAGAGGATCCTTCAAGTAATAAGCATATGTACCCATTGCGTACATTTCCACCATAGAATATCCTTGATGAGGAGGTGGAGGAGGAGGAGTTGGATAAACTGCATTATAAGCATTGACGGAAACATATGGGGTCCCTTGATATGGCATGTAGGGAGTAGGAATGGTATATGGTTCCATCTAGGGAGTTTTTGAATACATATGCATGTAAGGTGGGATAGTACTAGGATATGGACTAGCGGGCATAAAACCAGGGAATGTTGCATTTCCTGTTGTGGTGGAATTAAAGAACGCACTTATGTCTATCCCTTGCATAGGGTAAGCTTGAGAAGGATGAGGATCCATCCCTAGTGTGTCTAACCCTGTGAGAAGATCACCTAGATTTGAATGAGAAGGATAACCTTGTTGTACGGGATATGGCGTTGGTTGCTTATTGGAAGGGATGTATCCTTTATTGTTAAGCTGGATATCCCGTGTCCCGCCCTGCATGTGTTGGTTGTGAATTCTAGGAACTTTCTAGTTCTCTAATCCTCCCTATTAAAGTAGAAATAAGATTTTGGGAGAGGATTGAGTCCCTTGTTGGGGTGCTTGTCGCATAGGGTTTGATTGAGTAATCTCATGATACCTGTCATGAATTGTTGATGTTGTAATTCTTGTCTTCCTCAGAAGTAAGAATCTTAGGATATGCATTCGAAATCTCAGAGGTTGTATCCTTCATTCTATCCAAAGACTCATCTATCGACAAAGAGGGATTGTTATTCATGTGAATGTATCATCTTCTCGTTGATTGCATGGAAATGTGAGGTCTTGAAAAGACTCTATGGTAAGTCCATGTTCCATTTGTGATAACAATGTGGTTTACATCAGGTTGACCATATTATATGTTTGACGGTTGATCAACCCCCTCCATCCTTACAGAACTATTGGGGTTTGAAGTGTAACTAGGGAGGTTTGGATGTTGCTTGTGTAATTGTCACCCCACCTCAAAATAGAAGGGGATTCTTATGGTTTCACGTTGGTGTAATATCTATCGAGCCAAATGGACCACCAAAATATCTTCTAGGCATATTTTAGAAAGTATAAAATACCTACCAAAATAGGGGAAGAAATGGAAAGATGAGGTACTAGCAATAAAGAAAGGGAAACAAGAAGGAATTATCCTTCATGTTGGGTTCACCAATTTTACAAATGAAAATTGGCATGCAACCTTCAACCACACTCGACCCCTCGAGGTCATGCCGAGCATCCAATGTTGAATGTGTGTGGCTAACTATAAGAGGATAAGTGACTAAGATTTGGTAGTGTGGTCTCCTAGTAGCTAAATTGGAAAATGGGAGATTTAGAGGCTATGAAAAGGTAGTGTAAATTCCCTATGGTTTTTTTTTCTAATTTGGATCTAAGTGTTGACCTAGTTTGAAGTGCCCAAGTTAATTAAGATGAAATTAACAATATATGCTACTGCTAAAAGGAAACTAATCTAAACAAGTCACAAAACTGAAATATTACAATCACAAACAACAATTTGCTTCTATTCTAAATAATTAAAATATTTCTACACTAAAACTAAACAAGAAAATAACCCGGTGTGGTTATTTACCTTTGTTGAGTGTAATGAAACTAAACTAACTTAAAACAAGAACTTTTCCAAATGATTTACGATATGTAGACAACCTCATATAGATATTCTCTCCTTCAGATCCATAGGGATGGGAAGAAGGGGATCTATCACCGGGGGTTGCTATGAAAGATTCAAACCCTCTTGGAAATTAACTAATTACTTGCAAATGAAAGGAAATTGATTTCTACTCTATTTTATATGATGTAACAATGATAAATTGCAATAATGAAGGAAATCAAACAACAAATCCAACCTGGAATTCACATAACATAGGTAAATCTAGTTGCGCATTATTTTGTCCCCTTAGCTTTTCCCTTTCTTTATCTATGTGTCCATATAAGTCCAAGGAATTGGGAATGAAAAGGCAGTGAGACGAGAAGGTGCTTGAGCAAGGAAAACTTTAAGGTAGTCTAGTTTAATGCATGTAGAAGAGAGATATCACAAGAGATCTGAGCTTGACTATGTAATTCCTAGCAGGATTGTAGAAAAAATACTATGCAAGATACAAAAAAATTCTCATGCCTTTGCTTGAACACAAGCATGGAATATATAAGAATTGGGGCTAGGATGTGCCTTCATGCACAAGACAAGAAGAGGCAGTTCCAACTAACTAAATCTATTTAAAAATAGAAGAGGGAAGGAAAACTAAGCAATCAAGACTATTTTTAGGCAATTTGGTTCACAAACGCATCCTAAAAGTGAAGTTAAGTGAATCGTCACATGTTAAAAACATGCATGATGGAATCTGGAAAATCGCTCGAATCGCCACCTTGCACAAGGCGGTGATCGCAGGACCACCACCGGGAAGGGCGGTAGTTTTGGTGCTAAAGGCCAAAATATACACGTAATGAAGAGGGAATATGGAAAAAGCATGGAAAAGTGAAGTAAGGACGTCTAGGCTACAAATATACATTGCATATGAGTTTAGGAGCTCAAACATCTTATGAAAGGACATGAATCATCATTGGGGATTTTTGTAACCATTTTCTGACAATGTAGCACATGTAATTTTAGGTGTGTACAGTGTTAGGTTGTGGAGCCTTTTTCATGGGAGAAAGTGTTCAAGACCGTACACTAAGAGTACTATACACTTTCCACGGTTTCTTCACAGGGTTCTAGGCGCAGCCCCGAGAAATTCTTTTTGGGCCCGAAAAGCGTGCCCAATATACAGGAAGCATTTATTTCTCATATGGGTGGGATTTTTGACCCATAGGTTTATGGGACGGTTTTGGCCCATGGTTTTAATACCCATGGTTTTGTAAAACTGCTTAAGTATTTATCTACTTATGTGGTTTTGTGTATATGGTAGGGTTAATGTAATATTGCAGATGTGTTTTGAATTCAGTGTGAATTTTGTAGAGTTTGTTGAGTATAGCTCCAAACAGATCTAGGTATTGTACAGAGAGAGTGGTGGCTTGTAATAAAATCCGAGCAAGTGATTCTTGGTGAACGCAGCCCAAATTGGGTGAACCATGTTAAATATTGTCTCTTTTTGTTGTGTTATTTTAATCGCACTTTTATTTGAGATCCGTAATATTTTCTACATATTATTTTCTCTGTTGTGATTCTACGAGGATTATTCTATATATTTTATCCCTTATTTCCTAACATACAATTTCCTTATCATATGATTTCTCACTATGAGATGTTTTGATGTTTTCAAGAGGAACATTTTGAGAGTTAACAAAGGGGTTATCATATTTATACATTGCTTTAGAAACCCTATGGGTAGATGGGGGAGCTCTATGTGGTCAAAAGACCAAACCGACCACTACGGGTAATAGGGATAAGAAGAATATCCTAGAAAGAAGGTTGGAGTTGAGCGATGTGTTCACCAAATGATTTAACAAATATTGAAATTTTTGATATCCTAATTGCATAGTAACATATGATAAATAAGCAATAAAGCATAGATCTGACCTAAGCAATAAGCTAGATAAAAATGAGACTCTATGTGAAAGAGATGAAATAGATAGCTTAGCTGATTTCGTAATAAATATCGAAGTATGTTGAGTTATAAACGGATGAAACAGGGAGGGCATCGGCGTAATCGAATCCAGAAAATTATGGAACTGTCGGATCTTCCGGGACAAGGGCACATGGAATAGAATCGGGGCGTCTAGGTGCCATAGACCCTTGGGAGGTGTTTGTGACTACGCAAAATCTCGAAATCTCTTTTTTTTTTGTGTGCAAGGTGGTGACTAACCTTCTTTATTAGTCACTTGTATATCACACCGTGTTCACAAAATTCACCTATAACCTGCAAAATAAATGATCTCCTGCAAAACCCCAAAACACATCAAATCCTAAAAATAAAAAGATACAAATAGGGAGTTAGATTAACCCCGTGGTCACCCGACAGAGTGAACTTACAACCGAGAATTGCACTACATCTCAGACTCCATGTAGTTATATGCATGTGTGTGTAGAATCATGCCCTAGGAAGCTCTTGTGCAAGATGCACTTGATAGCGAGCAATAGTTAGATGTAGCAATGTAAGTAGATGTGTGGATGAAAAAATGAACTTCCCCTCCTATGAAGTGTATGTAGGAAAATGCATTCCCTTGTCCCTTGAGTGAGTGTTATATGGATGCTTTGATGCTCTTAGAATGCCTTTGAATGCAACCTTAGGTGGTGATAGTAGATGTTTAGAGCTTGGTCCTTTATTATGGTCACATAGCTTTGTATTTATATGATTCTCTTGTTTGAATTTTGTAATTGAAAACTAAAAATTCAAACCATAAGAAAAAAAGATTCCCAAAATATAAAAGAGGCCCAAAAGGGGCGAGTAAGATACAAATATGTTAGGGGTGCCCAAAGGGGATGAGGGTGCCTAGGCGTTGACATCTTGGTTGGGCACTGGTGTCTAGAGTCAAGAAAGATAAAGCAATGCAGATCAGACTAGGTTATAGGGTGTGCAATACTAAAGAAAAGAGGCCAAAGATAGATGTCAATTACTAGTTTTCTCGCTTATGAATCATATGAATAGTGGTATGTGATTAGGACCTAGAAATGTACCCAAGTGTGTGATTTAGTGTCTACAATATATGAACTATATAACATTATTAATACATATGTGCAAACAAGTCAAAACATTCTAAATTACCTTTGTGAATGTAAACATTGGCATGGTAGTAGAAAGATATGGTTGGGATGATGATGTCTCTCTCTCGTGTTGTAATATTAATGTATATATATGAAAATTAATAAATTTGACTAGGTTCAAATACAAATATTTTGAATTTAATGAATGTATTTTATAAATTTTTGTAAAAATTAATAAAAAACAAAATACTTCAAGGTGTCATCGAGGTTTGCAATCCAAATGTATCTCTCAAAAAAAGTGTTAGACATAGCCACATCATGCGTATCACCAGAAACTCCATGAAAACCAGTTTGAATGAAATTTTCATCCTTATCTGGTCTAATAAATATTTAGCTACCGGAGAACTCCTCTTTACACCTCGACCAACATTGGTTTGAGAAACTTGTATTATATGTTGAATGAGGGTATCGTTAACATCCAAGTGCATGTAATTTGTTAACCTCTATTGTCTTCTTCACTCTGTAAAGATTGTCTCAAGATGAGGGGGATTTTGCATGAGGACTCTAGCATTATGAATAGGAGCACAATGTGAACCCTGCAGTATATCCTATGCAAAACCTTTTCCTCAGCCCCAAACCTGGGAGTAGTCAAAATAGCTAGGGATCTCATTGAGGATAGACTCATAATAGAGTTTCCTCAAAAAAATAAAGAACCTCATTATTTTTGCAAGGTGGGATATAAAATAGCATCTACCATTGGTTCTAAAATTATTTTTTTATCAAATTATTACAGCACCAAAGTGGATCAAAAAGTGTTTGCATGTCAAAAGAACTGAAAATTTGGTTTTAGGGTTGGTGAATAATGCAGTACAAATGAGGTTTTTATAACTTGTTTATGTTTTACTGATAAAGATAATAATTTATTATCATAATAATCCCTACAAGTCTCTCTATAGGATGTCTACCAATTTATTTCACTCATTGCGAGTCACCTTGAGCCAATAGTGACTCTAATGTGTTTGTGAGGGAGGCATGATGGAGGTTCGTGGAATGGGCATCCCTCATTAATCTAAGCAATTCCTCAATTTGTACCTTACTCTCCACTATATGGGAAACTAAATCCTCTTGTCTACGTGGAGAATGTACAACAATGTAGGAAGGATGGGAAGGTTAGAAGGGCTAGGAGGATTCACAAGGTTTTATTTTGGTTGTGAAGGAACTGTAAGAATCACAAATACATGTATTTTTATTAAAATATACATTATAAATATCAAATTTGATTGCAATCGAGAGAAAACAATTGTTCCTACCTCTTCTCTCGATGGGGTATTGTTGAATCTACCTCGATGCAACCTTCAACATGATTTGGAGACAATGTTCGAGCAAAAGGGATAGTCGTCAAACCATGAATTGAGGGTTTATAGGAAAAAATGTGTTTGGGGCATAATAGAAATGACAAATGTGAACTACTTTTTTTCATAAACGACTCAATATAGTGTGTACGCATTTTGGTTTGGTAATTACGAAACTAAATCTAAACTTCCACCAAATCCCATTTCGTTTAGTTTACACTTTTTGGCACGGTTCATTTTAAGAGACCTCTGGGAAATTGAAGGTGGAAAATCCCTAGCAAATATCCCCAGAACCACTTTCACGAAACAAGAGATTTTTTTGGGGTTTGTGTGCAACATTTTCGCTTGATTTTCAAGACATGCGACAACAAGTTTATTGTCGTACAACAACAACCTTGTTGTCAAGTGACAATAAGGTCACCTGTCGACAACATCCTTGTTGACGCACGACAACAACCTTGTCGCCAAGTGACAACAACCTTGTCGTCAGTGACAATGACCCTATTTTACCGACAACAAGGTTGTTGTCGTGACGATAGTAAACTTGTTGTGCCGCACGACAACAACCTTGTCGCATGATAGCAAAATCATTGTCGCACAATCAGAAACTCACTGCCGCACGCATCGCAAAATGTAAATACCCTATCGTGCATCAACAACACATGATTCTCACGTGTCAACAACCTCTTGTCATTTGTCAACAACTTCTTGTCATGCGTCAACAACCTCTTGTCATGCGTCAACAACCTGCCTGCAAGTTCATGATACTTGATATGTCAGTACCTCAGTAAGCTAGTAGTAAGTTAGTAGTATACTACCCAGCGAATCACTTAGGTTTATATAGGAGATGTTTTCAAGGGGGTTGGCCAAGCCCCTAAAATAATATATACTATAAATTTTAGGCTAACAGACACCGCCCGCTCTCGAAAATTTTGCCTTTTCAAATTTTCTTAAAATGGAATATTTGCCAAATTATGAATATTCGCCACTAAAAAATCCCCGCTTTTTGGCCCCCATCTCTCGTACTTACTTACCGTGGGTTCCGCAAAGGTTCACATAGTCTATAAACTTAAGATAACTCTAAGATTACAAGTCTTCAAAAATTCTAACACAGTCATGTCATAAGATTGTGATTGGAGTGTTGAGTCATTGTACTTGAGTCTGTAATCTTTCCTTACATTAATATATAATCTTTGTTGTTCTTTCTTATTAATATATGTGCTTGAGATCTTGCTTTGATGAGATTCCAACTCTTAGAGTAGTTGTGCGATGTATGACATCCCTTCATTTGGGAACCCTAACCAATATTTCATCACCATATATATAAAATAAAGAAAAGATTGATTGTTTGGACCCCTTACCAGAAATTTCCATGGGGCAAAAGAATTAAACCTTTTACAAGAAAATTCGGTTTAGAAAGACTTGTCGGTTATTAACAAAAATCCGCTCCTCGGGGAAAAATTAATTGAAGTCGGCCATCACTAATCACGGGCATCATTATTACTTCAGATATTGTTGGCAATAGTGATCATAATGTGTTCGGAGTAAAATATTGCAAGCTCAGCCACTACATACTCCTTGAAAAAGGTCCTAATGTTGATTCAGTATATTAAATCTAGTTTGAAATCTTATAAGTAAGAAACTATATGCAATCACTACAGATATAAGTAACAACCCATATTCCTTGGGGAATGATACGCAGAGCCTCGTGATTTGAATGGATATAACGATGACAATATAAGAGAGAACAAAAAAGTGAAAAGAAAGGAACACGAAAAGAAGCGCACCATGGCTAAAGAAAGAAAGAAAGAAAGAAAAGATTGAATACAGTGACAAACACGGAAGTAATGCCCACTTCAAAAACACTAAAATCTAATAAATAGCATGGGCCATTTTGAAAGTGTATCTACTCACAGTCCCAATAATTTGAACGGCCTTTATTATGTCGAAATTCACGTGGAAAAATAATCTGAAAAGGTGAGTCGAAAGCTTTGGATTTTAAGCATTGTCGTATTCGAAAAATCAAACTTTATATTCTCGGACATGAACCTGAGTGGCCTTTTATATCAACGAAAAGACTTACATTGTCTTTAATAAATCGACTTTTCTAAAGAGAATATACAACTTTACATGATACGCCTCACAGTCTCTTTCTCAACTTGAAAGGAAGAATATCTTGCAGTGGATCGTCCACCTAACAAGGGGTCATCCCGAAACTCTACCCCACAGCTCTGGCACATTTTGTTTATTCGGGTGCAAACAATGTCTTGTGGTCCCTTTTTCTCAAAATTTATTTTTATTATATATGTCAGCATGCATCATAGTTTGGTCTCTCTCTCTTAATTTTTTTATTAGAAAGTATTTTTCATATATTGATACAAACAAAATGTACAAGATCATATAAAAAAGTGAGGAGATGAATTATACTGCACACGTTACAACAGTGAAGTTGAGAGAACTAGCCATTGGGCAACTTCAACATGTTCATCGATCAAAAATGAGAGAAAAGTTTTAAGAAAAGAAAACGTTAAGCCACAATGGTCATGACCAAGAAACTTGAAGCCAAAGAAGGATCTTCAAGCTTATCCCCCCACATTTATCATCCACTACTAGGTGGGTCATTAGCTCCTCTACTTGGGTTCCACCTATTGTCTTTATCTTCATCTTCTTCTTTATCTTCCTTGGCGAGTAATGAGAAAAGGAAATGGCCACACCAATCGAGAGAATTTTCCTGCGAAGGCATCACCCACTTAGAAGAGCTCCATCTAGTGGGGCCATCACCACTAGTTTCATTTCCATGAGGGACGCAAGCACGAGAGGGGTATCATCGCTGCATGGGAGACACTTTGGTGAATGTTGCAAGAACGATATCTTCCATGTTGGATGTAACCATGGCCCCCAAGGAAGCGATGGTAAGGTGAGTTTGAATAAACTCAACAACATCTCAAGGTGCATTTCACTAGTGATTGAGAAGTAACTATTGATGTGCCACCTCCAAGCATCCTTTCTTTGCTTGTACATGTATTTGGAGAGCAAATTAATTTGCCAGTGCCAAAAAAACAAGTTCTATAGAAATTTTATTGAAATTAACTTCATTTCTATCTTTCTATAGTTGATAAATAATTTCTTAATGAAAAATGTGCCAAATTTGGATGAATTTTACATGAAGCATGGACAAATCCCCTAAAAGCACCATTATCCATGTGAAAATTTCATTGTGGAAAGGCTGAAAAGGCGTGTGAATCCACTAGAAGTGGATTAAGCACACTTGTAGAACCAAAATATGTGCTTAATAAACTCTAGGTGATTGCATCAAGAACACATGAGATGCGTCAAACCGTGGTGAACCAAGTGAGATCCATTGGGAGCCCTTGAAGAAGTATACATAGAGGAAGTGAGCTTGCTTGGGTTCAATAATGGTAGTCCAAATTTTGTCAAATTTCCTCTTCCAAACTTTCTCGAGAAAAGAGAACCTTCCAACAAAAAATTGAAGGTTCAAATGAAGATGCTAAGGGAATAGGATTCGATACCTAGTTAGGGCTTGGACCTATTAAAAAGGATTTCTATGGTCCATTTCTAGTCATTTCACCATTTTTGTGTTTTTGCACACCAATGTTTTGGAGGTGGTGGTCAAGTATGGCATTTTGTATTTCAATAATCAACACGTTATCCATGAATTACTGAGATGATACTTTTGTTTAAGCAAATGCCATGATAACCAATCCTTGGAAAATTTATAGAGAAGATCACAAATGACTTTGATGCCTTGTCTAAACAATCAAATGCCTTTGATATAAGGGACTAGGGAAAATGAAACATGTTGTAATTTGAAAGAACTAGAGATCAATAAATGGAGTGGGAATTAATGGAAATTCCATTTCAGAATCCATCCTCATCCCTAATTAAGTGCATTTTCAGTAGCTCCCAACCTTTCTAGATGTTTTTGGAGAAAAAAGTGGCAAAAAAATTACCAAAACCTAAGTGAACAAAAGTGACCTGAAACTTTAGGTTTTTTTAGGAGCCTTTTCCCATGTCACATCCAAGATAGATGCAATTCTCAAGGAGAATATTCCAAGATTCATTAGCGACCAAAACATGGATGATCCATTTGGCATAAAGAACAAGGCCTCTAGTTTGAATGTTAAAAATGCATAAGCCCCCAAACTCTTTAAGCTTGAAACAAAATTCGTTATTTCCTTCCACATTAACCAAGAGAAAAAAATCTTTTAATTTTCTCCACCTTGAATTAAACATCTTTGGAAGGGGAAAACGAGAGGATTAGAGAACATGCATTGCTACTAAAACTTTCAACAAGACTTGAAACTTGCTAGAAAGAGAAAGAGGTTTGGAAACCCAAAAACCCACTTTTTCCATTCATTGGAGCATGTATACTTCCAAATATATGAATATGTGGATTGAAAAGCAAAGGAGATTCCTAAAAATTGAATTTCTTGCCAAGATCAATCCTCTTCAATTTTAAAGTTTAAACCGGTCATGCATGGGATTACAATAATGCATGTAACATTTTGTTTTCTTCCACTTAATGGAGGAACAAGAGGCAAGGCAAAAAAATTGCAAACAATTAATGGTATTGTTAATGGATTAATCTTAATCGAGCAAGATGAGAAAAGAGTCATCAACAAAGTTCCCATTGACCATTTTCTTAAGCATTAAGTAAAATATATCCCTTTAAATAACCCCATGGAATAAAATATTAGCAAGGAAATAGTTGAATCCATGCACAATTAAGACATACAATGAGGGGGTGAGAGGAAAAATTTCCAAATCAATCAAAAAAGGAAAAAAATGTTTAGATTAAAAGTCATTAATGGTGATACGTTCATGCCCATGCAGGGATAATTTTAGCGGAGAATATTTGTAATATGGCGAAAATTTCATTTTATGAAAATTTGAAAAGGCGAATTATTCGGAGTGGGTCGGTGTCCTGTTTGCCTAAAATATATAGTATATTTTTTTTGGGGGGTCGGCTTCGCCTTCATTTGAAAACATCTCCTATAAAAACCTAGCTGATTCGTTGGGTAGTATACCTCAAGTAGCTTAACAAATTACCAATACTGTGAAATTTTAACTCACATACCCTTAAGCACCGAGATTGATTCTTTGTTAGCTTGTGATTGTTCGCGCGTGACAACAAATTGTACCGATGCGATGCGATGCGGAAGTGTTGACACGCGACTTGGGCAGTGTTGATGCGCGAGAGAGGAAGTGTTGACACGTGATAAGGGAAGTGTTGACGCGTGACTTGGGCAAAGTGGTGACGCGCGCGCAGATGAAGTGTTGACGCGCCGACATGGGCGGTGGTGACGCCTTCAACATGGGCAGTGGTGACGCGCGACATGGGCAGTGGTGACGCGTGACATGGGCAGTGGTGACGCACGACATGGGCAGTGGTGACGCGTGACATGGGCAGTGGTGACGCGCGACATGGGCAGTGGTGATGCGCGACATGGGCAGTGGTGACGCGCGACATGGGCAGTGGTGACGCGCGACATGGGCAAAGGTCTTGACGCCGCGGCTGAGGAGGTGTTGATGCGTGACAAGGGCAGTGTTGATGCGTGACAGTATATTCAGACAGTGGACGCGTGACAGGAAATGGGTTGTTGACGCGAGACAAGTGCAGAGTTGACACGTGACAAAGACCTCGGACACGGAGATTTTTGATTGTAAAGCGAGAGGTCGAGGTGCAGATGCGCGACAAAGATCCTCGGTGACATGCATCAACAGACCTCGACGCGCGTCAACAAGGTTGTTGACGTGTGTCACTAAGGTCTGTTGACGCGCATCACTGCATTTTCTTGACGCGCGACAGCAAAATCTCCTGTTGCGCGTCTACAGCCTTCTGTCACGCCACTTGACAGTCAGGTGAAATTTTTTCATACAACCCCCAAAAAATTCGCCTTCCCGTGAAACCAGTGCCGGGGATATTCGCTAGGTATTCTCCACCTCCGATTTCCAAGAGGTCTCTTAAAATGAACCTTGTGCCCATGTATCTTGAGCATCTTCACCATGTTGAAAAAAATAGGTTTGAAGCCAAGGATTGAAGAATCGCCAAAATGAATGGTCATTCAATCTCATCGTACACTTTTTAAAATCATTTTTATGAACATTACCTTCGGTTTTGAAAATTGGGTCCATTCTACACCCTCCCAAATAAAAATAATGTTATCCAAGATTAATCGATGCAAGTGAACATATCCTTCATCGGGAAGATGATGAGGGGAATAAGATATCTAACATTAGGGTGAGAGACTTCATGAAAATATTTTAGGAGACATTAAACAACATGATTGGCCTCAAATTTCATATGGGCTATGGGTCACTATATTTGGGGATAGACTTAATGTTACATTGGTTGGTCATTTTACCGAGAGAGTCCATGTGGGAAACTTCAAGGTTGACCTTAAGCAAATATGACCCAATGGTGTTCCAAAACACTTGGTTAAATTCATAGGGGAAGCCATTAATCCTTAGAAATTTATGTATGATCATTTTCATGATGGATTCATGAATATCTTTGATGGATAGGAGGTTATCACAAACAAAACACTATCTTTCAAACATAACACAAGGAACCACTTGTGGGAACTAGGTTAGGGATTTCTCTCATTTGTGAGAAGAGGGTTGAGAAAAAAAACACCATGGTAGTGGGACAAAAAGGATTTAATATTGTTTGTTAATCGAGTGAGATGAGAATTGGCATATATGATAGCTTCAATTCAATCAAGTGATCATTGTCAAGATCGTATAAGGTAGAAGAATTCCTTGAAATATTTTTCCCCAATCTTAAGCCAATGTATATGATCTCAGATTTGGGCACCCTTGGCTTAATTACAACCCTTAATTTTGAGTATTTGTCTCCACAAAATATGCTTTTACAAAGTTTCATTAAAATAAGGTAACTAAAAATATTGTGAGATTCGATGGAACTCATGGGGTGAAGCCTCATGGGAGTTGTGCTGAAAACCACCACTTGATGGCGATAGATGTGCAAGTACACAAACATCTATGAATGGCTAATTTTGAGAAGTGTATATATTCATAAGTGCATTAGTTCCTTTAGGAAAACAATATAAGGGAAGTTGTGAAAGGAAAGAATAATCAATTTGAATGATAAAAAACAAATCCATGCTAAAATAAATAATAAGCTTTTAGATAAACAACCAAGAATCTAAATAAATGTGAATTATATCTAGCACTTACCATTACATTGATTAGTTCATTGAAAGTGACGGTGGGAAAATATTACAATAGAATGCTTGATGGTCTACATTATAGTTGATGTGATATCTTCAAAGAATCATTTTTATCAGGGGGTTTGATGACAATGGACCTAGATAACATAGGACCATAAAAAAATCATTTTATTTCATTTTTGTAAGGTGTTAGATGCCATATTAGAGTTTTAAGGAAGGAGATTAGTTTCTCAAAAATACATGCAAAATTTTGAAAGAGTGCTCAAAATTTTTGAGCTTAAGAGAAAAGGAATAGAGTCATGAGATCAAATTCAATTATACTTATTGTAAAAAAATCGGGGTGATTCCCTTACATGTCAATGACACCATATAACATATAGAAATAGGTGCATATAAAAATGAACATGACACCATATGACCCCTAAAAATGAATATTGAGAGTGATGGTCATAATGTTATCTAAAAATTATCTTGTTAAGAGATCAGTCCCACAAGACATCATCCTTACAAAGTTTTGCACAATAGGTCACTCATTTCTTTAGTGATATTTCATGTGAAAAATGACTCATAAACTAAGGAAATTGGGCAACTCTCAAATTGGTTACCTTAGGTATCCATATCTTGCTTTCATATCATCTATCGAGTGGGAAAAACATTGGTTTGATTCATATTGATATGTAAGAGGCTCCTTACTACTTCACCTCATTGATCTTGATATCGATGTGGTATCCCCACATAGATTTTCCATATATATTCCTCATCACTCCAAAAGAGAGATATAAAATGGAATTAATACTGATATTTATAAATAATGTATCAAGTCCATATGGACTCAACCTATTGAGTTTCTTGAGTCAACACTTCAATACCATTAAAAATTATATATTCATTTCGGTGATGGTTTTATCCAACCTCAAAGGTAAACAAAACTATAGTTACCCTATATCTTGAGAGTTCCCCTTTCTCATATTAGAGTTTTATCACATCAAAATTGGATTGAGATAGACCAAAATATCCCTCAGAGGCATCGTATATCTCAAAATTTCTCTCTAGAGTGCAAGACCAAGAACTATTTTGTTTTCATATGCTCTTATTATCACGAGATAAGAGAAAGGTTCTTTTTTTCTCTTTAGAGTTTCTCATGGCTATCTCTATAAGAGGAGGAGGAAATTTGTGTACATAATAGAATGATAGAATGATGTAAGTTGTGTACATATAAGAGGAGGAAAGTACAACTACCACCTAGATCAATGGTGAATAACTCTCACTAACTGATACTAACAGTAGAGTTGACTCCACACAACTAGTAAGTTAACTCAACACAAATGGTACACTTAAGAAAGATAAAAACAAGCGTAGAACTAACACAAGTGTAATAATTATCCTAATAAACAAATAAAAGAATAAATAATAACCTACACTAACAATGGTGTCAACTGATGAGGCATAATACATAGCTTCCTATCATGCTTGGCATGAGGCAAGTTTGGCTAAAAGGCATCTTTGGATGAGTTTGGAAGAGATCAATACAAGATGAAGGTGTTATGTGACAATCAAAGTGTTATTTATTTGGCCAAGAATCTGGTTTATCATAGTAAGATAAAGCATATTAGGTTAAGTAACATTTTGTTAGACATGTTATTGATGAAGGACCAATAGCACCAGAAAAGGTCCACACCACATTAAATTGTGTTGAGATGTTCACAAAACCAGTATTATTAGAGAAGCTAAAATGGTGTTTTGATTCTCTTGGATTGAAGAAAAGGTGATGATTTGGTCGTGTAAGATAATTGAAAGTGAATTTATTGTCAAGGTGGAGATTGTTAGATATGTGACAACAAAGTTAAATTTTGGATCCCTTTGTGGCATGGTTTGTAGCTCACTTTCCAAAGGGAGGTGTGGGAGGGCTTGCCCTCACTCTTGTTCAGCAAGGGGGTAACGACATGTTATGGAGCCCCTTGCTTTGGGGTTGGGAGCGGAACCCCAAAGCAAAAATTAAGGAGTCAAACCCTTGTTTCTAGAAAGACAAATTCAACCGAATTCTATTTTTAGGAAGTAAATTTCTAATGGAATTTTTCTACTCTATTTTAGGAAGAGGAATCCAAACCGTAGTTCACCAATTAGGTGTATTTATTTTCGTGAAGATCCAAAGTATCTCATAATGAGTTCACATTTAACTGCTCATCTTATGTTAATAAAAGCTTGATATATTGCACCATGGATGTTTCCTAGACATTCGGTTGGGGTTTTACCAATGTAAATATGGTATTCGTCTCTTCCATGTTTGGTATTTTGTATATTTCTTTTATCTCTATCTATGTAAATCATTGTTTTGTTATTCAACTTTTTGCTTATTCATTGTTGCAAAGTCTATGGTTTCTTAATAGAGCTATATCTAATTTGGGGTGGTAAGACATGTATTTAGAGATAGTTTTTAGAGGGTTTATTTTTGGGGGAGAGATTTTTGAAATCATAGAAGAGGAGAGGGGAAAGTCGAACAAGCAAACATAATCATCCCACAACCAATCAACCATTATGCTAGTAAGAGGGCCACTTCTATTGTGATGTCACCTGCTCGGGCATAAAAATCATGAAATGGTAGCTAGCTAAATAAATATGACATGTTTTACGTGTCTTTTCCTTAATATAGTAGCTAAATGAATTTTAACTTAAACTATTTGGCTTTAGCAACAACAAGATTGATATTTGAAAGGAAATAATTAAAAGTTATATTTCCTTATGTTTCAATCACAAGTTGTATCTTAAAAATATTTATTTGTAATTGATGTATTTATTTTTTGTTGGTAAATGAATGGATGTAACCATACCTTAGGTGCCATAATTGCCTATTCAACAATAATTTTTATAACAAACTGGAAACCCTATATATATAATTTTGAAAAAAAAATAAAAATATATTGAACGGATATACCAAGATAGGTATATTGAGATTAATCACACTTATTGTCCTTTCCAATAAACCATCATCGATACAGTCTTGCAGTTTCTCATATTTTATTCAATATTTCATATATTTAAATCTAACGTAATAGCCAACTTCTTCCGAGGGTTGTCCATCATTAAAATACTAGACTATTTGTCCCGAACTCCTCGTCGTAATCTGTTAAATTAATCTATATGAAAATATAATTTTAATATTTAATCACTGGAGAAAACGTCGTCATTTATGATAAGTGGGACGATACAGACACAATACATTAAACTGAAAGCCATTCGAAGGTGGCAATGCAGGCTCAGTGAGGGACAACGTAATCGCATGAGATGTTTTTTTAAAATAGCTTCAATAAGATGTGGCTGGGAAAACTGTAGCTTACCTTATTGATGTAGTGAATTTGTGACGCACAGAATACTCTTTATATTTAATTGATTGTCATTTTGTTTTGTTTGGTTTGAGATTATAAATTGAATATGATTTCGATCAAGACATCTTTGTTAAATGTGTTTATAGGTGTAATTTATAATGATAGTTTGGTGGTAGCGGTCATGATGATGGAGTGTTATAGTGTAATATGTTCATTAAAAAAACCAAACTCAAATTCGAAGCTCATTCAATTATATATATATATATATTTATTAAGAGAGGTTAATAAAAAAATAGTAATATTTTAGGCATATGGTAATGTTTGGCAATGTGTTTTTCTTATTTTTTTTTCATTGATACAATGATGCAGTTAAATTGATGTCATTTACCATAGATCAAAGAAAAATTAGAAGAGAATGTAATGAAGTTACTAATCGATGTGGTATGTAAAAATGTAAGATAAAAACATTGAAATTAATATCTATGGGTGAATTTAATAAAGAATATTCAAACTTAAATTTGATGTTCATTTAACTACCATTTAGAATTTTAAAATTTTTGTTTGGAAAAGTCCATACATAAATCATAATGTCTTGGCCATGTGACAAAATTTAGAGCCCATTTTTATTTCCTAATTTTTTTGTCAAAAAAATGGTGTCATTAGATGGATGCCATGATGTGACAAGGTTTAATATATTTGGATGCTAAACAACACATTTTAGAAACTTTAATTTAGTGATGTTCAACGTCTAGGCAATAAAGCTATGGATCTATTAGTCAATGTAACCATAGATAAGGGTTTTTTTCTTTATTTTCAAGTTTTCCATAATAAGTGAGCCATTTAATGAGTTGTAGAAGTAATTTAAGATGTATTGAAGAAATATATTTGATTTGGGATAGCATGGCATACATTTCACTGTAAATTTTTAGAAGTGTTTTTGGGATTGAAAAAATATTTTATTTGCGGACTAATATTTAATGGTTAAAATACTTTATTTTTTAATGCCGATTCAATGTTTAATAAATATATAATTATGTATTTATACATGAAAATGTAAATTATAAGTGTGAACTATAACATTATTAAATGATCTATATTATTTTTAGTTTTGATTTTTTTACTTTCAGATGTATTTTTAGTTTTACATGTACCTAACTCAATGTAAAATAAATAAAATAAATATATGATTACATATTTATACATGAAAATGTAAGTTATTTTAAAAGTGTGAAGTTAGGTAAATAATCGAAGGATATTAGTGCGGAAGTAAATTCAACATAATTAGTGTGGGGATATTAATTTTTATTGGAAGATAATTACTCGAGTAAATAATAAGTGTGAATGGTAAGTAACTATAATATTATTATATTGATCTATATTATTTTTAGTTTTTTAATTTTAAATGTATTTTTATACTATATCTATTTTTATTTTTAGTGGAAGATAATTATCTTGGTGAATAAATAATAAATAATAAGTGTGAATCTATATTATTTTTAGTTTTTAAATGTATTTTTACTTTTAGGTTAGTTTTATTTTAGTTTTTACTTTTAAATGTATTTTTACTTTTAGATTAGTTTTATTTTAGTTTTTACTTTTAGATGTATTTTTATTTTATGTTAGTTTTATTTTAGTTTTTAGTTTTATAAATAAATGTTTTATATTTGTAATTAATATTTAATAAATACAATGCTATATTTAGAAATAAATACAAAATATATTTAACATAACAAACATTAAAAATTAAAAATTAAAAAATTAAAATAATTACTTAAAAGTAATAATTATATTTAAAAATAAATGTAATTTATATTTTCTTCATTTTTAAATGATGTTTTAAATGTATTTTATAATGATTATTTAAATGTGTTAAATGGTGTGTGTTTTATATCTATTTTATAACGATTTTTTAAATGTGTTTAAATCACAATATGATGATTGTGATTGTTTAAATGTGTTGAATGGTATGTGTTTTAAATGTATTTTACGATTCTTATACATTGTAGGTATGGTTCGCCCATGATTGAATTTTGAAAATGAAGAGCAACAAAGAGAATATCAAAGAGAACGTGTTTGACAATATCAAAGCCAAAAACGTGAAAATATGACAGAGGAAAAAGACAATATAGGAATGCGAATGAAAGATAAAGACATGCCAAACACGGTAGAAATTGCAAATGAAGAACTCAAAGCACAAATGAGACAACATGCAAGATGAAATGGTAGCATATCATGCACATATATCTCAAGATGATCAACATATATTAAGAAGAAGATTGCAAAGAGACATGTGAAGTAGATGATGAAAATGAGGATAATATCCAAAAAAACATGTCACAAAACATAAGTGGGAGATAATGCTCGGATTACACCAACAATAAATTATACGTTTTTTTTGAGATTTATGTGTTGGGTCGAAGGGATATTGATAGGAAAGTCACTTGGAATATAGACTACATGGGTGAAGAACAAATGAATAAAGCTCTAAAATTTATAACCATGTGGCTAAATATAATTGTTTACTTGGAATTAAAGATGAACCCTTCAATTTTAGACATGATAACCTAAGTGAGAAACAATTTTTTTTTGATATAATCATCAGACATTATAATCAAGGACATAATGCACCTCCATTGAATATGATAATCCAAGGTATGATGGGAACTGAACGACCAAAAACACACACACAAACAACGCAAAGAAAAAAGACAGGATAACTTTTTTTTTTTGACTTGCTCGACACATAACATGACGCAACATGTCGTCACCAAGGATACAACTAACACTGTGAACAACTTGATACAAGGATGGCCATAAAGGCAGCACGGAAACCGTTCACACCCAAAAGGACAATACACTTTTTTTTTATGACAACATAGAGGTCCATCCACAGAACACACTAATAGTTAGGGCCATCCACAATGAGATATTCTTGAGGATTATTTATTTTAAAAATACATCTTGCAATTATTAGTTTACGTTTTCAAGGATGCTCAAGGTATGATTCATATAATTCATCTTACCAAGCTAAGTTTATTCTTTTTACACTGAGTAATCATCTTTAATCTTCTCTATTATGACATTCATTTGCTTAATTCGTTTGTTTAGAGAAAGGGGTAATTTAATTTCACAAGGCCATCTATTAACACTTACGCTACTAGAACTTGTTCATGCCCATATGACAACATGGGTTCACGTTCAACAACTTAAGAGAAAATTACGAGGTACCTTGGATAAAGTTAAAGGAAGAAGGTCAATTGAGTTCATCCTTGAGACATCATTAGTTCTTACTGAGGTTTAATTGGAGCTTGAGGTTTTATACGTAATTATTAATTATTTTACTTAGGCCTCGCTGGATGATTTTACAAAAGAAAACAATTTACCTTTCAAATGGTTGAGGGACAGATTGCGTGGTTTCGAAACCGATCCCTCCTACTTATTAAATCTTGTTAACTTATATCAACTAACAATTTGTTTCACCTTAGGATCATTCTAAGAATTCACCATACAAAAAGGATAATGTTCGCTAGTGTAGCTAGGGATATCAAGTTATAAAATTTTTACTTCACAAAGGATGGCTTCATTTTGATCACTCATGGAATTATTTGATTTCAAGTAGATCACCTCTACATTTATTTGTTGAATATAAAATTATTATTTGTTTAGCTTCATAAGGGTTAACCGACCCATTTTACTTTACTTATAAAATATTGTCACTAAGTCTTAGAAAGATTTAACTTAACAATTTATTCTCAAAATCAAAGTTTTACAATACTCATATCAATGTAAATATTGAATACCATTTCTCACCAAGGTAAGTTACCAGTTTACCTACAGAAGGACAAGACAACATCATCACGAAATTTTAGAATATTCCAAGGCAAGAGGTCTTCTAAACTCCTTTGCAAGCACTATTACAAAATTTACCTCACATTGGACATTTTTACAAGGAACCTCATAAATTGCACTGATGAAAACTTTACAACTCTTTCCTTTAATCTACTCGCATAATCCATCTGCACAAATACTAGCTAGAATCAGTTCGCGAGAACTGAGCATGTTAAGGCTACACATTGCAACAGTAAGCTAACATTTAACAATATCAAGAAAGGAATGTTCTAAATTCAGAAATGGATTAAAACACAACTCACAACTCCAAGATTAATCACATGAGAGAGAAATCTAAACCATCCAACAAGGAGAAAGTCAAAATACCAGTAAGAACAAAATTACATAAATCAAGGCAAGACCTTATGGGTTAGGAACAAGAAAGTCAAGAGTGTTGATATCTCCTTCATGTAATCCTATGGGTTACGTGATTGGAATCCAAAATTTACTCCATCCAACTAAAGGGGTCCAAGAGAAGACAAAGCGTACTAATTATGATCGTAGGCGCGTAGCAAAACGACGTTATCCAATTCTCCCAGGGGGGCTTCGTAGTAATATGGGTTCGACGCCCTTAAAAGAACACAACTATAGTTTCAGTTTTAACCAAGGGGTTTACCACTACCTCCTTATAGGATTTCTTAAACGTAGTACTAGTTAACAAAACAAATCCACTCTTCCAAAAGCATACAAATGAGACACAAAAAGGGCCATTATTCTACCAACAAACCTTATCCTAATCGCCAACTTCTCTACATAATATAAGGGAAGGCTAAATCCGAAAGTCGATAATAAATTTTTTATATATTTCCGACAATGCCAAAAGTATTTTAAAATAAAAATAAAAATTGATTTCCTTAACAAAGCCACAAAATGAGACTTTTAGTAACCAAGTTCGAAGAATACGATATTCGAGTCCGAAAACAAGGGGATTCGATACGCAGAGGGTAAAACACCAACGATGCCCCAGACTCAAAAGACCCTACCACGAGTGCAAGCACAAAAAAATAGGAACCAACACACATATCCATCAGGAAGGTTACGTAGTGCGATCGAAGCCTAGAAGTTCGTGAGCTCCTGGCCAATGGTATAGAAGATGGAAATTTTACCCGATCCATGTGGGCTTATCAAGGACATGTCTAGCAAATATCAAACAAATGAGCATAATAACCACCTATTATATTATCACTGCAATCAGCTGTCATCTAACAGGAAACGAGTTCACGAGTCCAATACCATGGATTCACCTACAACTTTTGTTTCAGTCCAGCTATTAATAACTTGCTTGCGACCCTAAATAAAATTTGTAGAGATTTCATTCAATAAAACTTACAATGTTTCCCCCTTACTTTAATCAAACAATATTTTGAACCAGGAAGTAGGTATAGAAATTCTCTCGACACGTAGAGGCCAAAATAGATGTCAGGTTATTCATCCTCTAGAACTAGGTACAACAGTCAACCATGTACAGTTCTAAAACAAAACCCACATGCCATTTTCTAATCAAACAAAAAGTAAGGAATGCCCACAGGCTTAAACAAGTTTTAGAACACAACGTCACTATTAATGCACCTTTTAGCAAAACAGGAGAGCCCTAAACAGGAAATACGTATTTATTCAACCAAATAGAGATATGAAGGCTTAACCTTCCATTTAGTAACCTTCAGTTATAACTACCATCACAGAATTCTTTTAAAAGAGAGTCATATAAGCAAACAAAACTCAATAATGTTCCCTTCCCTACGAACTAGATTGCATCACTCAAAATTGCAGTAACCCATTTAGACAAATATGAAATAGAGTAAGCTATAAGGGAGGAAAGAACATTCCAAGCAAAACCAACGAAATTAGATTGATATTTAAGGGAACAACCAACACAATCAGGAAGCGATATAAACAACCACGAAAACATTTGTCTAGGCGTTATTCAATAGGAAAGAAAATTCATTTCAAGATACTGAAAGAAGGTAGAAAACTATTACAAGGAGTAGATTTAACATGCCTATTTTAAACGCTATATCTCATGGCCACGCACGTGCAGACCCCTTCTCCCCGCAGTCCCAAAATTATTTCTCCACCAAACTCACGCTTCTCACCCACACGGTGTCCCAAATACCACGCAAAAGAAACAATAACCATTCCGGTAAACTGCATAGACACAGGCAGAAGGAGAAAATTCATTCTAGAGCAGTTAACCCCAATTCCCAGTATGTAAATCCACGAAACAACAACAGAAATTTGGAATAATTAACAGGGTTTTGCATGTCCTTGCAATATGCTTTTACTCTTGAGTCTAGATTCTAGAACAAGATCGGAAAGTCTTGCGTTCAACTATTCAAACAACTCATGAATTGCTTTCCTATTTAAGGCATTGTAAATTAGTTTTTTTAAAGCCATTAGGACGCACCTATTACATTAGTTTACCCATCAATTTGTGCGCAAAGAAAACATTCCAAAAACTAAAATCAAAGTTGATTCATGCTTACCATTGGAAGTCTCACACATTAGCTTGCTTCAATTAACATCACTTTTATCCTCCACGCTAAGCAAAATTTCTTTGAAGCATTTTGTCAAACAGTTTGCGCGTAATCTACTCCAACGACGTGAAGCAACATTGCCCAACATTGGAAAGGATATTTGTCAGACGATGAAGTAGTTGCAAGAGCTCTTGATATTAAATACCCGCAGCCTACCTGCCGCTCAAGCCCTAATCCTCCTCAAATTGAGCTGATACTATCTCAAAAGAAAAGCTTGCCCCACATAGGTGTAGAATTAGAACTAGAATCATATATAGCCAAGTTTCCCATCTGGCTGAAGGCGCAGAAAACACAGCTGGTCTACATCTCCTGTAGTATTACTGTGCCACACATTTGGCTATACTGTGTATCAGTTAATACAAGATTACAACCTCTTTCCATTTCCAGCCTTATTCTCTGGTCCGGAGATGTGAGATACTCACCTGGTGCAAGACCATTCCAAACACCATTGTCATGACTGAGCAGAAGAAATGGCCACAGAGGCAATCCACAACCCAGTTTTCTCCATTGGGGTTTCAAAATTAGAATGAGAACACCGCTTCCTGGTCTCAATCAGTCCACGATCCGAAGCCATCACATCAAGAAAAGCATAGGCGTTGGATACAGAAGCTCATGAATAGCCCTGCAGAGCATATGGTCTGAGATAGGGGATTGTGGCTTTGAAATCACGGGGCAGCCATTGTCCTGGCACAGATTCATAAGTTCCCACTGTGCAATACTCTGTCCAGCAGACATATCTGGTGATGACCACATTGGGTGTGGTTAATTTGTGAACTTCTGCAAATGCAAGGCCGCTGTAATAGCGTTTGGAGGTGCTGATTTTGTTAGGTGTCATCAGATTCGAGGACAACATCAAACTCTCGGTGCAAACATTACAGCTGCCCGTAGCTTGTAAGGTGTGAAAAATCCAACAGAAACCCTTATGCCTGCCAGCTTAGTGACTCGCTGAAGAAGCTCATAAAATTGCAAAGAAAAATGTGCTTCATGAATATTCTGATATAGTACAGACTCCACGCCTATGAGATTCTCTCCCATGAGTTACATCGTAAAACAAGTAAGGTCTCAATAGAGAATCTCTGTAATAAATTTCATCGGGTCTCCTGGTAACACTCACACTGTCACTTAATCGATTTTGATAAAAATATCTTGAAGGAGAATCCCGAATTTGAAGATGCAGTCGACACTGAACCGAATGCAACATAGTTGACACCCCTGCTGGAAGCGCTCAAAAATGCCTCTACTACTCTGCAACATGCCTGCTGCCTGGCTAATCACAGTTGCAGGACTAGTGTTGTGGATCCCCGACAAGAACATGCCTCGCAGCACCCAAGGGAAAAGGAGGTAACACGCCTGTTACACTAGCTTGCAGCTGTACGCGGCCAACAGAAGAAGACAACGCTCCTTTCTCCCCCAAACGCATCCAGAAACAACAACAAACCACGTCTACCCGAGCTTAGGAGCAGCACGTACAGGTGAAGACCATTTTCTTTAGATGTAGCTTCATCTAACCATCATATCGAACCCACGCGGCCCGCAGGGAGAAAGGAAGGCGTCCAGGAGGAGCCAGAAGGAAAACGCCTTGGCAGGAAGGATTTCAATGGCCTCTCTGCCCACGCAACAGGAAGAACACGTCTCTCAACCACTCCACGCGCAGAATATCCAAAGGAGATCTCACACGGTTCGAGAGGAGGAAAACAGGCAGTCAGACAAGAAACAAGTAAGATTTGCAAATCAGAAATAAATGAGTGCGGCCAGCAGGGAGGATTTCAACATGCCAAACTTAATACTCCACCCTCCACGCCAAGAAAGAGACAAGGCTGACCGTGACCAAGTAGGTTGGGGGCATTACAGAACAATAAAATCATATCTTATTGGAGGGATTAAGTTGGCCTTTCTAGATTTATCACCACAACATATCCCCCTTCCACTACTTGCTCCAACTGGAGTTACAACATTTAATATTGGTGCATCAACAATAGATACAACATTGTAAATGCCTATTGCAGTTTTTGAAAAATTAGAAGGATAAAGGTTAACGAGCTTTCAAAAATAAATATACCATTTTAAGTATATTTTTGATTGATGAGATGAATTTTATAGGTCAAAATATAGATTCTTGACTATGACAAACATTCCCATAAAATTTTGATATGTGCTTTGGTGGAAGGTCTATCATTTTTGTTGGAGATTCGGGACGCTTACCTCTGGTATTGGAAACACCTCCATATGCAAGTTGTTGGCTAGATTTTCTCGCACGTATAAAAACCTAGCAATCATGAGATAAATCTCCCTCATTTACCGGTGAGGCTCCCGTGTAAGATTTCATCGCTTATATTTTCTAATATTTATATGTTGGTTTTAATTTGACCGTGTAGCTCATGTACCATAGCTAGGCAATTTTTAAGTTGTAAGAAATATGTGCAGAAGAGGGGAAATAATTAAATACGAGAAGAAAGGAAAGAAGATGTGCAATCTAACCAATAGTTTGTAGAGTTGGTCACATGCACATAGACAAAACAAATAGATCTTGAAATACAAAATTTAAAGCAAAGGAAAGTTTCAGATCCAGATCTAAGATAACACAAAGTTTATGCAAAGATCTATACAGAAATAAGAAACAAATACACCATTGACACAAAGTTCTCTGGAAATCGCCTCCTTTCAATTCCTTAGCTTTCAGAAAAATATCAAGGGTTTCAGCTCAAAGTCTGGAACACAAGAATGTTGATTACAAATTTTGATCCTTTAACCCGTAGGCTCTTCCTCTATTTATAGTGTATAGAGGGGAAATTACAAATGGAAACTACAACTGAACTAGAACATGCGAGAAGTTATAAAGGGAACATCTGACAATCTTTCTCCTAGAATTCCTCTCTAAGTGACATGCATCTGGAGGTTAAGCCAAAGTTGTGCACATTTGCCACTTATCTTAGAGAAATTTTCCAAATAACTTAAAGTAATGGCTTTTAAACCAATAAATTTAATCTTACAATTTCATCTGGGAACATAAGGAATAAGAGAAAGAAGAGAAGAAAGAAGATCTGCCGATGTTACACCCTACGCTTTCTTCTTGTTTTGATATTGAATATACTTGTCGAACATATAATTCAGCAATTTCCCATCTATTTTAGCAACAACCTCTTTCTCGGTCCTGAACTACAGCAATCCTTTGGACAGAATGTCAATGTTTACTTCCACTTCCTTCAAACTAGGCCCGAACTCTTTAATATCCGATTGAAGTGTTATCAGCTTGTTGATTGAATTCAACGTGAAAGTCTTGACAACTCTATCAATCCTCTCCTGAACCATCAAAATCAACCCTTCAAGAGAAGCAGACACCTTGTCTGGAATGGTTCTTCTGTAGGAAGAAACATCCCCAACTACTTCCTCCTCGGTGAAAGAAACTATATTTCTGGCAATGACAATATCCTATCCTTGAGAAACTGCATTCTTTTCAACATAAGCTTGAGAATTTCCATGCGAAAAGAAATTGCAAACTCAAGATGTTTGTCTTTTTAAATCAATCCATCAGACACAAGTTGTTCCACAATCAAAACTTCCTTTTGAAGCTTATTTATTTTAACTAAAATGTCTATGATACTTTCAATGATCGTATTCTCATCCACTATACTTGTCATCGATTGCCTTTAACCGAGATAATGCACCTTTCATAACTTCTAGACTAGTTGGTACCTTTTTGAGTTGTTTTAAAGCTTGGTGAGTGATTTATTTTTTCCATTCATTGATAGCCATGACTTGATTACTTGCATCCTCCACCTCCTCAATCAGATGGTTTCTCACCTACTCATGTGCTAAAACTGGCTAAGAGGAAGGTTTGGCAACCTTAGCAATGATTTCACACAACTGGGAAACCTGCTCTTGAAGTTTGATTTTCTCTGCCTTCTCTTTGTCCAGCTTGAGGAATAAAGTGTTTATTAGTGTCTGTGTATCTTGATTTAATCCTTCCGTGGTATTCTGAACTAGTGGTAATTTGGTTACCGAGATATATCTCGCTCTGATGAGTTCTCCTTCACTGAACTGGGCCCATCAACTCGGTGAACTTCTGCCCTGATTCTTCAATAATCAACCTTGAAGTTACCTTGGCAACTTTAGGTCTTCTATCCTTTCCACCCAAACTCAGGAGTAGTTGCAAGTCATGCTCTTCCAGGTTGATCTCCTCTCTAGCTTCTAGAACTGTCTTCAAATCCAACTACAATGAAAAATTACTTCTTAAGGAATGAGTAGTCAATGAGTGTACCACCCTCTCATGCTCACAATCACAACTGTTGCATCCAAATTTTTCATAGTATTGTGGCTACCATCCTCTGAATTGTCCAAAGACAACGCTTTTTTAAACTCTTCCATTTGTGCTTTCATCTTCTCTGCAGGGAGAGGTGAAGATCTGAGTGGCTGAGGAGGAAATAAAAATGATGCTAGATTCAACAGAGGAACAATGACATCCTGTCTAGGGTTTAAGGGTTCTGCTGAAGTTCTATGAGTTGACACAGAGAAGCTTCATTTGAAAGTAATCGACACGATAGTTGTAGACTTGACCTTTTCCCGCACTCCGAGACTTCTTGTATACTTTAATATTCTATGGTATCCTACTAATTTCACCTTCATTCTTCCTTTTCTCGGAGTCTCATGCAATAAAGTTGCTACGATCCGATTCATCAAGGATTTGTCCATGCAATACCCCTTCATTAATAACCATTTAAAGTGTTAACCAAGATTATGGAAGACATTTCCTCAATCATCGACAACCAACTATGCTTTCTGAAGAGAATCTCTATCTCCTCCCATTTGATGGTATGTGTCAAGTACCACATGCCCATCATCCATGAGATTTGCAAGTATTCGTGTTAAACCATAATCGACACATTTTGCATTGATAACCTATCAAATCTTTCTTGCTAAATTCATACTTGCTTCTTCGCACTTCATCCAAAAGTATTCCAACGAAGGTACATGTGAATATTCCTGGGAAATTGTCTTTTTTGCTATCCCATATGGATCAAAGTTCGATAGTTTGGGAAGAACTCGTGCTCATATCTCGAAAACATTTCTGCTTTGATTCCCCTCGCCTTATGGATGCTCTCGTAGTTGTAATAACCCACCGTGACTAGAAAGAAACCTCGTAGATTTGTGTCGCTTCGATTGTAATTCATGCATTTCCACGATTTGCTTATACAACTCCATGATGACCCAGTTAGATACCTCAAAATTTGAATGGTTCTCCTAAAAATTAGTTGACCATGAGATACCCGAATTATGCAAACTAGATGAAGATGCAACCATGCTGGGATATAGCTTCTTTGCTCACTCACGATCTTTAGATCACTATTTAATTTCTTTGATGAATTCATATAAGAACCCATCATTGATCACATTGTAATATTTGTTAGATTCGGGAATTGTCAACTATGGGAATCACTCAAAAATAGGATCTTTAGACAAAACTCTCTCTGTCTATCTAGTTTGGAAAATATACGCCGCGAGGCTACCGAATATACTAGATATGTAGTCATTTTGAAGTTGAACATCCACCTCACAATTCGGAGCTACTCACCAATGTTGTCATTGATGAACTCCTCCCAATTGATTATGGAATCATCTCTATTGATCTCAATGGTTCTCACAAAAGCATACATCCATGAGCGGAAGTTATGGGTATTGACTTCTCCATTTAACCTGCAAAGCAATTTGGTAATATCATCAACTTTCTGGACAAGATTGGATCATGGAATAGTCCTCGAGAACTTTGATAGAGCTCTAGGATTCTTCATGTATCTGTAATTCATTATGCCCACAAAATCTGATTTGTGCTTTTCTCATCTATTTCCTGCAACCATCATGCTAATTGCAATCAGCACTAGCCATGTCAAAATCTTCACACAATAATTAATAAATTGTGCATCTAACCTGATTATTGTCTTTCCGCATCATCTCAAATATTTTCGGAAAGAGGATGATAATACGTTGCATACTCCATAACAAATTCAGGCAATTGAGTTGTGATTGGAAACGTTGAAGCTTGAATAATCCTGCTACTTTTAATTGCCCGCATGAGAGATGTCCTTCTCGGCTCTGGATCTGTCAATTAAATTAGTGATGGGTTTAGGGCCTACATCTATATCATTGATGACAAGAAATTTGGAAGCTGTGCATGATTCAACTGATTCTTCTCTTTCATCATGGTTGAGACAATCTTTGTCTGAGCTCTTTTTATTTTAATTCTGTTGGAATCCCTTGTAATTGGATCAATTTGTGCAGATCTGGAAATTTATTCTGATTTGGAAGATATATTCAATGTATCTAACATTGATTTGAACTTCCTTTCACTAATATGAGCACTTGTGATGAATACCTGCAATTAATTTAGACAAAGATGGAGTCCATGGCATGAATACTTGATTTTTATCACCAAAATTTGCATATAAAGCCTGCTGCCCTAAAATTTGAGACTTTTCTTGCATGCAAAGCAAGAAAAAATATTATTTAATTCACCTAGGCACTTATACCAACATGCAGACAATCAGAATAACAAAAATCAGGCTATTCCAACCCTATGTGCCAAAACTAGAAGCTTCCCGGCAATGGAAAACACTCTTTAATGCAAAATCCTCCTTCCCTTGGCACCAAAATTTGTCCGGGCTGCAAACTTCTAACAAAAATTAACTTCTTTCTCCTTATGGCATCCCATGCTTATATAGCCATCTGCATGCTATTTTTAATAATTTCCCTTTCCTATTTCTGGCAATTTAATTAATTAAAAGTCATGCCTCTTCATCCAATTTGGGTGCCCAATTCTGCATGCTTCTGATTGCTTTTTAATGAATTTATTTTATTTATTTTTAGCATGCATCCTTGACTTCTCTTTATCTCATCCACTTGCATTGACTTTCCTCCTATTTATGGCACCAAACTTAGCTAGGAATACCATTAATAAATAACATTAATTACATGCCAAGGTGGGTCACACTTTTTGGTAAGGGTATTTGTTAAAAATAGAAAGTCAAAGTGATGGGAATTTCCAACCTGCATTGCAGCTCCAAAAATCCCATCTTTCACTTAAGTGATTTGACTTTCATAATGGGAATTTTAACCCTGTGTTGTAGGTAAGAAATTTCCACCTGCCTGCCATTGCCAAAATTCTCATTAATAGCTTAAACCCTTCCTTCCAAAAAGTGTGACTTGCATGGAAAATAGCCTTCTTCTCAAAAATACAACTTACATGGGTGAATAAACTTCTTTGATGAGAAAATTTACCCTACTAGGCAGACAAGAAATTCTTGTTGGTTCTTTAAGTGATTTTCTTTATAATGAGAGTTTTCACCCCACGTTACGGTGTAAGAAATTCCCACCTTCCACCTCCTATAAAATTCCCATCATTGCGACTTAAGTGACTTTGAATTGATGGGAAAAAGTAACGTGCTATGTAGGAAAGAAATTCCCACCTGCCTACCACTGCCAAAATTCCCATTAGTAGCTTAGATCTATTATCCCAAAAAGTGTGACTTGCCTAAGAGAGGCTTTTTCTGCTTAAATTCTTCTTTTTTGTCGAAGTCAGCACTCTGTGATTAATTTCTTTCTTTGTTGAGGCCATGGATGACTTCCAGACATTCCAGGTAATTAAACAAGCTATACAGAGTATAGAATGGATCAAGGGGAATTATATAGACAGACCACAGAGAAAACCGAAAATAAAAGCAAAAAGAAATAAATAAAAACGAAAAATGTTGCTAGAAGTTGTAGACAATTGCTTTGAATTCATTCCTGGTGAAAACCCTATTGAGATGTGAGAATACTGGCATGAAAAACTTCAACAAGGTTCAATTGCAACACAATTCACATTAAACAAAACTTTATTTATTTAATAAATAATTAAATAAAATTCCCGTAGACAAAACCCGATGGAGGGATAAAATGAGTTTTAACATCTGGGTATTTGTCAAAATTGGCTCATATGATTCACAAGGAATATCTAAACGTAATAGAGACAACTTCAGGAAATAAAAACACAAAAAAACCCATTATTTTAAAAAGAACAAAGAATTTTTTAAAGGGGTAGTCCCATATTTCAAGGTGAAATCCGAGGACACCACAAACATTAACACAAGAAAAATTGTTATGGAAAATTTTGGGCCCTAAAATATTGATTAAGTCCAAAGAGGCACATGGGCGCACAAGGTGAAGTTAAGAAATGGGTGCGCAAGGCAAGGTTTTAGGAGGGTCTTAGTAAAACTCGTGTTCTGTATTTGGAAGAATAAGGTCTCGGGACTTAGCCATATTTGGCGTATCGGGTGGCCTAGGAAGGAATATGCCCTACGATGGAAGCTTCTAGAAGACCATCATGGCAAAAAGTGGAGAGCTCAGGCTTGAAGGAGCATGCTCCCATGGAGGACCACATTTAGACACTTGGTGTTGAATCGAGGCTAAAGAAGGATGAGTTGGCACTTGGGATGCCTATAAATACAAGTGCCCATAGAAGAATAGAGGAGAGATCAATAGAGAGTGGAGCTTTGCAGAAATGCCGCAAGGAGTCATATTGGGTTGGGTAGATGAAATATAGGAGAAGGATGTATCAAGGGCTTGGGTTATAAAATTTCTTTTTGAGAGCTAAATGATATGGATCCAGTTATGATGCATGACTTTGGTCTGCCATAATGTGGTGTTTTGTAGTAATTCTAATGAATGTAATGAGGTTACCAAGTTAATTGAATATGATCCTTCTTGGTTGATTCATACATGATTCTTCATAGTTCCTTTTCATGTATGTTTATAAGATGAATATGAATTCCTATGCATTTTCCTTTCTATTTTGATTCAGTTCTTAATATGTTAAGTATCTCTGTTTGGAATGACTACACTGATCTAGAAGCCATTCTGAGCTCTATGATGCTTACATGTCTCATTTCCACTCACTTCCTTTAAGTTTGGATCATAGATGATGTTTTCCCACTCAACTCACATAAAAGAGAGACTCGGCACCCATGCGTGCCTCGGGTGAGTGCCCAACACCCATTGGGTGATAGGCGATGTGCATGGGATTCCCTTATTCTTTGGTGGGTGTAAAAATGACTACATCTTGGTTCCATTTCTGGGACCTCTTTTTGAAGTTGTAGTGGGAAATGGCATACATCATGATCTGTGTAATAAGTGATGATAGAATGTTTAACTTTGGAAAGTGTTGAATCATGGTTTAAGAGCACATGGAGGATGAATTTTCTCAGAGATTCAACACTTGGACCTGATTTTGATGCACGTAGATGGGTAGAAGAGAACCTCTACCATGATTTGTATGAATTTTTTTTGTTGCTTCCCAGTAGAGCTGTATGAATGGCTCTCGGCATATGCGTCTAGATCAAGCTGGTATTATAGATCATGCACGTGGACCCAAGAAGAATACCAAAGGCTGCAAGATGTAGATCTAATGTGGACTCGTGTTGTGGATCATTGGTGGAAAGGAGTGTTGGCTAGCTACACTCTAGAGTATGCTATTTCTACATATTCTTGTCTGGAAGTTGTTGAGTTTGAGTTTTTTGGGAGCCCAGAGGATCATTTCTATGTGTTATTCCTCTAGGAAATGAAGATCTTGATTGTTACCTTGAGTTTAGAGGCATTTTTGATGGCCGGCTAAACCATTCGAGAGCATTAGGTGAGGAAGCTAAGGTGGAGGAAGATGGTAGATATTACGGCGGAGAAAGAAAGGGAGGAGAGATGACTCAAGTATAGTGAAGCGTGAAAGGGAGATTGCTAGACAAATGTGAGGTTGCAAGTGTGATGGATATATGGAGGAAGATGTTGCGGGAAGGATTTGAGGTTCACGCAGAGGACGTGGAACCTGAGCAGTCTGTGCTACCCCATCTTGGCAAGCGTAAGAGAGACCCCTTCGGCTTTTGATGAGAGTTCATCATGTGGAGAGAGAAGATTCGTTGGTGTGCATCTGAACCCACCTAGTGACCAAACCCTGGTGCTTGGTTTTCCAGATCAAGGAAGGAGTATTGTTGACCCAGTTGGTATCAGTGGAAGTGATAGATCTACACCCAAGAGATATAATTTCTCATTTCCCACTTCTATGGCTATGCATACTATTCCAGTATTTGAGAGGAATTTTTGGACAAGGAGCAAGTACACAAGCCTTTGGTCTCACGCATTTGGGAGTGGCACGGGGTACACTATTGGTAGTGGGGCATTATCATGACCATTCGGCATGTAGTTCAAGTGGAACTTTGGGGACCCTTGGCATGACCACTATAGACCTAGTGGACCAGTTGGGACCACTGGTGGAGTGTGTAGTGTGGTCGGGAGTAGGAACAACACTTGGTGGATCTGGTGGGTCAGAGGAATAGGACACTGGTGGAGGCAGTGGACCTAGTGGATCTGGTGGATCCGGTGGAAAGTGGTGGAGGAACACCAGGAGGCAAGGCTGGCTCGGAGGAGGACAAGGGCCCTGAACCACCTCCTCAAGTCTTCTTTGAGATGTCTTTACATTTTCTAGATTACATAGGTATTGAAGATGATGCAGAACATGTTCACAAGTGTGAGCTGTTATGGCGTGTGAAAGGGATCACTAGCCTAGGCGGAAGAAGCAAGTTAGGTTTGCAATGATGACATTGTAAGGGTGCGCACATAGATTTGGTATAGGAAATATGACCCTCATCAAATGGTGGTGGATTATACTACTTTAAAAAATGCCTTTCTTAGTAGAATTCCACATCCTTGAGTTTGAAACAGAAGAGCATTAGGTGCCCTGAAGGAGATCAACAAGGAAATAGAGAGTGTGTGGGAGTATGATGCGTGGTTTAAGACTCTCCTGTCAAAATTTTCATATGACATTCACCCTTCACAACATGCTCAATGGTTTGTTGGAGGGTTGATAACTCCATTTAGAAGAGCTTTATCTCATAAAACTTTCATAGACCCGCGTGAGGCGTTAGAAGCTGCTCTACGTGCAAGAAATTTGTTGGAAGTGTTGATACTAGTGTTAGCCCATTTTGGAAGCTCAAATCACTGCTATGGCTAAGAAGTTAGAAAGTTGTCTATGAACTCAGCTCATGAGACTCATAGTGGAATATGGTGTACAAGATTGTGAAGTAGAGGGGCATGTCAAGGATAGTTTCCCCTGGAAGATAGTACATGTGTGCGTAGCAGTAGATTGTGAGATTTTCATGGGGACCATGATGCGAGTAGATGTCCCTTATTACATGCATGCAATTTAGAAGAATGTGTCTTGCTACTATAAGATCTACACCTCTACTGACCCATGATACTAAGGATTGTAGGCTTATTGACTAGATCCATGAGGCCATTGATCATGGTGTGTGCCTAGACCAGCATTGCCAAGTAGTTCTAAGGGTGATGATCGCCATTATGAGGAGCGCGTAGATGGAGGCACATGTGGAAGGGGATTTTGTGGAGGATTTCGTGGTCGTGGTAACCATGGAGGAGGAAGAAGTGAGTTCCCATGTGGAACCTATTTTAATTGTGGGTCTATAGACCACTACAAGTGCACGAGTGCCTAGACTTATTGTAGTGCTCATGGTGCGGGAAGAAGCACAAGTATGAGGAGTGCCCTGAGTTGTTTGAGCATATGAATCAACAACACCGGAAAGACAAAGGGCACTGTAATGGTAAGCATTAAGAAGGATGACACACAATGGATGCCATGGGTGACACGTGATGTAGGCTTGGAACTGTTATGGTAACAACAAGAGAAGAGAGGCCACGCATGCAAAGGAAATACCAAGGAAGAAGAACCTAGTTTCAAGGGAAGAAGTGGTACATGGGAAGTACCGGACCTGCACATCAAAAGGAGGTATATCAAGAAACCATGGACATCATTTGGAGTTTACAAGGAGAAATCTAGTGTCTAAAGGAGCAGTCCAGGAGGGAGGAGAAAAGAAGGAAGGTCGAGGTGCAAAAGATGACCTGGATGAGGTCAAGGAAGTATGTAAAATGCTAAGGCAAGAGAATATTATTCCCTTGCTAGGAGCATGGTTGAGAGAGAAGGTACCCATGCTGCAGAGAAGAGTGTGAGAGGTAGGTCTTGCATGCAAACCTTCCCCCTCACAACCTTGACTATGATAGGGAGATCATGTTAAATGCGGTCATGGATGGATGGCTCCTTAGTAATATCCTCATTGACACAAGTGTGCGAAGGTCAATGTTCTCACCTTGGATGCATGGCATCAGATGGGAAGACCTGCATTACAACCATCTTTGAATGTGTTATATATGGTGAAAAAAAATGAAGGCAATGCCCATCGGTGTCTTAAAGGATGCAACCATCACCATTCAGGGAGCTAAGTTTACTAGGGACTTTGAAGTCTTGGCGCTCACTCGAGGAAGACAATTTCCCAGCACTACTTGGGTGCCCATGGTGCTATAAGAACAATGCGGATCTTGGTTCAACAAGGGATACATAAGCTTTGAAAATGAGGAGGAATGGGTCATCATACCCCTGGCTGATGGGAAATCAACACCCTATACTGAACCTTTGGGAGAAGAGGTCTGGATAGAATATATGTGTGCTCAATCAGGATCAGAGATAATTCATCCCACAAAAGGAGTTATCTAGTTTGAGGATGCTCAGTCCTAAGTGACACCACCAGTATAGCATGTGATAATTGGGCACATGGAACCTATGAGTTAATCGGATGACATTTGAGAGGATCGGTAACAAAGGTGACAAAGGTGCGTCTGGTTGGTGCCTAGGAGGAAAGGAGCTACCTAAGTACTTAGGAGGAGCCTTCCTGAGGTCTTTTTGTAGAGATGGAAGCTCAGTGGAAGGAGGAAAATGAACGAAGGGGATGTTAAGTTACGTCCTACTCGGAGACTGCTGTGCATTGGTGGGAAACACATCGGGATAATCTCTTGGAATGGCGAGGTGAGAATTGCATTCTCTGTAAGGTTTTTAGAGCAAACACCCCATGGCTATAAAAGACTACCATGGTAAAGAGACCACTTCCTTCCATATCCAAGCATGTGAGACAACCTGAGATGGGAAGTGCGTAGAAGCATTGCCACCTTCATTATGGGTTCACAAGTTGTATTCCACCCTACAAGGTTGTGCGTGCACATGGTACATTCATTCTGAGACACGCCGCCAGATAGGGAATTGGAAAGAGTTAGCGATCTGATCTCATTCAAACATTCGAGTATCGGAGTACAAAACCCTTGGTGGATAAGGCATTGTAGGTTGTCAAGTGCCTTACCATTGGGGATAGTGCCATGGCAGAAGATAGGCTATTGGAGTTGCTAGGTGAACTGGCTTGGAGGCACACTTTGAGGAAGAAGAAACAAAGAGATATAACTTGAGTGTGCATGTTTGGAAAAAGAAAAAAGGAAAGATGGTGTATGTTATTGATGGGAAGAAGTGGAAAAACTTGGATGTTGACCATTCTGTAGGGACGTGCGAGGTGGTAGATAGTGTTGATGAATGGGCATGCACCTATCATGAGCCTTTAAAGACAAAGAAGGTTAACATCGGCTCAGAAGAAGAGCCTAAAGAGGCTATCATCGGAGACTATTGGTCAGAGAAGGAAGTCTCTAAGATCATTGATATTTTACGTGAGTTTGAGGATTTATTCCCATGTGGGTATCATGAGCTTAAAGGCATCCACCATTCCTTGGGGAAATGAGAATTAAGTTGAAGGAAGGTGTGTGCCCGAGTCAAGAAAAGACCATACCGAATGAATCCTAACCTGCGCGTGAAGGTTAAGGAGGAAATAGATAAGATGATAGCGTTCGGGCATTATTGAAGCTATTGAAGAGTCAGAATGGATAAGTCAATGGTAATTAGCATCAAGAAGGATAGAAGGATAAGGATCTGTGTTGATTACAGGGACTGAATGTAGTATGTATCATTGATCCTTTCCCAACCCCATTTATTGAAGAAATCTTAGAGGGAGTGGTAGGGCGCGAGGTCTATTCTTTCACAGATGGATTCTCGGGCTATCACCAGGTAAGGATCGTGCAAAGGAGGACCAAAGGAAGATGAATTTTGCCACTGAGTGGGAAGTTTTTCCTATACAGTCATGCCTTTTGGGTTGAAGAATGTGCTGTTGTGTTCTCACACATTGTGGTACAAGCTTTCAGGACTTCATCCATAAATTCCTTCAAGTCTACCTGGATGATTGGACAATATATGGGTTAGTGAAGGACCATTGTGACAACTTAAGGCTGATGTTTGAAAGGTGTCGGTAGTTGAGGATATCCCTTAACATTAAGAAATGTGTCTTTTTACCCCATTTGGAACATTATTGGGGCACATCATATGTAAGGAGGGCCTACTAGTAGATCCACAAAAGTTGTAGTAATTGTGGGATTGAGGGAGCCTACTAGTCAAAGCACGAGTGTGGATTTCTTGGGCATATGGGGTACTATAGGAAGTTCATCAAGGGATATGCCAAGATCACCGTGCCTTTAGAAGAGTTCTTAGACATAAAAGTTCCTTTCATTGGGGAGAGGCACATAGAAGGCATTTGACACTTTAAAGGATAGGCTTGTCACCGCGCCCATCCTACGTTTCCCTTCTTGGGATAAGCCTTTCCATGTTCATGTGGATGCCTCAGGGACCACCATTGGAGTAGTACTTGCACAACCTGGTGAAGGGATTGTTGATCATCCTTTGTGCTTTGTAAGTAGGAAATTGACACAGTAGAGAAGAATTACACTATACTGAGTGCGAGGCATTTATCGATGATCTATGCACTTCATAAATTCAAACAATATTTGTTGGCAACCCCTTTTATATTTTACACTGACCATATGGCATTGAAATACTTGGTGAACAAGCCCATTCTACAAGGGCACATATGTCGGTGGGTACTATTGTTCCAAGAATTTGAGTTCATGGTGGTTGTCAAACTAGGAAAAAGTAATTCGGACTGATCATTTGTCTAGGATTGATTCAGGGGAGGACGCGTAGAGCATTGAAGAGACTATGCCAGATGCACAACTATTTAGGTTGTGGCATGCACCCTCAGATTTGGAGGATATTGTAGTATTTCTTCAAAATAGGTGTGGCACCAGATGGAATGAAGGCCTTGGAGAAGAAGAAGTTGGCCATACACGTGTCGCGCCCTACATGCTAATTAGTGGAGACCTATACAAAATGGGTCGTGATGAGGTTTTGTGCCATGATGCGTACTAGAACATGAGTGCATTGCAATTATGGAAGAGGCACATGGTGGGATTGTAGGAGGACACTATGCGGGAAATGCAACCACGTGGAAGATTCTACTTGCAGGGCTTTGGTGGGAGACCATTTATCAAGATTGCATTGAGTTTTGCAAGGCTGTGACCATTTTCCAGTGCCTTGGAAAACCTGGAAAAAGGGATGAAATTCCCTTGTGACCAATAGCTAGCATGGAACCATTTGAGAAGTGGGCTATCGACTTTTTCGGACCAATCTGCGGTGGTGCGTGAAGGACTGGTTTGTGGTATATCCTCACTTACATTGATTATTTGACAAGGTGGGTAGAGGCAGTGCCTACAAAGGATTTTATAGCTGGCTACCACTACTAGATTTTTATGGGAAAACATAATCAGCAGGTATGGATGCCCATTGAGTTTGACAAGTGATAGAGGTACACACTTCCTCAATGAAATGGTTAGGATTCTATTATCAGAATTCATGGTGGCCCATCACAAAACTACCCCTATCACCCTCAACAAATGGAACTACTTGAGGCATTTAACAAAATACTTAGCCACACATTGACTAAGATTTGTGATGTTGGTAGATAGGATTGGGATGAAAAAGTATCATCCATTCTTTGGGCATATAGGACAACCTACAAGAGGTTGAATAAGGCCACACCATTTCAATTGGTGTTTGGCATGGAGGCTATCCTACCAGTTGAATTCATGTTACCTTCTCTGCGTA